>JAFJYI010000461.1:0-213887 GCA_019022655.1 Acacia acuminata | reverse complement strand
GTCTTGAACTTTTTGAACTAAGTTTCGCGCTACAAGCACAAGTTTCATGCTACAAGCGCTTAATCTTGCTTTGCTCGAGCTTTCGTGAGTTTTCTCTAAGTTAAGAGAAAACTCGAGTTTTGGTTTCAAAACTCGAGTTTTGACTTGAGAGAGAGTTTTCACGTTTTCACTTAGTCTTTGAAAACTCGAGTAAACTCAAGTTTTGACTTGGCACAATTTCTCAACGTTTTCATAAATATATGAAAACTCAAGTTTTGATTCCAAAACTCGAGTTTTGAGCCAAGCAGAGCAATACATCTTTCTAAGATTTGAAAACTCAAGTTTCAACAGAAACTCAAGTTTTGGCCCGGCTCGATTTCTCAATGTTTTCATACTTGAATGGAAACTCGAGTTCGATTTGAAAACTCGAGTTTTGGCCAAGCCGAGAGCTTTGAACATTTTCGTGTTTTGAAAACTCCAATTTTGATATTTTGGACTTAAATGTACTGTTTTCATTAAAGTCCAAAACTCGAGTTTTGTTTTGAAAACTCGAGTTTTGAGTTTTAGCCAAAACTATGTCCAAAAGCTGAAATCGCAACTTTCCTCTCTCGATGAAGGAAACTCGAGTCTTGATATTGAAATTGAGTTTTGCCTTAAGTGCTCAATTGAAAACTCGAGTTTAGAAGAACAAACTCGAGTTTCCATCGCGATGACAGGAAATTCAAATCTATTGAATTTGTAAAACCTTCATGTTTGATTTCAATACTTCCTATAATTATTCTCATACATTCCTAGCTATGTTTAACCACTTTGTTAGTGAGTTTCTCGCATGGACTTGAGGATGTTTATTGAAGGTTTAAAGCAAAAGCAAAAAGTGATGTCAAGACATTAAATGCAAAATCCGAAAGTTGCATACTTTTGGGTAATCCATCTGCACACATTTACGAGCATTAAAGAATGTTTTCCACATCCAAGAATGCTATTCCAACGGACAAATTCACGAGAGTCAGTCAACTTCTCGCCTACTGATTAAGTGAAGTTTAGAGAGAGAAGAAGACCTAAACTGAACAAGAACCTTTTCTAATGAAGGCAACGGTTATAATTAAGATTACAACGATCATTTAATGCACTCTTAGTATAAATAGAGTTGCATTCAATTCTTCTAACAACTACAACTAAAACGAAAATCATTCAAGTCTTGCATTTATTCTCTGTTTTCAACCTGTGTAGTATCTATTGATACATAAGCTTTAGTGTTCATCATTATCTACTCTTAGAGAGAGTTCTTACTTGCAAATCATTTATTGTAAAGAATCACAAGTCAAGGGGACTTGGTGATTTGGGAGTTCATTGATTACAACTTGTAAGGGGAGTGAGTTCTAGTGAGAGAACTACTCTTGAGTGCGAGTGTGTAATCAATTGTGGTAGTGAAAACCCGAGAGTCTGGGACTGACGTAGGTCAAGGAGTTAGACCGAACCAGATAAACTCTTGTGTTTTCCTCCTTGTTCTTTACTCTGCTTACCTCCTTTGCTGCCCAAAACAGAGCCAATTTGTAAAGTTTTTAAAATCCCCAATTCACCCCCCTCTTGGTGATTAAGCTCCACTTTCAATACCTACTTATATAAAAAGTAGGGAGATAAGACTAAACAAATTAAGGAGTAACTGATGGAGAAAATCTAATAGAGAAATCAAGAGAGAATAGAGGAGATGTTACAACCTAAGGAGAATAATATAATATAATATTCCCACACTCCCCCTCAAGTTCGATCATAGATGTTAATCATGTCCAACTTGCTTATACGACTTTATACTATTAACACTCCCCCTTAAGCTTGTACTTCCTGAGTCTCTCAGAGGCCTATTTAGAGAGCAGCAGATACTCGACTTCGTTGGGAGACGGGCAACAATTGTGACAAGTACGATGGGCAGCGGCTGTGAGCCTGCGACTAGTCGTCGGACGAGTTGAGAGGCATGATGATTGAGGAACTACCACCAATGATAATGAGAGGCTCGACGACGATGACAGTGTCAAAGAGGATGGGTCGGTGATGAAGAACTGTGCCGAAAATAGTTGAGGATAACAGGACTAGTCGTCGGACGGGTGGCACAATGACAAAGGAACTACCACCAATGACGATGAAAGGCTCGATGACGATGACAACGTCAAAAGAGGAGATGGGTCGTTGATGAAGAACTATGCTCTACGTTACTAGGGTTGATAACCTAGCTGTGATCCATAATCAGAAAACGATGAACCTAGACCACAAAACTTATCAAATATATATCACTAAACCTTGTGGCACCAAGTTTATTGGTACACAGTGTCATCCCAATTGGCAAAATCTTATCATATTATTGGGTCTCTTATTCCCACAAACAATTTCCAAATACTACTTCATTATTCTTCTGACGTGGACACAAGAAAACAAATGCCAAAGTTATCGTATTGGGCTTCTTTCTCAAATGAACAGTTAAGCCATTTAATGGTCCATGAGTCCCGATGCATGCTATTCAAATGGCAATTCGGATACTAATCGAATTGGGCCAATTGTGGAAAAGAGACGTAAACCCATTTAATGTACTTCGCGTTTCAATGACTTCTATTGCATTTTCCCATGCGATATCCTCTATTCCCATGCAATTGGTAATTCTTTTCCCGACGTGTGGTGGAATAGTCCAACTCTATTTAAACCCTTTTGAGGTGTTCATCCAGTCGCAGTTGTGGTTCTGCTTCCTAATAATCTGTGAAACGAATTACCGGTTAATAATGGCAACATCTAGGATGTTTTTTACTGAAGCGCCACCTGCCAGAGTTGTTTCATTCCTGCAATGTGATTGTAGGAGCAACAATTGGTCTATTGTCGTCAAAGTCATTGGTCATTTCTGGGATATTCCACCCACAAGTAGGCATCAACAACTGACGTATAATGCTGTTTTAACTGATGCTGAGGTAATATTTAGAATTCCACAACTATATTTTAAATATACGGTGTACATCTGTATGTATGCATCATTTTTGCACGTCCGCTTGCATGAATAATTCAAGTACATTTCTTTTGAGGGTTTATATTTTTTCCTCTGCTACAGGGATATATTGCTTTGGCTGTTTTGCGCAAGAGGGATATGATTCGAAGACTTGCGGGCGTCCTGACCCCTGGCTTCTGCTTCATTTTAAGGAAATTCAATGTTGAACGTGGACCAAATTTGATCAACCCAGATATGAAGATTGTGTTGGATACATGTAGTCAAGTACAGCTTGTGCGAGACATCATTATAACACCAGATACAGTTTTTCAACCATTGCTTCCTTTTGCTGCAACTATCTTTACTGAATCAACATTGATAAGTACTACATTTTATTTAGCTCCTCATTCCTCCACATTTTCATTACCATGAGTAACATTTAAGTGTATTGCAGATGTGGTAGGCCTGGTGACAGCAGTTTATCCTATGGCTGAAATAGTTGTGGGCAGTGATACCGAAAACCAGTTTACCTTTGAAATAATGGACGAGAGGTCTGCGTTTTAAATTTTCCATGAATTTTTTTTACTTTGGACCTTATCCTGTTCTTACCGTTGTGTTATTTTTTGTTAGTGGAAATCCGTTTTACTGCTGTTTTAGAGGATGTCCGGCATTTTGGGCGTTGGAAAGTTATTCCCAGGTTGAAGATAAGGATGACGTTGTTGTAGCTTTGCTGTGGGTGAACATGAAGAGGCTGAGCGGTTTGTATTCCTTTATTATTGATATAAGTCTTTACAACACTGATTTCTAATTCATTCTGAAAATAATTGTAGATGGAGACATACTCTTTTCAAGCCATTGCGATTTGTCCAGGGCGCATTTCAACTATCACCATCCTGCTGTTGCAGATTTTTGTTTAAAACTTGCAATTGCTACTGCTCGTGAGGTTGGAGATAGCCCTAATCTGATTCAAGTTAGAAAGCTCAGACTGATGTTATGTTTGCTGGAAGGACATGTTTTTCTCTTTTTCCTTTTGGCCCATTAGTGTTTGGTTGTAGTGTTGTTTTGGTTTTCTATGAAAAACCGTGGTTATATTTCTTCCTGCACCGTCTTTTCATTTTGCTCGACTAAGACTTTACCGTATTACGTTGATGGAATAAAACCACGTTCCAAACTTTGCTCATAAATGTTATTTACTTTTCACATTTTCTGTCTTTACGTTTCTTTTTTTTTCCAAGGCCAGTTATTTATATTTCCCATATAGTTGTTTCATGACGGTTTGAATGGCAAACACCGTAAAGAACATTCCGTTACTCATCATGTCTCACCATATAAACCGAAAGGCACGTTTATGCCCTTAATAACTGCTTCATCGTGTATATAAATAAGCCTACATTGTACGTTTACCCATTTTTACCAACTATCAACTTCCCTGCAAGTATACGTGTGAAAAAAAAGGTACCTAGTTAGAAGATACAACATGGAAAACTCTTTGCAAATTCTGAATGAGGGGCTTACAGAGAACACTATATCAGTGAGGGTTAATCGGATCATTCATAGGTTTGTAGAACGCTCTTACGCTCAGCACCGACGTCCCAGGATGGATATGGAATCCATGGACTTGATCGTTTTTGATACCACGGTAGGAGAAGCAAACATAATTAAGTTGCAAATGATGTCAGTAACTATTGATTTATCTTCACGTTAGAGTTGTAATTTTTTTTCTTATTGTTAATAGTTTTATACGCGTATGATGGTGAGAATCAAGTCCATTGGGTTGATGGATAAACACTATTGGAAGTTAATCGAAGGTGGTTGCTATGACATTTCAAACTTCATAGTTAAAGAACCCGGCGAAGATGTCCACCAGTTTATCCACATCATAATAACTCAGGCTTCAAAGATTGCTGCTGTTGTAAATGAACAAATCCCTAAACGTCTTCTTATGATGCACTATATCGATGATGTCAACTGGTGGGGTGTTCCACAGAACAGATCTGCCATTGTTAGTGATATTGTTTTTATTTTCCCGACTGCAGAGTATGTATGTTTTTTTCCCTCCTTCTTTAATGCGTTCACTTTATTTACTTGGACATTATTATTCAGATGTGTGTGGCATATTGCGTTCCTACTATCGTTCTGCTAATTACAAGTTTAGGGGGATTTACTCTATGGGGTTGATCTTGGAGTTAGAGGATGTTAGGTATGCATACGTTTACTCCCCGTTCACATTATTTCAGTCGAAACTTGTAAATGTGCCTTTAGGCTTACGGTTATCCTTATTGCTCGCAAGAAAAAATTCCTTATTAGATGTGTATTGCACGGTGATGCTGTAACAAATATCGCTGATATGTTGGAGAACACAGAGGATGGTTCTTCAGTCTTCATTGTTGTTCAGTATGTCCAGTTTGGACGGATCATTGAAAGAGGTAGGGAAAAAAACAATTCATTGGATTACTGTATTTTATCAGTTTTTTCATTGAAAGAGGTACGGGAAAGAACTTTGCATTGTTCAGTAACGACGTCATTTTCCATCTCTTGTAGGCGTTGAGTTGGACAGCTTTCTAGGAGCTGCTCGTGTATACATCAATCCAGATTTCCCGGAGGTTGCAGACGCCAAGAAAAGAGTGTTGAATCTTTGAATGATTTCATTTCTCCATTTTGTTAGTGAATGTTAATAGTACTTCTAAGCCTATTTCATTTTTTTATTTTACTTCCTGAACTTTGTATATTTGGACCAGTTGTGGTTGCTGTCATGGAATCATGTATTGCTGTTTGGGTTTGATTATGTTATCGGAATTCTGGCATGTTTTAAAATTATTCAAACGTCCAAATTATTTAATAGCGTTTTCTTCTTCCATTATTGTTTTTGTTATAAAAAATTAGAGTTTAACAACTATTTACCCTGCGCCTGTATTAATTAATACTAATTGATTTATTGTTGTTTCTATTTACTTCATGTCCACAAAGGAAGAGTTGGAAAAATCAACTTTAATCATACTATCTATTCTTTTACGAGGATATTTGCTTCTCCTTCCCAGTACAGCGTATACAACAAGTCCCGTGTCATTTACTTCTCAACCCAATGATACGAAAATCTATGTTACAATCTGTCATGTAATCCAAACAAATATATTGTAAATTCGTGATGAAATAATTACGATCAAGTAAAGACTTTTTAAATCAACTAATCTCAACCCAAGTGTGATACATATTTATTGAAGTAAAGACTTTTTCAAATTTCAACCACTAATATTAATATGCTTTACCAATCTGATTATGTTCTCTCCTCTTTTACGAGGACAATTGCTTCTCCTTCGCTGTAAACCGTGTACTTTTACTTGAAATTGCTGGTGTTTAATTTCTTCATTCGTCTGCTTATTAAAGCTGATGCAATTATGAATGATACAGTTGGGCGGCAAAGTGTATTTCGATTCCCAGTGTAAATCCATGCTCAAATGATTACTTTGTCATCCCATATTGCTTTCTCAACAAGTCTGATACATATTAATTGTAGTACAGACGTAAATAATCCTCTCCCACTATATTGATCTGTTTTGACAATTTCATGATGATCTATCATCTTTTACGATGACCGTAACTTTTCCTTCTTTGTAAACCATGTTTTTTTATTGGAATTTGGTGGTGTTTAATTTCAAGTTACGTCTGCTTATTAAATCCGATGCAATTATCAGTGATACATTTCCGCGGCAACCAATATTCTAATTTCCGACGTAGAGATTTTTCAAATCCTTCAAGCGAACTTGCTCATATTACAATTATTCCGAATTGACTAATAAATGCCAGGATGATTATTCCAACGTAAAGATTTACTTCATATCCTTTATCGATAGATGCATCCAAGTAGTTGAACAAAGAGTAAATATGCGTTGTTGTCATCTTTATTTGAGAACGTTGGAGATGGGATATAACACTTTTCCATAAATGTCAACATTTACTTAACATACGTTAAGAATTGGTACGTCGGCAACTGACAGTTGTAATATTGGATTCATTTCTTAAAAAAAATAGAGAACACACCACCATTAATATCACTGTGTCATTACTTATATTAATGGTGATTATAAAGACAGTCCCCATAAATCTCCTACCTGATAAATCCGTCCGTCGACTACGAAGCTCTCCATTTCCTTCTATACGGAAAAGTAAGGGAACAAACTGTCGAAACCTCTCAAGTTGTTTTTTTACAAACACTTTCATATTACAATTTGATTCATTGAATTTCATCTCTTTGACAGCATACTAACACAGTTTTGTCAGGAGATGAAGACTTTATTTTCTGACATAAATGATAGCAAGGAAACTTGGACGGTTCATGTGAAGGTACTGAGGAAATGGGTGGTAAGGAGAAAGGCGGCTCCTTATTCGGTATGGAAGATGACATGATCTTGGTTGATGAAGAGGTTTATATGAATTTCAATTTTTATAACATGGCGTTGTTTTAATTTTTTTTTTTCCCGTGCATGTATGTATAAGTTTCATACGTTTGATTAATAACACATAAAATATCCCTTCTTTCTATACTTTTGTTCCCATAGCTTACCAGGATAGAGGTTTCAGCTACACACAAGAATTTGATTGAAAAATGGACTGATGAACCTAAGGAAGGTGTGGTTTACAAATTCCAGAATTTCCAGGTCATTGAAAATGATGAAAGTATAGGGTAACAACACATCAATGGAGGTTCAACTTTCACAGTTACACCTATGTTGAAGAGTCGGATACAGACATTTCTGATGAGGCTTATAATTTCATGTCTATAACAGACATACAACAACGTAATGTACCCGACGGTGGACTAATAGGTTGGTAGAAGTCTTATGATCCATTTACTTCCATTTTGAAAGAATAATTTTTTCACATTGCTTAATGCATGATCCTTATTTTGTCTCATCCTTTTTTTTTGTATAAAAAAACAGACGCCATTGGTTTTCTGCAAGGGTTTGGACGTTTGCAAGATCAAAGAAGGGAGTTTGATATAATAAAGAGGCTAAACTTTAGCATTGCTGACGAAAAGTACTTTAAATATTATCAACATTTAATCTTATTACTTTGGAAATGTTTTACTGGGGGTACTTGTAATTTATGACATGTTTTTATAACTTGTAGTGAAAACTTAATAAACATTAACCTTTGGGGTGATTGTGCGGAAGAAACGTATGCAAAGAAGCATGAGGACATGGAACCACCAATTGTTGTGCTTGTCCGCTTTGCTAGATTAAATAGGAACGCAGGTAAGGCCCAAATGTTTTTAGTCTTTTCCTTATTGTGCATAATCACATTTTGTTAAATTTATTGTTCACTTACTTTTTAGAGTATGGGCATTTGAGTAATGCGTTCAATGCAACGTTGGTTACTCTTAATCCAAAAATTACTGAGGCAAATTTGTTGAAGGAAAGGTTAGACATTTCTACAAAGTGTATTTAATTTTTTTAATTATTTCAGATTTTATAAAATCTTAACAAATTAATACATGTTCACATATATTATGTGTATAGATTAAGTCAAGAAGCTATTGGAAGTCAACTATTTACTCAAATTTAAACATTGAACATCCTACATATTCAGTTGAATCACTGTTGACTTTTCGGACAAGGATTCCTTTGTGTGATATTGCAAAGATTGATCAAGTAGCTACAATTAGAAATAATTTACATCATTAATCGAAAAAATTTATATATTTTGATAATTTTTTTGTTATTCCATCTACAATATATATATATATATATATGCAAGTTGACTGAACCATTCTCTTTCAGGAGTGTGATGTGGTTACAAAAGTAACTATTCAAAAGGTCGAAACACTGTATGGGTGGAAATATGATGCATGTCAATGTGACAAGAAGCCTGAGTACCAACTAAATGGTACTCTCAGGTGTTTAAAGTGTAATAAAGATGTCCCAATGACTGTTCCTAAGTATGAATCTGACTATATAATTTTTTAACATCAATAAATCATCATATGTATGTGTAACCTGTGTCTGTTGAAATGAATCTTAATTTTTTAGATATAAGATTCATTACAAGGTGTACGATGACACTGGTAAAAGTTCCTTCATATTCTTTGACCGTCACGCAACTGAGTTACTGGGCAAATCTACCTCAAAGATGAAAGAAGATATGCAAAAGGTTGTTTCGTTGTCATTATTTCATTTCACTGCATAAACTTTTTGCTATACAAGGGTCAATTTAATTATTGGTTGCATTGATTTCAATAGGAGGGTCGTACTTCTAATGTTCTAGAAGAACTCGACCAAGTGGCAGGAAGGGTTGTCATCGTCAAATTAAAGATTAAAAGTCACAATATTAAGCATAGGACAAGCAGCATTGGTGTCACTCAATTTTGTGGTGATACTCATTTGGTTGAGCAGTTTCAATATTCAAATGATGAGGTGGATGTTTAAGTTGATTTTTAGAATATGATTTTTTATGCATTTCTAATATATCATTATTATTGAACAAGTTGGTATTTTTGACCTTGTAGGTTCAATCTGGACATACGGTAGAGGTACAAATTTGAGGGATGATTTTAACATTACATGTTACACACGAGTTAATTTTTCTAAAACATTTTCATTGCAACAGGAATCAATAGCCTCAAGGACTCTCAAACAAATGCACTTGAAGATGATGATAATTCGTTGTCACAACTTATAACCCCAACAGACAGTAGCACCAAAAGAAAGACACTGACTGGTGGCAATATAAATGATTGTGAAGATATTGGCCTCTCCGATTTGTCAACACCAAAGTTGAGCTGTACCAAACCTGTCAAAAACATCAAGAAAGAGAAGATTTAGTTTTTCATGTTTTGAAGGTGTTAGTTGTGGAATTTTTTTGGTGTCCCCAGCGTGATGGGTGTTTATTTTGAGTTACAATGGTTTCAATATGGATGATTTCCATTGTTGTCAAACTTTGGTAGTATTACTATTATTATGGTTTTGTTAATGCATTCATTATTGGTTACGCCATTTTATTATTTTCAACCTTCAACTAATAGTAATTACATAACCATTTAATTTGCAATACGCATTAGTGTAGCTCACCATACACCCAATACTTTTTTCCTTAATGTTATTTGTAATAAATCATTTTCACTTTTTCCAATGGGTACCCTAGTATTTATTAATTTTTTCGAATTGATAAAAATTATGATTGAGATGAACGAATTATGGTTAGAATACTAATACTAATACTTATGGGAAATAGGTAGCTGAAACTATTTTATTCTATAAAAATGATCAAATTTTGAATTTATAATGTTCAGTATACAGTTAACAGCATTATAATCGGAATGAACGATTTTTTGGTCAAAATCATAGAATTGTAGTAAGAGAAAAAAGGTCAAATTGATTTTCCCAAACATTACTTATTGAAGAGATTATTCATGTGTAATTTAAAATTATTTTATGTTGGGGTTAATTTTTTTTGGTCTCACTAACAATTCCTGTTTCAAACAACAAAAATAATTAAAGTTATTAATTTTTATTATATTTATGGAGAATATAAACTTCATAAGTGTATACCTAAATTAAGTACCTGGTGTAGCGATTTAAATACCCCATAATATTCAACTTAGAATTCTGTTAAGGCATTAAATGTATTATCAATTCTACCTCAACATATTTAATGGGGTTGATGTTCCCCATTTGCATAGTTTCCAGGAAATAATCACACAATGAGAAATAAGTCAAAGCCCCTTTTTCCATACTGATTGTTACTTAGTCGTCCATTTAAATATCTGAACCACCTATTAAAGTGTTTTCCTATTTCCGAAGTCCATGCATGTTTTGCGTCATTATTTCATTGCATACAATTGTTAATACAGTATTCATCAGTGTAAGTCATAATGAAGGATCGTAATCGGAAATCTTCACGTTAGCTGAACTGGACATCCATGCCAACAAAATGCAAATTAACTTCAATATTCCTGTTCATTCATTGAGATGATTTCATCGAAGTTCATATATAGCATGATGGTCTTTGAAAGTTGATCTTTGTTACTTAAGAATAGTTGCCATTTGCAAATCCATTTTTCCATTAGATGAGGAAGAAACGAACGGACATTGCAAACCAGATAGTTAATGGTGGAAGTTACTTCTTCTGCAAAACATTCGCTGTTACATTAAATTAAATATTTAATCTATTATCATTTACTCGTAATAATGTGCTTTGTAATGGTTCATGTGTTTCTTTGTTTTTTTCAGGTAAGCGAATATGTTCAGAGTTTCAGGCATTATTTGAAAGTTATGGATCAGTGGAAAATGACAGAGAACAAGTAAGGAGTGGATGGTCTAAAGTCTGGCATCGAACATCAGAAGATGATATCAGAACAACACCTGAGTCTTTAATCTGTTCTTCGATTTCTACGCGTGACAAAAGTTCTGTTTTAACTGATGTGACCAACATACCAAATAGCTGTTCATCAAAGCAAGGCAACTTAGATGGGATTACAGTAGATAACAGCATAGTTGACACTCCTTCGGCACATCTCAGTGACAATCCAGCTAAATCAGAAGAGCCGTTCAAGCAGTAACTAAGAAATGTGAATCAGGTTGCTACAGATTTATTAAAACGGATAAACCAATGGACAGGTGAAAGTAAGTACCGTTATCAATTTCTGTATAATTACCGTCTGAATATTTTTAACATTTGAAGTTTAAAGTTATGATTTAATCAGTTATACCATCTTTGAACTTGTAGGAACTTCTGATGTCCAATGTCAAACACCATATATAAATCGGCATGTTGAAACAAGCTTGCCAATTTCATTTGATTCAAGTTACTTAGATGAAGGTGATGCTACTTATGAGTGTCAGTTCTGTGGTGCTAAAATGTGGCTTTCTGAAAGGTTGAAAAGATTGAAGAAATCGGAAAGGCCACAGTTCAGCATATGTTGTGGTCATGGCAAGATTTCTGTGCCGTTACTAAAAGATCCACCAGAAGAGCTTCGTGATTTGTTTTTCAATAAACAATTACCTATTTCAAAAAACTTCTTTACATATATCCGTTTATACAATAATATGTTTTGTTTCACTTCAATGGGTGGCAGAATTGATCATTCAATGAATTCAAAGGGTGGAGGTCCTTACTCATTTGTACTATCAGGACAAAATCACCATTTCATTGGAAGTTTATTGCCGCCAGAGGGAAACCCTCCGGTGTATGCTCAATTGTACATTTACGACACTGACAATGAAGTTTTCAATCGTATTTCAACAGTTAGGTAAGATTCATATTGGGGATAAAAAAATCATAAAGATATTAAGGTGTTGATTATGGTACAATGTGTTAATCATAATTTCATGTTGTTATTGAATGTTGCAACCGTAATGGTGGAGCGGACAATCTGGATCCAAAAATTGTGAAACTGATTAAAGGATGTCTTGATAAGCATAACTCCATTGTTAAACATTATAGATCTGCTGCAGAAATTATGAAGCATGATGTCGTCCATGATGTTAACATTAGGCTAATCAGGAATGGAAACTCAACAGGGCTTGGTAGGACATATGATATGCCCACAGCTTCAGAACTTGCTGCTCTCATTGTAGGTGATTTTGACAACTCATACACCAGCAGAGACATAATTGTCAAATGACAATCTGGAGCATTACAAAGGATTGATGAATTACACATGGCTTACTTGCCACTTCAGTATCCCTTATTTTTTCATTACGGAGATAATGGTTATGACTCCTCAATTCAACATGGGCAAGAGTCGTTACTGCAGACAAAAAAAAAACAAGGCTTACCCCAAGGGAGTACTTGGCTTTTTGATTGATGAGAAGAAATTCTGAACGGTCAGTCATTTTGCATGGGAAAAAATTACTTCAACAATTTATTGTTGACGGATATTCGATGGTTGAAAGTGACAGGTTGAACTACATTAGAAACCACCAAAAAGAATTAAGGGTAGATCTATACAGTGGACTTTCAGATGCAATAACAAGAGGAGAAACAGATCCTTTATCCACGGGATGACGAGTCATTTTACCATCTTCTTTTATGGGTGGTGCTAGGTATATGATTCAGAACTACCAAGATGCTATGGCAATATGCGCATGGGCTGACTATCCTGATATTTTTATAACATTTACATGCAACCCAATGTGGCCTGAGATAATTCGTCATTGTAATGAAGATGTGTTGAAACCATGTGATAGACCGAGAACCAAGTTGAGCAGAATATTCTATATCAAACTCCACAAATTGATGCACATTTTGAAGGATGAGAAGATTTTTGGGACAATTAAAGCAGGTAAATTGAATTAACAATTACATATATCATTCTTCTTTGGCTTTTCTTTAAAATTATAAAGGATTAATATATATTTTCCGTTCAGTGTTTTTTAAAAGAACACCAGTTTTCACTTCTACATCAAATGCGAAAATCAAATTGATTTCTTAACGTTAGTTAATGTTTTTTTCCTTCATAATGTGTAATGTATGTAATATGGCTTCATGGGAAAACAAATTATTACCCTACAACATTCGTTGAAGTATTTTTCCTGATACAAATATGGTCTTATTTGTAAATTAATTTTTCAATACTTATTAGATTACTATTCATTTGTAATTTTCTGATTTTATGATTATGATTTGTGTTACTTTTTCCCATTGTTATGAACAATAGTATAAATTGTCCTTCAATTTATCATTGTGAAAAGAAACCAGCTCACTCCTTAAGGAGTAAACTATTGTAACTCTATATTTGCATGCATTTTAAAAAAATTGTTCATAACTTAATCTTTTTTTACATTTTCTCATTAGTTTATATAATGGCTTCAATCATTTTATTGAGGAAATATTACTATGGTATATTCTTATAGTTTGTTGATTGCATAGCTATATTATCTAATTATAAAGAGGAAAATCCATTTTCTTAAATATAAGAAATTAAATACTATTTTCATTTATTCTTGCAGAGGTATACACTATAGAATTCCAGAAGAGAGGGTTACCACATGCACATATTATATTATGGTTGTCTGAAACGGACAAAATTCGTACACCAGTTGATGTTGACAAGATCATATCTACAGAAATTCCTCAAAGAGAATCTGACCCAGAATTATATGAGTTAGTTGGAAGTTATATGATGCATGGACCATGCGGTAGAAATTCAGCGAGTGCACCTTGCATGAAAGATGGTAGATGCTCTAAGTATTTCCCAAGAAAATTTAACGACCATACAATGTTGGATGAAAATGGCTATCCAACATATCGTCAAAGAGATGACCACCGCACTGTGACAAGGAAGGGTATTGAGCTTGACAACCGCTTTGTTGTTCCTTACAATTGTAGGTTGCTGAAATTATTTCATGGGCATTTGAATGTTGAAAAGACAAATCAATCACGTGCCATCAAGTACCTATTCAAATACATAAGTAAAGGGCATGATCGGGTCATTGCAGGCATATACGATACTAATAATGGTGGATGTTCGCAACAAGGGT
Source organism: Acacia acuminata (assembly GCA_019022655.1). Taxonomy (NCBI): domain Eukaryota; kingdom Viridiplantae; phylum Streptophyta; class Magnoliopsida; order Fabales; family Fabaceae; genus Acacia; species Acacia acuminata. The sequence continues at coordinate 199,466 of JAFJYI010000461.1, read as the reverse complement.
TTGATGAAATTTCTCATTACCTTAATTGTAGGTACATCTCCTCATGTGAGGCGTCTGGAGAATTTTTGGATTTGATATTCACCATAGACAACCACCTGTTGAGAGGTTAAGTTTTCATCTTCCACATCAGAAATCAGTCTACTATACTCAAACTGATACAATGTCATCATTGCTTAATAATCCGAGGGTTAAAGAGTCGATGTTCCTTGCGTGGATGGAGAAAAATAAAGAAGATCCATTTGCAAGAACACTTTCTTATTCTCAATTTCCTAACTATTATACATTTGTTAGGGAGAAGAGGATATGGAAACTTCGTCAACGTGGGTTTTCAGTTGGAAGGTTAGGGCACTGCACACCATCTCAGGGAGAATTATATTACCTTCGTTTATTGTTGACAAAGGTATGTGGCCAAAGAACTATACAGATATAATGATTGTAAATCAAGTATTTCACTCAACATTCAGGGAAGCATGTTATGCACTTGGTTTATTAGATGATGACAATGAGTTTACTGATGCAATTAAAGAAGCATCTTTGTGGGCATCTGGTAATTACCTTCGTAAATTTTTCACAAGCATGCTTTTGAGTTACTCACTGTCTCAACCTGCTATTGTTTGGGAGCAGACCAAAGATTTAATTTGTGAGGATCTATTAAACTTCAGCCGTGCGACCCACAAAGTTCAGGTACACTATCATTTCCATTGATTTATGCATTCTATTATCTTACTTTCGTAAATGTAAATAGTTGTTCAAAAAACTGATACTGTGTGTCTGTTTATCTTATAGATGTGCAAATTTCAAATGCCCGTAGGGAAGCCACAGGTCTATATCAGATTGAACAGATGTTGTTACGGAATGGCAAAACCCTCCGTGACTATCCATCGATGCCGATACAAGAGGAAGACAATATAATTGATATGTCTTCCCTTTTAATTTTGCAAGAAATTAATTACAATAGGAAAAAGGAGATGGAATAATCTGAAAGAATGCAGAGATTACTGACTAAGGAGCAAAAAACAGTATTTGATGAGATCATGAGAGCAATTTCTTCAAAAAAGGGGAGTTTCTTTTTTGTTCATGGTTTTGGTGGAACGGGTAAAACATTTATATGGAATGCCTTGACATATTCCGTACGGGGAAACGATGGAATCATCCTCAATGTAGCTTTCAGTGGGATAGCAGCAACTCTACTACCATCAGGTAGAACTGCAAATTCCAGGTTTTGTATTCCTATTGATGTAAATGAAGATTCATTTTGTTGAATTAGTCATAATTCTCCGATTGCAAACTTAATCAAGTCAACAAATCTCATTATTTGGGATGAAGCACCAATGATTAAGAGACATTGCGTGGAGGCTTTGGATCGAACATTGAAGGATTTAATGCAATGCAATTTGATATTTGGGGGAAAATGCATTGTGATGGGTGGTGATTTTAGACAAATTCTACCGGTGATCCCTAAAAGTGGTCGCATTGAAATTGTTGATGCAGCAATCAACACTTCTTATTTGTGGAAACAATGCAAATTACTTCGCCTTACAAAAAATATGAGGCTTCAATCTTCAATTGATCCAGATGAACAAGAGAAGATAAAAGCCTTTTCTGAATGGTTGTTAGAAGTAGGGGATGGCAACCTGGGATTACCACATGATGGTATTGCAGGCATTTCTATTCCGAACGAGCTATTGTTAAATGATGGTTGTGATCCAATTAGGTCCATTGTTCAATCTACCTACCCAAATTTGGTTGAACATGTTGATAGACGTACATTACCTCAATAATCGAGCATTCTAACTCCTTTAACTGAAAATGTTGACGCTCTTAATGAATACATATGTTCTTTGTTGCCAAGTGATCCGGTAGAGTATTTCAGCTCAGACTTTATACCAGGCAAACGAAAGTTTAGCGGATTTGTATGACACAGAATATCTGAATGCAATTAAGTGCTCAGGGATACCTCACCATAAATTGGTTTTGAAAGTAGGTGTACCAGTTATGTTGATAAGAAATATTGATCAACCAGCTGGGTTGTGCAATGGTACAAGGCTACAAGTAACGCAACTAGGAAAGAACGTGATTAGGGCGAAGGCATTGAATGGCATAAGCTCTGGTGAAGATATTTTGTTACACAGAATGAATATGAACCCATCTGAATCTAAATTGCCTTTCAATATGACTAGGAGGCAGTTTCCAATCATAATATCATTTGCAATGACCATTAACAAAAGCCAAGGTCAATCAATATCAAATGTTGGCCTCTACCTACCAAGTCCAAAAGTATTTTCACATTGGGCAACTATATGTTGCATTATCCGGGTGAAGAGTTTCAAAGGGTTGAAGATACTTATATTGGATGGATTGGGAAAATTCGCAGTACAACAACAAATGTTGTCTACGAGAAGTTTTCCAAAACCTTGATTTCAAGTAATGAGATGTTTTTAAAATTTTGATTTGTTGTCATGTAGCAGTATGGGTTTGTTATTAAAATCCATAATCGAAATAGTCAAATCCGTGCAACGCACGGGGAGGAAGTCTTGTTAAGAATTAAAATATGTTGCAACCTATAATGCAACGCAAGCATGCTTTGAGAGGAGGAAGTCTTGTTAAAGGAGAGCTTCAACCTTGGTTATGGTGGAAGGAGAGAGAAGGAGAAAATTTTCCAGAGGAAGATGTTTTAGACATTTTGGCTACACTAACGGAGTTTAATGTCTAACGGTGTTTATTTTTATTTAACAGAAGGACTAATGTATTTAACTAGAGAAAGCTAACGAATCCCAAAAAAAAAAAAAACCTCAAAGGACTTGATTCAAAACTGCATACAACTATAAAGACCTTCGGACTAATTTTACCTTATATGAAATAGATTTTAGCATTGAAGAATAATTACATTAAGACAAGTAGACAATAAAAAAGAAATGGCTGCGGGATATGAATTGAATGAAGGAGCGAGATTTCCATATATATATATATATATTTCATTTTATTATTAGTGTGAGTGTTTTTTGGAAATTTTGAATATCATTTGAAAATCTCACATCAAGGGAAAAGGTAGAGAAAAGATAAAGAAGCTCATCGCATTAGCTTAAAAAAACACTTTAATATTTTCATAAGATAAAAGTATTTAAACACTATTTAATATATATATATATATATATATATCTTGTACAGTACAAAAGTAAATCTTTACCATTAATCGGTGGGCTAGAGACTCTAATGTGCTCTCTAATACCTCTTAAAATTGCATAACTTCCTAATTGTTTTGTTTTTGTTTCTTATGATTATTAGATTCGACATAAAATAAGTGAAATGTTGATATCTTATGGATAAAAAATGCCGCCTCTCATCTTTAATATAAGATCTAGTATAAAGGACCATAGGTAGCATTGGGTGTTTTTTGTAAGAAAATAATTTTATATTCACTCAAAGGTATACAATATTTTAAAGAACAGTAATAATATTTTAAACGATAGTTATTTAAGTAGTAATAATAATTGATAACACAATTAAAAAACCCGGGGTCAAATACCAAAGCTATTCTCTGTTTTGTTAGTTAGGTTTAGCACAAAGTTAAGTTAGAAATTTACAGAGGCTGTATTAAGGTAAAAGTAAATATTTAATCGTTTAACTTTATATCAAGTTTTAGTTTTAGTTTTTTCATTTAATTTTAAAAGGTATGCGTATGCATATTTTCCGTCCTTCAACTATAACATCGTTAATCTCAAAATGATGAATTTTTTTAAAAAATAATCATTGATATATATTTTGAAAATTGAACTTAATATATTAGTATTTGAAAAAGTTTTTTCAACATCTAAAATACCAATATCAGCATTTTTTGTTAAAAACATTAGGATTAAAGACTCTAGTTTAACTTTTGAACTTTTTTTTAAAACCAAAATACCCCACTTTAACATTAGAATTATATACATATAAACACGGCTAAAAAAAAAACTTTATACCACCAAAAATTAAATCTAATAGATTTTCTAAATTTCTAATGCGAGAAAAATTATTAATTTTGAGATGATAAGATTATAATTTTATTTTTCATTGTATTTATTGAACATGTCCGTAACACCCCATTTTTCAAAAGCGAAATAATTTTTTTCATCGAGTAGAGCATCGGAGTAAGTAAAAGAGTGAGTAACTGATATATCATTAACTGTGGCGTATCCGTCTGTTTATAATGTACAATACATTTATCCGAGTAATGTCATAATGTTACAAGCCTAAAAATAGGAATCTTCAGTCGGGTCTCTACGTGTGCTGTTTACTCTCCTTACTCTTGTCTTCGATCCTCGATTCCCCGGACCCTAAAGCTATGGTAAGAGCTGAGGTCCAATGCCCATCGGACCTCAAGTAACGGTTAACCTCATGCTCATCTATAACAATGTATGTAGGACAGATATTTATGACATTACAGCAATAATCAACACATAAACACATAACAGATGTAAGATTAATATATTAACAGTACATATCACATGTAAAGTTATCTATACAATTCACATGTATAGTCGTTTGCACCTCACAGTGCCACGATGACCTATCGTGTCCTCAGCGCTAGGAAAACTGTAACGGTATTATCAAAACCATAACCCGCGCATAAAGCTGAATATATAAGTAGTGATCTAAGCCCCATAAACTTAGTCACAGTGCATGACCCAAGACAGAGTCCCGTCCATGTCTTTATGAAAGTATCAATTGTAATACCTAAAATTTCTATTTAGCTTAACCACTATATTTTGATAGACAATGCCTATTAAAAATAGGTGAATATGTAGTATCAAAATTTTATAGGTTGTTCAATTTAATTTAGAGAATTTTCTCTTAGAATTAAATAACCAAAGACCCAAATTTTCTAATCTTCATTTAGGGATCATAAAATACCCTAAAATTATCATATTACAACATAGTTCATATTTAATCATGAAGAGCCATAAAATGTTATAAAAATACCTAAATCAATTAAGGGAAATTACCAACAATTAAAGGACATTTAAATTTACAATAATTAATTTAATTGTATTAATTTGCAAAATTAATTAAAAGGCATATTAAAAGTCATCAATTAGAGATATATTAATTTAATGAAAGATCAAGAACAAATAGGGGTTTAATATTAGCATAAAGTGAATTATTAATGATCATAATTAATTAAGAACCTATCATACTTTGACAGTTACACTAATAAATGTAAAACCCTAAAAATCCCTATTTGTAGTGAATGCTATATTTGATAAATAATACATGTCAAATAAAGGAGAGTATGTTGCCTCTTAATTTTGTAGATTATTAAATTTTGGGTAATTTTTCCTTAGAATTAAATGAACCAAAGATTAAGTTTAAGACCACATTTAAGGATCATAAAATACAAAACAATTATCATATTAAATCATGGTTCTTAAATAACCAAAAGGAGCAAGAAAATGTTATGGAAATACTTAAACAAATTAAAGGAAATTAATAAAGATTAATGAGCAATTAAGTTTTCACTAATTAAATAATTGTGTAAATCTTCATAATTAATCAAGAGGCAAATTAAGAAGCAACAATTAGGGAATGTCTTAATCAAGGATCAATTAAAAGACAAGTGGAAATAAGTAAAGATTAAGGTGCATAAAGCTTGATTTAATTAAGCACTAGTTTCCATGGTTAGTTAACAAATGCAATTAAGAGTTAATTAAACTTTGTTAATTAATGTTGAAGAGTCAACAATGACACCTAAGCCTTGATTATGTCATCAAGATGACATCACAAGGATGACATCACAAGAGCACATGCTTTATAGTGAAGGGTGTGGATTAAAACTTCTTGATTAAGTTTAGATCCAATGATTGAGTTTAAGGAAGAGGCAAATGATGGGGCCCACATGGGGCTTGAACTTTCCTTATAAATAGAGGGCTTCCCTCTTCATTCTCTTCACACCAAAAACCATTCTAAACAAGAGTAGAGTGAAGCAAGAAGGAGGAGGGAGTAGCAAGAGGCTTCAAGAGGTAAGCTTGCTTTTAAGTTTCTAGTCTTTAGTTCTTATAGTTCTTAGTAGTTTTTAGTAGAATTGTTAGTTTTAATCTAGAAAATAGGTACAGTAATTTCCCATAATTGTTTTTAGGCCTCATTGAATTGAAAGATGTCTGACGAGGTAAAAACATGTTGGGAAAATGCTCTAGGGATTTATGTAACAAGATAGAGTAAGATAGGGAATTGCGGGGTTATACTGGGCTGTTAGGATCAGTCAGATAGAGGTCACTATTTTAGGTGTAAGATTATCTTCAAAAATTATGAAATAATTCATGGATATAGTAGACATGTATAGCTTTCCATTGATATAAATTATGTAGCAATTAGAGGTCTGTAGAGGGAGATAAAATTCTGGAAATAAGGCTACGTTTTCTGGGGAAAATCTGGGTAGAGGTTGGAAAACATTAAACTGGGAATGATCTCCATGTTTCCAGAGAAAACCAATATTTTTTTCTCAAAAATAGACATGCTAAGGTTTCCGGGAAATTTTACAGAATCTCATTTCGATTTTTGTGGAATTAATTATGATTTTTCAAAGTTAAACAGAAAATTCTGCCCAGAAATATTACAGCAGCGTTTTTGAGAAAATAAAGGGGATATAATTTGAATAACAAATCCACCAGGGGAAAAAGGGTCGGTAGTAGCTAAAGTATCTCCTAAGATATTATTTACGAGGTAATAATGCGATAATACTATTATAGGATATCCATGAAAAGTCGGGAGACATACCGACAAGGCAAGCATACCGCCATCCAAACAGACTAAGGTACGGATGCGTACTGTAACACTAACTCTGATGCTTGTTGTATACCTATATGTGATAGATACTTTCATAAAGACATGGATGAGACTCTGTCTCGAGTCATGCACGGTGACTAAGTTTATGGGGCTTAGATCATTACTTATACATTCAGCTTTATACACGGGTTATGGTTTTGATAACGCCGTTACAGTTTTCCTAGCGCTGAGGACACGATAGGCCATCGTGGCACGGTGAGGTGCAACGGCTATACATGTGAATTGTATAGATAACTTTATATGTGATATGTACTGTTAAATTTTAGACTTGGTTTGGCCCAAATGAGTGTTTTTGGTAGAACAGACATAATAAGGGAGAATTGGGCTTTTGAATCACCCCAAAAAGATTTTTCTAGAATTAATTATGAATTTTTGAAGTTGAGCCTTTATTTCTGAAAATTTTATAATTTGGGCAAAAATTAAAAGAGTTTAAGCCCATATTAAATTCCTTAATAAGAAAAGGGATTTAATAAATATGGACACATGAATTGGGCTTATTTTAAATTATCAAAGGGAATATTTATTGAGGTGAATTTAATTATATTTATATTTTATTATTTTAGGTTTAATTGTAATATCTTGCACCGGGGAAATTATTTTTTAGCTGTAGTCGACTGCCAGGTAGTAACCTTAATACTCATATACTCTGTGGACTTGTGTATGTATGTTTTACCATGTTATGTTACATACATTTAGTTATCATTTATTTCCAAGCGCTATGAAACTTGAACACGATGTGTGCATTAAGGGCTTTGTCAGGCGCGTGAACGATGGTCCGTACAGTGTGTCTTAGACCACTATCCGTGTTGTGTGCTATTAGGACTGCTAGTTCTAGGTTTGGTTGTGTGTTTTGATAATGAATATTATGTGGTATCTGTTTATTTATGGTTTTTCTACAAGCATTGTTCATACATTTTCTATGAGATTAATGGTTACTTTGGGATTCAAATTTGAATCCTAGCCCCTTTTAAGCCCTCTAGCAGTTCATCTAAATCGGAGCAAAGAGACAGAGGTAAGGCTCCAGAGTAGGACTAGGGTGGTGGCAGTTGGTGGTTATTATGTTTGAATATTTGTTATGGTTTCTGGATGACTATAGTATATTATTTTGGTTGTCAGGCACTATTATCCGGATGACTGTATATTTTGATCCCTCTAGGGAAGTTTACCTTTCCGCAATTTATTTTATCGTATATTATTGTCCAAACCGGTGTATGCTCTGCTGTTAATACTCTGATGAATGCCGTAAATTAACCTGGGAAAATAATTTAAAATGGAATAAAGGTAAAGAACCACACTACTCGCCACCCGAAAGGATGAGGCCGGTAGGTGTGTAATAGCCACCCCCTCTGCCTTCACCATTGGATAAACCAACTCTGTCTTCACCACCAATTGTAGAGAGTTGGACCTTTGATTTCACACCACCATCACCGTTGGTCCTTCTCTATTCTTACTTTCATCTAGTTCGCTGGAACTTTTCAGATACGTAGTGCCGCAACTTCCAGAGCTCAGAGCATCATTCGTTCTTTCTATGAGTTTCTCGACGAGGCTTTGAATTTTCCAAGAAGACAATTTCAGATTTCCCATGAGCTTGTGTCCATGGCTAGTTTGATTTCATAGATTTTGTTGGATACTTTAATGGTTATGTCACTACAAAAAAAGACTGTTTTTTGCGGCGGAAAAATTCCCTCGCAAAAAAGCTATTTTCGTCGCAAAACTGATTTGCGGCGGAATTTGCAACGAAAAAAGGTCCGTCGAAAATGGCCCTAGCAAACCAATTTTCCATCGCAAAAATGTCATTTTCCGTCGCAAATTCTGGATTTTGTGAGGGAATAATTTTCCTCGCAAAAAGTTGAAATTTGCGAGGAAATGAAATTTGTGAGAGAAAAACTTTCCCTCGCAAAATTCAATTTATTTTTTTAAAAAATTAAAATTTGCGAGGGAAGCATTTTCCCTCGCAAAATTCAATTTACTTTTTAAAAAAATATAAAAAATTAGAATTTTTTTTTTAAAAAAGAAAATAAAAAGACTTGTATCTCATACTATGAGTATATGTGACTTAGGCACCTCATACTACCATAGTATCCACTTTTCTTGAATGCTTTTGCATGTTTTAAATGTCGGAGTCCTTTCTAACCTATGTTTTGAATAGCGGGTGCTGACGACCCCAAAATCGATAAATGAGTAGCGGTAAAGCCGCTTACCGTGAAGTTCATATAAATAATTGTAATAAATTATACCACATATATAAATGCAATATAAGATAAGAAATCACTCAAAATATTACATATTCAAAATAAGGATTCAAGGAACATAAAGGAAGCCACATACTAGTTCATTGAATGTAACTAAATTAATAACATTCTAGAAACATAAACAATCCAAGTAGAGTCAAATACAAATTTTTAATGGCTCTTTCAATTGAACAAGCCTTCAACAGCCTTAGACGTTGCTAGCTGACGCTTAACATAGGAGAGGGATGCGAATGAGGGAAGAGGAGGGAAAGACGTGGAAGCAGGGACGCCAGACGCGAATGTGGGAAGAGGGACACGAACAGTTCCTTTGGTTGATCGAATCGGGTTTCGTAAATAGAGAAGAGGAGGGAAAGATGTGGGAAGCAACGCAAGTGAAGAGGTTGAGCAAAAAAAAAAAAAAAAAAAAAAAAAAACGAAAATGAAGAGGGAAGATCGGATATGCGAGCAAAAAAAAAAAGGTAAATCAACATTTTTTTCCCTCGTGTTTTTTTCAGACAGAAGTCAGAACACAGGGTAAATTGACATATTTACCCTTCATTAAGTTGGCCTTTTTCCCATTTTAGCCCTGATTGCAATCAAATTTCCAAAGCCATGCCATGCGCCCATGCCCCACGTCTTGTTTCTCGAATTAAATCACGATTCCCGATTCGGACACTATCGCGCCGCCTAAGCCACCGCCCGCGACTGCCGCCACTGTCCGCAACCACCCGCTACCGGAAACTGTAGCATTGCGGAGCGGAAGTTGCGTTTGGGTCCAGCAACCCGCATCAGAACCGGTATCGCGCGCTATAGCGCCGCGATTTCAATCCTAGTTTCTAACATCAATCTGAAGGCATTTATTGCTATGGGTGAACATAAATCTTTTATGACTAAAATATTTCAAGCCAAGCTTCAATCCTGAAGATATAAACAAAAGCTGAACAAATATTTTTACCTAATTTCCAAATATGTCATAATGCAAAAAATGAGCAATTTGGAGAAACAAACTGAATTGAAGTTAAAAAATGTTCATGAAACACACAAGATAAATAAAAAAGTAAAACTACTATTGCGATACTAATACACGTAATCTGGCAATGACATAAAAAAGCGTGTGAACCTCTTTTATTGCAAGAAGATGAACGGCATCAGGACCAATATTATTATCCACCAAGGTTGATGGAGTGACAACCTGAACTAATTTTCTTGGAATAATCTGCAACAGAACATGAGTCATACCATGCAAAAGGAAATTCAAGTCCAAGCAGTACTATAGGAAAACTTGATGAATCCAAAAGCTTCATGAATACATTATAAAGTCAGATTTGACTTCAACTCCAAGAGTTTAAATAACTGGGATAAAAACAAATTTCAAATGATAACAACAAGTTCAACAGAAACTGTCCTATTAGAATAAAGTCACCTAAACTTCAGAATTTAAGACGAATAAACACAGACCTGAGATACTGATAGTGGCAAGAGAAATGAAAGAAAAGCAGGAGACTAAGAGAATGCCAAAGCATCATCTGTCAAGCCAAGGGGCTCTGGTGATTACAAGTTATATAGGTTAGACTGTCAAGGAATTAACAAACTAACCTCTGAATAGAAACAAAACTAACATTCTATTATTTATTATGCACCCTTCTCCATCTTAAGACATAATCTCCAAAGTCATAAGTATACAGTAAAAATATAAATGAAGCATTTTACCTGCATATATACACAGCCAAAACACAATTGTATCACAGATAATTCAGCCCTATCAAGCATAACACAAGTTTGCAGTATATTACCTTCAGACTGTGTATTGTCAACATTTTCTGAAGGTAAAGAGTCTCCATTACAAAATACAACCAAATCTGTTGCCCCTTTGTGACTCTCTTCCAACCTCGTCAGAAAATCCTACCAGTTATGACAGGCAAAAAAGAATCAGATCATCATAACAACCCAAAACTCCATAATAAGCATTGCCGCATGGATTGGTTATTACTTGAATTGAATGCACAGCATCATTTTCTTTAAGATTTGCCCCCTCCATAGAACAAGATCCGAGGAAAGCAACATCACCAATTTCTAAATCATTTCCACATGCTTTAGAAAATCCTGACACCACTGAATTTTCCAATTTCTCCTCCTCTAATGATGAAACATAAGGGAATGCCATGGAAAAGTTCAACCTTGTGAAAGAAATCTGCTCAAGAGAGGAACCAAGTCAAAATAAAATTTTGGGATATCAATTCTTTTAAGACTTGGAGGATGTGTTTACTCTACAGGAAAACTTGATAGACTATATGATGCAATTCTCTCACCTTCAGTAATTCTAAAAGAGATGGATCTGCATGTTTGTTCAAACTTAAATCTGAAGATTGCAACTGTAAAGGGGATAAATCAACATCAGCATATATAAGTATTGTATTTCATGCATAACTGATGATAGTTTCAGCAAAGGTTTCTTGAACTTTCACGTCCACTTGATCATCACATTGATCAGGTAACCATTTATGTTATACACCATAACTAAACAAAAGGAATCATTCAAAAATCTAATTTTGAAAGCAGGGCTACCATCAATGAAGGTCCAGAAATTTATTACAAAAGAAAACAAAGTGATAACTTGTTGACTCAATGAAAGTCATGGACAGGAAACTCATTCAAGTAAATTGGAAATGCAAATATGAAAAATATCAACATAAACTAGTCATAGAGATGCTTCAACGATATTACCTCTTTGCCAACAAAATGAAGTGCCAGATCCAGAGGTTTCTGCATTTCTTTTCCTTTACACTAAGTGATTCAAAAGAAAGTTAGAACCATACAGCAACAGCAAAATTAAAAAGAATATAATAAAATAGAGCAATAACAGATTTCACTAAAACTAAGGAGACATTTAACATACATAAAAAGAAACCAGTCGAGAGAATGCAATAAACTACCAGTAAATTTGACCAGCCTGCTTGTGACATAACAGAATTTACGAGATCTTTTGGAGAAATAATAATTTCAACAAAATATGAGCGTACTTTTCAAGGCTTCAGAAAACTCAATGAGATGGTCATCTAATCCCTAAGCAAGAGGTTGAAGAAGTTCAAGCACTGCCATATCAGAAAAGAGAGAAGCGGAACTGGCAATACCATTAGAGAGACTGTGCACCTGGCATATTGGCTTTTTCCTGTCACACGTAGAATTTCAAAGTCACAAGTGAAACATGCTCAAAAGTTGAAACTAACTAGGTAGCTATAACACGTTATATGTGGCACAGGTCCCCCCAAAAATAGAGAAATATCATGTTACTGCCTGAATAATAGCAGCTAATCAAAAAACTAATCAATTCAAAGATTGATTCACTGGGACTATGATAGTATGGGATGCTTAAATCCTACATCAAGTAGTATTTGATTTTTAACAAGATGCATAGGTAAACAAAATGCAATACTTTAGCACAGAAAACGAAAATTATATGCACATACACTTCGCAAGGATGTGCCTATGGGTAAACAAAATGCCATCTACTTTATTGTCTCATAAAAGGAAACATTGTTTGACTTAAATAGACAGTTTCAAAACTCAAATGCTAGGACTTATTTGGATATATCTGAGCATGATCCTTAACAACTTCACCAAAAACCAATTGATCATATGATATGAGAATAAAATCAAATTAAAGATTAATATCTTATAATGATCTGATGGACCTTAGTATACATAATTTATTTACGTGTATAACTGGATTCCAAATGTACTTATCCGGAATATTGCTGTTGCAATCAAGAAAACAGTTTCGAGGTCCAGAATTTGATCTTTTTTGCTTCCCATTCTCACAATAATAGTAGGCATAGAGGATAAATGCTGCTAACAAAATAAGTTTCCTGCATTGGAAATCAACAAACCAAATGGTCCCTCATATTTGGGGGAACTAGCCAAATGCACATGAACTTGACTAATGCTGAATAGGTTATAATTTCCATCACCAGCTTCAATAATTTCAACAAATTATGCCTATTCATTTGCAGGGTATGATTACAATTCAACACTAAAAGAATCAAGTTATGGCAGTCGCAAAAATGCAACAAGACTAGACTTCGCAGACAGAGAAATATGCAAATCCATTTGACTGATTTCCCTTCCCACTAAAAGCAATTGTAATCTAACTTAGACAAAATGCATATGCATGAGCAACTGTAACGATTCAAAAGAGGGTGAGAGGAGAGGGTTTGTTCTACATGACTCATAAACTAATGCAAATTGTGGTTGAATCAAACTAAATATACAACTTGCCCGTAAAAATTATACCCTCAGACTTCAGTCCTTGCTTGCATTCCTTTTTTTAGTAGTGATAAAGATAAAATAATGTTAGAACATGGAAGGCAGCATTCACACAAATTGGGGTTTCCCCATTACCAAAGCTAACAATTCAAGAATGATCAATCTCAAAAATATAAGGAACCCGACCAGGCCCTTACTTAGTCCAATTACAAGATTTGAGATTAACATTGATCAAACTAGTGACACAAAAACTCGTAATCAAGCCAGTAAGCCCTTACTTCTCGGGGAGAAAATTTATCTTCTCTTGTTACTGTTTTTATCTCTTGGAAAGGGATAAAAAGTGAAGATAGAATATACATAGCAATGGGCAATCCCCAGATCCACATGGAATCAATATTAGGGGAAGAACATCCTCACGTATCAACAACAGCAAAACATAAGACACTTTCTTAGATCCATTTGCAGTCAAGAACTCACGACATTGAAAATTCTTAACATTATTTTTTATAGATCTATAACAATAAAGTTAGCAAAAGTACATTTCATTCAATGGATCTGACATATCTGTAGAAAAACAGATATTTAGTTCTTTTCACACATTCTCTTGGCTAAAATGCAAAAGAAAAAAGGTTGGCTGGCTGCTCTCTCAGTCTCTCTATGCCCCCTTTTTCTAGGAACAAAGCAAGGTTCTTATGTCACACAGTTCACTGCATCCCAAAATAGGTTTGAGATTATTATAAGTTCTATATAAAAAAATACCTAGACCCTAGTAAGAAAAGACATGGCAATACAAAGTTTAAACAAGCTAGAAGTGAGTATCCTGCATATTTGACAGCATAGAGGATCAGGTTACCTGCAAATCATTTGTCAAGTCCTTCACGTTATTTTCTGAGAGTTTTTTCTCCTGTATGAAAAATTCTAACAAAATTATTAACAAATCACTGGAAAAGAGGGAATCAAAGGCAAGAAATCAATTAGCGAAGAGAGAAAATAAAGGAGAGGAAATTTAAACCTTCTCAAGTTTTTCATAAGCTTTCAATGCATCTCTTCTTATGTTCCTTAGAGCTACCTATATATAATAGATCAAGCTCGAACATTCAAATGGATCTATGGAAGTTGTATATGACCAAAATTTAGCCAACGCATTTGTCCCGCACACATAGTAGAGCTAACACTAGAATAATATAAATCTCAAATTCAGTTCTACAATGATTGCGAATCTATTATTCATTATTATAGTTTTCGGAAAGAATAGGAGAAGAAATTGTATTTTCTTTGGAAAAAAACATACTTTAAATTCAAAAACTTGGCTTATGTTAACTATTATATTTCAGAGGTATAAACACTCTCGCGTTTTTGAGATATTATTCAAGGTAGAAAGGTTACAATATATAGGCTCATAGGGAAAGAGCCGTTACAATGAAATAGGCAATACAATAAAATAGGCAATACAATAACTCATAATAAATTATCATAACTCATAATAAATTATCATAACTCATAATAAATTATCATAAAAGGAAAATATTTCCTAAACTAGATGCAACTAGAATCAAGGAATATGATGGAGCTAGGATCAAGGGATATGATGGAGCTAGGATCATGGCTAATATCAATCTGATTTCTTTCCTATTCTAACACTCCCCTCAAAGCCGGAGAGTATATGTCGAGCAATCCCAGCTTGCCACGAAATCCTTCAAACTTTGTTCGACCAAGTGGTTTAGTCAGATGTCCGCAATTTGTTCTTCGATCTTATGTGAGACAGGGTCATAATGCCTCGCTTCAATCTTTTCTTTAATGAAATGTCTATCTATATCAACATGCTTGGTTCGATCATGATATACGGGTTCTTGACCATTTCAATGCGGCCTTATTGTCACACCGAGTTGCATTGGTTCTTCATGTTGAATCCCTAACTCCTTTAGTAACGATGATCCACATTCCTTCACAAACTCCTTTGTTAACGGCTCTCGCTTACGCACCGCTTGGTGACACCACTGTCTGTTTCTTGCTTCTCCATGTAACCAGATTTCCCATGTTCTGTTTTCCTTGAGTGCCCTCAACTCCTCTTCTGCAGCCTGCTTCCAATTCGGATCGGCCATAGCTTGTGGAAACGTGTTCTAATGGTTATCTCGTGCACCGTTTACAACAAAACTTTGCATTTTTGCAGACAGGTTACCATATGAGACAAATCTTTGAATTGGATGTTGAGTACACGATCTTACCCCTTTTCTCAAGGCAATAGGCCAACCCGATTCTTCAGGATTTAATCCCGGATTGGATTCATGGTCGTTCCTTTGAATGGGAGAGATAGTTCTACCAGTATCTGGTTCAGTTTGAACTTGTGAGCTGGACTCTACCTCCTGTCGTGATTCTTCATCCATCCTCGAATTGATCTCAACATGAGTTTCCTTCATTGGGTTCGGTTGAGGTGGAATGTGTGTATTAGGGTCGGTCTCGGGGAGCAAGTGAGTCAAGAGAGGCTATAAGGTTAGGTGAGTTTGAGGTGTTGGAATTAGATGCTTCCAAGATTAGCCATTCAATATCGAATACTCCCCGAATGGGTAATTTGGGATAATAAGCCTCGTCTTCCGAGAATACCGTATCACGGAGATAATAAGTTTCTTGGAAGACGGGAGCATTTGTACCCTTTTTGAGTAGAGGAGTAGCCAAGGAAGATACACTTGTCGCTCGAGCACCGAATTTATTTCCTCCTTTTTGTGAACAAACACAACACAACCAAACACCTTGGGAGGTAATGAATTAATGAGGGGGCAAGTTGGGAAGAGTTCCATAAGTTTCTGAATCGGGGTGTCATATTTGAGGACTTTAGAAGGCATGCGGTTAATGAGATAGGCCGTGAGGATGGCATCACCCCAAAAATGGTGGGAACATTTCGTTCCATTAGCAAGGCACGGGTTACTTCCAACAAGTGACGGTTTTTCCGTTCGGCTACCCCGTTTTGTTGAGGGTGTAGGGACAAGAGGTTTGGTGATGAATTCCTTGGTGATCAAGAAACTCTTTGAAGGCCGTGCTCATATATTCCTTGGCATTATCACTTCAAGGACTTTAATGGACGTGTTGAATTGGGTTCGGACAAAGGTATAGAAGTTCTGAAAGACTTTGGCAACATCGGATTTGTCTTTCATTAAGTAAACCCATGTGGTCCGAGTGTGATCATCAATAAAAGTAACAAACCACCTAGTATGAGTGAGGGTAGTTATTCTGGGCAAAGGGGCCCCAAATATCGTCGAATTAATGTGAATGGAGAGGAGGGAGTATAGAGTTCAAGGGATATCAAGATCGTGTCTCTTTTGCAAATTGGCAAGTCTCACAATGGAAAGGAACTGAACTCTTATTGAATAAACTGGGAAACACATGTTTCATATAATCAAAACTAGGGTGACCTGATCGACAGTGCCACAATAAGACATCATTATTCTGTGAATTCGAGCTAACCAGTGCCCGTCTTGCCTTCCACGTATCTTTATTCTTCGAGGTTGATCCTTCAAGGTAGAACAATCCATCCCATTCTCTAGAAGTCCCAATCGTCCTCCTCGTTCTTAAATCCCGAAACACACATAGACCATCATCAAAAATCACTCGACAGATTTGACCTTTAGTCAACTTGCTTACGTATATCAAATTACAAGTAAGTTTCGGTACAAACGCGAACATTATGTATTGCCAAGTGATCGAGATAACACAACAGTTCCAATGCCCTCAACCCATGTGAATACCCCGTTAGCTACCTTTACTTTGAGGTGTTCATGACAGAGTTTAAGGTTGTGGAATAGAGTTTTGTTACCAGTCATGTGATCCGTAGCTCCAGAGTCAACAATCCAGGTATCGTCACTAGTCATCACGGCGTTGAGAGTGATAATAGAATTACCTGATTGAACAAGATTCACGCTGGGAACAAAATTAGACTTATTCTGTTTATCGAGCATTTTGCGAAACATCTGTAATTCCTCCGAACTCGTGGGCGATCGTCATTTTCCATCTTTGGTTCAGCTGTGGTCAGGTGACTCTGGAAGTTTGATTTTCCCCCGGGAGGTTTGCCATGGAGTTTCCAAGATGCTTCCCTATTATGGCCCTTCTTCTTACAAAAGTTGCACCATTTATTAGTTTTCCGTTCCCCCGTGTGGTCCTTGAACTGCGAGTGCGGAGCTTTCAATGTGACTTGGCCCACTTCGGTTTAAGAGCTTCCCGCTTTCTTCAAATTGTACAAAGTTAACCACATCAAAGAGTTGTGGGAGTGGTTTCACCCCATGATTCGCCCCTTATCTCTTCAAAGGCGTCATTGAGGCCTAACGAAAGTCGTGTATTCTTCCTTCTTCCACAATTCCTTTGTACAATTGGGCATCTTTGAGAGTTTCCCGTGGTGAACCTCAAACAAGTCTTGTTCTTTGCCACAATTTCAGCAATGCATTATAGTATTCGATGCGACATATTACCTTGTCGTAAATCCCGGTTGTCTCTTCGAGGTGAATCAAGGCAGCAAAGTGTTTTCCAGAGGAGTAGGTCCTCCTAGCAGCATCCCATATTTCCTTTTTCTTTGTGTGAGCAAGCGAGATATCCCTCACCGATCTCCAAGGTCATTGAATTACATAACCATGTCATGACTTTGTTATTTTCAAGCAAACCATGTGTCAAAATTAGGGTCATCGGGGGCTGGTTGAGGGGCTGCCCCATTAATGTATTTCTCCTTTCTCTTACCTCGAATATACCTCGGACACTTTGTGACCACCGGAGATAGTTCTCGCCATTAAACTTATGGCTAATAGCCATAACATGATGGTCTGAAAATTCAAGCCATCTCTCGAGGTTCGGTTGTGCCGGGTTCTTTGGTTTGAAAGGAAGAAGATGAGGAAGTTTGGGTTTGAGAATCGGTACCGGACATAAAAACCATTGGAGATGTTTCGGTTGATGTTCTTGGAATTGATCTGAACGAAGGAGGGAACTGAGGAGAGTCCATGTTTCTGGAAGAAAATTAGTCGCCGGAATCTGGAAAAATTTCACCGGAGAGTCGCCGGAAAAAAAATCAAAAGTTCATTGGAGAGTGCAATGAGCTGCGGGATGGCCGGAAATCACAAGGGAAGACAGAAATGAGGAAGTCGCCGTCGGAAAAGAATCTCCACGCGCCGCTATCGAGATCCCTAGAGTCGGGGAAAACCCATTGTGTTATTTCTCTCCGCCTCACCATCGCTCACTTTGTTTCTCTCACTCTTGCCTACGCTTTGATACCATATTATATTTCGAGGGTATAAACACTCTCTGTTTCAGTATATTATTCAAGGTAGAAAGGTTACAATATATAGGCTCATAGGGAAAGAGCCGTTACAATGAAATAGGCAATACAATAAAATAGGCAATACAATAACTCATAATAAATTATCATAACTCATAATAAATTATCATAAAAGGAAAATATTTCCTAAACTAGATGCAACTAGAATCAAGGAATATGATGGAGCTAGGATCAAGGGATATGATGGAGCTAGGATCATGGCTAATATCAATCTGATTTCTTTCCTATTCTAACATTAACATCCTCTGAACCCTTAAGAAAAGTCACAAGAAGATTGATCCTGAATTGGGCAAAAAAAAAAAGAGCGAATTACTATCTCAAAGTTTAGGTAATGTTACAAATTCTTCAGATAAAATCCACAGATTCATTTATACTTCTAGAAGATACATAGCATCTATCCGCTAGAAAAGTATTGGTTATAAGAGACGCTCATCTTGTAAACAGAATAGTCATGTGAATTAAACAACCCTTTAGAAGTTATCGCCTGGAGTATCAGGTAAACCGTTGCTCACAGAACTCTTCTTTCTTATTCTGGCCAAGTAAGAGGGGATGGTATACTTTCAGTGTGTGAAAATTAGAAATTTAATCTAGATACTACAGAGTCAAGGGAATGAGAAAATAACTTCCTTCTTTCAGATGTCAATGTTGGGATACTCAATCGTATCAATTCTCTGTCATTATTTGGAGTCATGCCCACATCGAGGAAACTTTATTCATCGGAAAGAGCTTTTGTTCAGATCTTGGACTCCGACGACCTACAATCCTTGTTGGCTAATCAAGTACGACCTTCTCATCTGATTGATGGAGCTCGGCTTGAAAGACCCACTGCAAGTTCGAGAAAGGGGCAGAGAATGGATAGTCATGGGAAGGGTTTGGCAATGGGCAACGAGATAAGGAAGGTGGAACTTACCCCGTGATCTGACTCTGAAGCGAACGCCGGAGAGACGAGCGGAGACGAGAGACGGAGGTGACTGGCGGAGAGACGAGAAATGGAGAGGTGAAGTTGTGTATTAGGGATTTGGGATCTGGCTTCAGTCCTCTTCCCTTCCCATCCTCTTTTATCCTCTTCTTCATCTAGGCCGTCGGATAAAAATCTGGATGGTGTAGATTTTTTTAATTTGCACCGCATGCGGTACAAATTAAAGGCAAAAAAGGCAGAGGACGGTCCACTGCAGTGGACCGTAGCCGGATCCAGGGATTTGGCACTGGGGTAAAGCAATTTTAAAGTTCAGGAATCCCACTTTCGCGGGGAACAAAATTTTCCTTGCAAATTGGCTCTATTTTGCCAGGGAAAAGTTTTCCTCGCAAATTCCACCATAAACTTTGTATTTTCTAGTAGTGTGTGTAGCTAATTTTTTTCTGCTTGGTGATGAAGATTTGTGGCTTGAGCATTTATGCTATGAGAGTTCTTTAATTCAATCTTATGTATGTAATTTCTTTGTTTAGATTTATCATTATGTAGTTGTAAGATTTGGATTGCAATTAGGTTGTTCATGTGCACATTGATCATTGTAGTTTTAATTGGATAATGTATCTTGATGCTCACATTTATATATGTCTTTAGATGTGCTTGATGAAATTATGCTTGTAATCATATTTATGATTGATAATCATAGTTTTTTTTAGCTATTGAATAGTTCATTAGAACATTCTAATTGAGAAAAATAATTTACATCATTCCAATTTTAATTACACATTAAGTGGTTTTAAACAACATCTCAAAAGGTAGTAGTTAGCTATATTAGTAGGAGCTACTATTAATTGAAAATATTAAATTCAAATGTTATCTTGAGGTTATTCTTGAGACTTGATAAAATTTTAAATCCTATAATTTTTTTAAAGTAATGATTGCCACATTTTTCATTATCAAGAGCATCTATTATTCATATCTTCACTTTCAATTTAAACATTTCTTTATTTTCAAAAATACCAAAAATAGTAGAAATAACTTTATTTTCATGAATTTTAATTTAGAGAAAGCCAATTTCAAAACCTCCCTTCTAACAATGAATTAAGCACTTAGTTTAAGCTAGGAAATTCAAAATAAAAGACTCATTGATAAAAGAACGATCGTAATTAAATTATTTGCACTATATTATATTTTAATTTGTGGTAAATAATGATTTGACCTCTAGGCAACTAAAGTTGTGTCAAATCAACTATCAAATACATTTATACAATTATTCCTAAATAATTAATGCTCATTGGAAATAAGGAAGTGCCTTATAAAAAGGACCAAATAAATTTGTTAGTTGGTGCCTTATAATAAGGACCAGAGGGAGTAACTAGGAGTATCTTGACGTATATATGAGCGAAAAGTGTTCAAAAGGAAATTTTACATTTTGGGCAGAGAGGAGCACATTAAATAAGCAACCTTTTATAATTAAAAAGTTGGAAAGATGAAAAAGATGAGCATTAATTAGGGATATAATAATAAAAAAAAAACGTAATTAATTCACCGAGATGAAGACACATAATTAATACACAGGCAGCTTAATTATTTTTGTGATTCTGATTTGGTTGTGTTTGTGATGATCGGCAGCTGCAACACATTGAGAAATACTGATTTTGCATCCCAATGCCCCGATTCAGGTGAACCAGCACTGTTTGTTATCTGCCCAGCAAGAAATTGAAAGATTAATTACAAATAGAGAAATACTGTTGTTTCTTTTTTGTTTTTTGGAAACAGACTTCAACAAGTACTGTTGATTTTGCTTATTAAACCCTTCTTGCCCTGTTCTGGCCAAAACATTTAGGTTGCTTGGGGGCTTAAGCTTCGTTTTCTTCAATTATTATCCAGCTGGAGCAAATTTCAGATTCTTATGCAAGTTTTCATTAGTAGGTTTGGTTGTTAAGTTGCAAAGAGAGGTTTCAGATTTAAATTTCATGGGTTTAAATTGCTGTCTAGTAAATATTGAAGTTTGAAAATCATAATAGATAAATATATTGGTGTGTGGATTGAAGTTGCATATTTCGTTTCTGTTGTGGCTGCATGGTATGTGCTGGACATCTAAGGAAATAACAATTAGATTAGGGCTAATAATTTGTGGTCTTAGAGATTGTTTGAGTTGGCATGAAAGATGAACATGAGATGTTTGTTAAACGATATAGAATAGGAATTTAGTTGGATTAAGATGGGTAAGTCTATGTTGCTTTGTAATGTGTAAATTAGACTTGATGAGTACTTCTCTTTTTCCTCGAGGGAGTGGTAGTTACAAGTTTAAGGATAAAAAATTATATCATGGTGGTAAGTTTTGGTTTCCCATTTAAATTCCTACGTGATGGGATCGGAATTAAAAGTTGAAGTGAATGGCTAGCTATGTCGAGTAGATTATGAGAGTGGCGTTAGCTATGATTCGGTTGTCATGAGATGCTTGTAAGGAAATGAAAAGAGGGGTTTATTGCTCTTTCATTGAAATAGTTTGGTGGTTGTGGGGTTTTATAATTTTCTTGGGAAGAAATTTATTTATAATTTAAAGTGAGATAGTTGGTGCTGATTGCTGAAGCAGCAGGTTGAGATTTTTATAAATGGTTTAAAGAATATAAGTTGAAGTTAGAATATTCAGATATTGGTGATAAGGTAGTGGGCATGCATTAAGTGAACACATTTTCATATAGAAGAATTTGGTTTTATAATTCAATGGAAGAAGTGACAATGCTTTTGTCTTCGAGTAAAACTGAAGTTTGGAAGGAATGTAATGAAGAAACGAAGAATCTTACTGAGTTATTATGGAAGTTTTTATAAAAGCTATAATTGAAGTATTGATGTTATGCTTTTCGTGAAAGTAATTCAGAGTTGAGTAAACAAGAGTAAGTTAGCGTCCCATTATAATTTTTATCAATGATATTTTTACTACTTATTATATCTAGTTTATCTATTACATGTTATAATATGATCTAATCGAGGAAAACTTATGTGAAGTGATTTATTATTTATATTGATTTTGAATCAAGTAAATGGTAAGAATTTATTTGATGTTATTTGTTTATCTCCTATTCTCCATTTGTTTTCAATGAGCATTGATGTTTGATATTTAAAGAAAATCACTTGAGATACTATTTGTGAACCTCATGCTGGGGTCCTTGGTTATGAAACATGTGTTATGAGAAATCGTTATTGAAAGATTCTTTTTGTTGTTTAATAAATTGACCCCCGAGACATGTTTAAAAATATTTTGAGAAGACTGAATACAGCACGTTAGTTATTAACAACAATATTATTAGTCTTTGGTGTACCATGGTTAACCTCTAGCTTGCTTAATATTCATGGGCATAGTACTCACGTTTGATATTCATGGGATTCGTCAGCACTCTGTCCAGCTTCACAAATTTCAGAAACTTGAAATGCTCTACTTTTATCCCTTTCAAGTCATCACACGAATTGGACAAGTCGCCTATCACCTAGCTCTTCCAAAGGGTGCCCGAATTCATCCAATATTTCATGTTTTGGTTTTGAAAAAGTTCCAAAGCGATGATCCTTTCCAGCAATATTTACCATTACCTTTCACAACTTTCCCTGAGGGACCAGTATGTCGACCTATTGAAGTTCTACAATCCTGTTTATTACAACATGGTTCTCAATGGCGGACACAATGCTTGGTTCGCTGGGATGGCTCTTTGACTCCCACCTTGGAATGGGCATTAGAGCTTAAAGATCTTTATCCAGAACTGAACCTTGAGGACAAGGTTCTGTTTGAGGAGGGGAGTGATGTCATGGCCACAAATGGAATGAGCCTGATAGTTGAGAACAGAGAGAGAAGTGTTAACTTTTAGAAATTGACAATATTCGAACACATTTTCTTTCTCTTTTTACCTATTTTTGGTTCAAAATGTGCATAGGAAATAAAGCGTATAGAAGAAAATATGGATACCAAAGTATCAAGTAAAGATCAAAGAAATTCTTGTTATATCTTGTATAGTTTATGATTGAATTGAGAATTGATAAATCCTCTCTCTTTTGTAGGAGGATGGAGACAAGTTTCAAAGCTCTATAAGAATCAAGAAACAAGGAAAAAAGTAAAGGAAGTGAAACATTGTAAAATTAGAAGAAACTAATACAATTGGCTGTGACAAGTAAACAATCTTAAGAAGTTTGCTCTCTATATAACTGACCGCGATAAGTCGAAAAACTTGCCGTAGCAAGTCGAGACTCTGAAGAAAAATAGCATTCTATGTAACTTGTAATACCCTAATTTTCATAATTCATGTAAACATTGTATTTTGGCAAATAATTAGCAAAATATAAAGGTGAATATATGTCTCAAAGAAATATAATCTTGATTATATTTCTGTCCAAATTTCACTTGGGAATTAATTAACCAATGATTGATTAATGAGACTACATATTAGGAGCTATAAAATGTGACATAAAATCACATGAAATAATAACTATTTTAAATGCTCATAAAACAAGAAAAGTGAATGGAGAAACACTTAGTTTAATTGTCATCTATTAACAATTATCCTTAGCAAAATAAGCTTGCACTAATTGAGATTGGTTGCATAATTCTTTAAGATGATTAGAGACAAATTAAGATCATCAAAAAGGGGATGATTACTTTGAAATATATAAGGGCCATAAATGAAGAATTAACTTGTCAAAACAAGCACTAATTACTATGGTTAAGCTAACAAATTAATTATGCAATGAGACATGTAATCAGTGGACATATAAACAGTTGATTAAGAGAATTAATTAAACTTCTTAATCAGCCCAAAAATACTACATTTCATCCAGCTCCATGGAAGAATGAGAAGTGATGATAATTTTAATTAATTAGAGTTGAAAAGTCAAACTTTTCAACTAACCAATGAAAAGCCATGAAATAATCAATATGTTGTTAATTCAAAAACACACTAAATGGCTATTGAGAGGGGAGAGATGTCAACACTAAATGGAGGGAGAAGATGAAGTTTCATAAGGTGAGATTTAATCTAATGGTTTAAAGGAAAGAAGAAACTTTGGATCACTTTGGGAATTAGTAGTTTAACCTTGGCATTTTTCCTATAAATAGCAATGCTCTCCTCCTCAATTCTTCACACCAAACTCATATCAAAAGGTTGAGTTTAAGAAAAGAGTGAAATTCTTGGAGCAAGGAGAAGGGATAAGAACTTCAAGGGTAAGTTCTCTAGTTCTTGAGTTTTAACTTTTAGTTCTTAGTTTAAATGTAGTTTAATCTAGAAAATTAGAGAATAAATTCCTATACTTGTTTTTAGGCCTCCTTGAATTGAAAAAAATGCTGAGTGATGTAAAAAAATGTTGGGAAATAAGTTTTGAAATCAATGGATCAAGATTGTGAAAATTGTAGAATTTTCGGTAACTTGATCATGTGCAAGCAATAAATTGATGCTATTATTTTATGCAGCAAATGAAGTTATTAAATCATGAAATTTTACAGGGATAAAGTAGACATGTAGGATTTTTAAATATACACAACATGTAACATTTTGATTTCTAGACAAGGAGATATGAATTTTTGAACAAAAGCCTTGTTTACTGGATTTAAATTGGAAAAATGTTTGAAAATGCAAAACTTGGGAATGATTCTTGATGGTCTAGCTTCTGGGAATATTTTTCCTTGAAATTAGACTTGTCAAGGGTCATGAGGAATTTTGAAGCACTCAAAAATGATTTTTTTAAGAATTAATTATGATATTTCAAAGTTGCTGAAAAATCTACCCAGAAAATCCAGCAATGCGTTTTAAAGCAAAAGTAAGGGTAGAAATGGAAATAGTAAATCTACTAAGGGTAGAAAGGTAAATTAAACTTTTAGGATATTATTCTAAGCAATATGATATTTATCACAATATCATATAATAATCCGACGATAATATATAGGATATCTAGGAAGCTCGAGTCGGATTCAAAGGTCGGACATGCTGGCAATTACGCAGTGAAAGGTACGGACGCGTACTGTAACTTTAACTCTGATGTGTCTTGTATGCATGTATATGATTGAATGATTCATGAAGTGATGGACAAGACTAGGTCTTGGGTTATGCACTGTAACTAAGTTATGGGCCTTAGTCACATGTTTATATACATTCGGCTTTGTGCAGGTTATAGTCATGATAATTCCGTATGGTTGTTTTCCTAGCGCCGAGGACACATGGAGGCGTGGCAGTGGTGAGTGCGAACATTGCAAACATTACATTTGCTATGTGCTATGTATTGTTGTGCTGTTAACATTACATTTGTTGTGTGTTATGTATTGTTGTAACCTTATATTTGCTGTGTGCTATGTATGGTTGATGCTGAAATGTAATGAATATTTGTCATATATACTGTTATTACTTGAGCATGAGGTTAACTGTTACCTGAGATTCAATGGGTATTGAATCTCAGACTTGACTAAGGTTTAGGAAAGGAACTAGGATCTAAGAAGACGACGTGGACGAAGCCGTGAAAAGGCACCAATGGATGGAGCTGAGAAGAGGCGTCGGTCAAAGCGAATGCCAGAAGAGGTTCATCAAAGTATAGTTTCTGGCATGAATCCGATAGAGTTGTTTCAAACCATTTGGTGCTTAAACTAAGAGTCAGTCTATGTGGTTCAATCATATGTCGCCGTGAAAGACGGAGAGACTTCCACTAGACTTTACCCGGCCTGGCCAATGGGTTTGATTAACTGTATTGGGTTCTAAGCCACAAGTCTAGTTAAGGCTTGGTTTAAAATTGTATAGTTATCATATAAGAGTTGTAATTATACAAGTTCTGTATTATTGTATCACATGAATATTCCTTCGGGAAATATTTAATTTACCAGTTTATGCCAGCGCATTTTATATCAGTCACTCATTGTCCAAACGTTAATGCATGCTCTCCATTCCGTTTTACTCTGATCTATCAACATCGTATTCCTAGATACTACATGTCACCGGGCACAATAAGTAATATGGAATTTAGGGTGTTACATAATTGGCCACAACAAGTTAACAAACTGGCTGTAGCCAGTCATGAAAAGTACACTTGTGTGTTTTGATTTCATTAGAAGAAAAACACTATTTAACCTAGAGGAAATGGCTGAAAAACACATTCTCTGGACTTGGGAACATTGGAGCAAGCAAAGGAAGAGCTTGGGAAAGAGATTTTGACAATTTTGGATGCTTGGGTGCTCTTCTCAAGAGAGATTTTGGGGTTTTCACCTTGGTTCTTCCTCTTTTCCAGTTAGCTTCTTCATGTATCCACTAGCTTTGTGTAGAATTTCTTTGTATTTGGATATGAGTAGCTAAACCTTTTATTCTAGGATTCTTTTGACCCTTTGTATGGGTTAATACTTGGATATTCCTCTCTTTTGAGTGAGTGAGTGAGTGTGGTTTAATGTTTCTAAGTGGTTGGCCTCCATTTAGATGATTAGATGATTTATTCACTTGTATTTGTCTTGAGCGAGTTAATCTAGATGTGGAACTTGGTTGAAATCATGCTTGTCTTGAGGTTTACTTTATAAATTGATGGTTTGTTGGTAAAATAGATATATCTTTACTAAACTTGCGTTGTTACATTAGGATTATTAAAGATTGATTGTGTGTGTGCGCCTTAACCGTCTTTAACCTTGGTTTAATGTGGTTTAATGTTTCTAAGTGATTGGCCTCCATTTAGATGATTTATTTATTTAGGTTTGTCTCAAGAAAGTTAATCTAGGTGTGAAACTTGGTTGAAATCATGTTTGTCTTGAAGTTTATTTGATAAATGGATGATTTGTTTGTAAAATAGATATATCTTTACTAAACTTGCATTGTCACATTAGGGTTATTGCTTAAAGATTGATTCTCATTAATTGTAGCAAGAGATTGTGCATTTTAATGAGAAGAGAAACTTGATTTTGACTTGAGAGAGCATGTCAAGTGTTTTTTAACCTTAGATTAACACACACATGTATTGAACTACTAATAGAGAGACAATTAATCAAGTCTTATATCATGCAAAAGGGAAAGAAGAATACTAGGTTCCAATTAATCCTTGTAGTCAAAGAATAATTTGCCTTTATCAATTTTTAGTTTTAGAAATAATTTTAAAAATTCTCATTCCACATCAAAACTTTGTTTTAGATCAACTTGATTAAATTCACTAAACTTCTTACTTGACCAATTTATTATATAAATCCTCATAGAAACAATACTTTACTTATTAATTTATTACTTACGTGACTCGTGCACTTATTAGGCGAATAAGAAGAGGCGAATAAGAAGTTGGGCCTAGATGTGGCAAACGCATAAGGAGGCCCTCAGAAAGCTACGAGAAAGTGATGAAGACGGTGGTATATAATAGGACAAAATAACGGCTATCTGTGTGGATAATATTGGCCTTCTCTCTTCAGTGCGGATTCCCTCTCCCTTGCTTTTCCTACTTTCTGTTACAAAGCTTGTAACCGAACCTCACGTCTGTAATTGCTGCTATGTATCAGACTTTTATGATAAATTTCAGTAATATATGATCTGCTTGGCAGCTTTTTCCATTTGCTATTCCTATTAATCCTAAACAACGAGCTATAACCATCACAAACAGAGACAATACTTTAGTATGATATCAATATGATGTTAATTCCTGACAAAAAGAAAATTCTATTGATTTGTTTGGTGGACTAAAATATGGTTGTATTTATCGATATATTTGGCTGCACATAATTTAATCTGCTAGATTGCCAGAAAAGTTTAATCAAATTGAAGCTTTGAGGGAGATTGAGGTAAGTGAAACCGATATATTAGAAGTGCCTTCTTCCATTGGTGGCTGATCATTTCAGTATGTTAAGTATTAATTAAATCAGTGAAAGAATTAGATTTAAGCTTAGGACTCTTTTTCAATTAATTCACCGAGATGATGAAGGATGAAGATGAAAACAAATTATTCAAAACCTGAACTGTTTCCATAAATTGAATGAGTGTGGGGCAAAAAGGGAAAAAAAAAAGTTAAAATAAAACTGAACAACAACGACAAGTTAATTTAATAATCGTATATATTAGGAATAGCAGTATTTCATAGACTGAAAAACAAGCAAACTGCAAATATATAGATGGACTCAATACAATAAATAAAGAAAAATGAGTGAGGGTGCCAAGGAAATTTACAGGAAGGAAATCAACAATTACTATTAAGCCACGACTAAGGTTAATTAATTAAGCAAGCAAATTAAAGTCTTTGGTCATAAATATATTCTTACAATCCAATAGTGCTTTCTAGCAAGGCGACATAAACAAGGCACATGAATAGTTTAAGGATTCAATCCCTCTTATTGTTTAAAAAATTAAATATAAATTGTTTATGATTATGATGATGTAATTCAAAGGTTAATGTAAACCTGGAGGGCAATTCTACCTTAGTGGGTCCACATCACGTTACTGTTGAGAAAAATAAATTAAATATAAATTGTTTATGATTATTATGATGTATTTCAACTAATTGCAAGCAATAATATCCCTCATTGTTATTTTTTGAGAATTCCAAGCACTTTGAAAAGCTTGGCCTTGACCAAACCAACGTGCAATTTAATCTCTGAACTACACATTGTGGGATACTCGTATAAGCAAAATTGACGTGTTGTTTTTAAATCGCTAAAGCAATCAATTAAACTAGGACCAACTAATAATGCAATATAGTGACAACATAGGTTATTCTCCTAAGGAATAATCTTTGAGCTTTTTTTTAGGTTGAATTTAGGTGATAAAAAATGCAATGGAATGAACCTAAACTAAAATGCAAGACACTACTACTTAGATGCAAATAACTAACTAAATGCAAGATGAATATTGACTCTAAGACCTATATGAAAATAAAACTGATCTATATGAATTCGAATGCAATTTTTTTTTGGGGGGGGGTGCTTTGTTATGAGAGAATAACTAAATTCCTAAGAAAAATATTGATTAAAATCAAATCAAATAACAAAGATCTACACTACAAGAAAACTGGTAAATGGAGGCGGTTATATGAGCATTTAGAGGCGGTTCAAACCGCCTCTATTTGCACATACAGGCGGTTGAAAAAGCGTCGAAGTTACCACCGTCGAGAGCCAAACTAAGGCGGTTTAAATGAGCCGCTGGTGTAACTGCCTCCTCAGGAACAAAGGCGGTAGCGTAGGCGGCTAATAACGCCTCAATCAGCACAACAAAAGTCCAATTAGAATTCAAAGGCGGTTTTCTTAACCGCCTCTGAATGATATTTTGAGGCGGGTGTATTAACCACCTCTGAATGTAATATAGAGGCGGTTTGGTGTTAACCACCTCAGATTGGGATTTGGAGGCAGTTATTGTGCCCGCCTTAAAATATCATTCCGAGGCGGTTATGTAAGTACCTCAACATGTCATTCTGAGGCGGTTGGGCATGGGGTTAAAGTTTTTGAAAGGGGGTATATAAACAGCCTCAAAATGTCATTCGAGACGGTTTGCGAGATGGTTATTTATCGCCAATATATATAAAAATATTTTTTTTTTTTTTTTATATTTATTAATTTTAATAACGAAAGGTAGTTAATAGGTGATTTTTTACGGTTTCAATTTAATAATTTTTTTCTAATAATGAAATAATAACTTGTTGCATTTGATGTATCAAGAAAAAAAAAATTATTGCATTTCAAAGATACATATCCATACAATGTTAAAAGCCCTTAATTAAAAGCATAAGATATATAAATTCACCACAAGATTAAAGTGTATGTTTGCATACATTATCCAAAATCATAGAACAAAATATGTTTAACAACCATAAACAAAGTCTCAATCGTAAACATTGGATAATGACAACAATTATCCAAAATCAATATCTAAATAAAATATTCAAGGTTGTGGTGATGGAGATGGAATATGAGGTGATGAATCCGGTCCGTCACAATGCGGCTCATGACTAGCATGAGAAGATCTTCTGAGCCCTGGAGACCCCAAATTTGCATCTTGATACATTGAAACAAAATTGAAAACAAACATCAAATGCTACAATGTCTTGTTCAACCATTTTTTCATTACATCATGGCATCAACATGACTATCAATTTATCATATATCAAGCATAATACAAAGAAAGAAGTCCAGCATTTAGCAAACAAAATTTGAGCGGAGTTGAACTAAGTTTAACAAATGGAGATAGCAATGGAATGCTCGAAAGGTCATTTAAAATTGTTTAATATGTCGGTATCGACGTTACTTTCGGATGCAAGGTAATGCTAAATTTTAAGAGCACCTTAACTTCCTAGGGATTACTAATTCCCTCAAACAGTTCAAATTTTAGAAGACAAAGACCATACACACACACAAAAACAAAAGCATCCACTCATTTATTATAAATTTATCATATAATTTCATGCATGGTTCATGGTAAATTACCAATCAAATATGTACAACATAATTTTTAATCTTATTTCTAGCATATCTAAATGGTAATGAACTAATTACTCGTGAACTGAGTCTTGTCTATGAAAGCGAGTTGCAATTTTTCAATAAATTCTACTATCTCAAACCATGTGAATTTGTGAAAAAATCATCATTAGAAAGCAACATAGGAAATAACTAAAGCATAATTATATCGCTAGTATAACAAAATCAATCAAAGCTACTGGACAATAAGCTCAAACTTCCACAACAACTTTGAGCTAACAACTTTTGAACTAGTCGGTTGATTGCTAATAACTTTTACACAATATCACCAAATCAATTCACATGAATTGCATACAGTTTCAGTTAAAGAATATAAAAGATCATGTGATCTTCCATAAAATGACGACTTGGTGGTGAAAAATAAGAAATGAAGACAACATATCCACACTTCATTTGCTTGATTATAAGGTACACACCTAGAACACTAGTAGATACAGCGAGGGGTGGGTTTAATACTGCAACCCTTCATTGTTTAAGAGATTGTGACTGAACTGTTAATAAAATTTCTAATACCATATAAGTGGCTGATGAGCAGATTAAATTAAACAAGAAATAAATGTAGACATGAAAAAGCAAACATAAAGCATTC
This sequence comes from Acacia acuminata, assembly GCA_019022655.1. Taxonomy (NCBI): domain Eukaryota; kingdom Viridiplantae; phylum Streptophyta; class Magnoliopsida; order Fabales; family Fabaceae; genus Acacia; species Acacia acuminata. The sequence goes on along the minus strand of JAFJYI010000461.1, from coordinate 167,894 downwards.
TGTAGACATATGCATCAGGTGCCACACAACATAAGATGCTTAACTTTCTAGCTTTCTCTGAAATAGAAACATACAAGTTTAGACCTGAACCAGATTTTTAAAACAAAACATAAGGGTACTATATTAAGCAAACAAAAAAAAACTTGAATTCAATAATTTGATCAAGTTTCAGCTAAGAGCCTAATGATTCAGACCAAATTCACAAATTTGATCAAGTTCCAGCTTTTGTCCATACCACATAAACAACCCCATATACACAAGGCTATTCATAAATATACCATCTTGTCTAATTTACTTTCAATCCAAAATAGAGGTGTTCATGCATTTATACAACCAAGGCTGAACCGTAATAACGATAAAGAAATCGGTGGACACTACTTTATCATCAATGGACACCACTCCAAAGTAATCATATAAAATAAAGATATATGCAAATAATCCATAATGCGAAAAAATTAAATGATGTCCAACATAACCAACAAAGATTGAACCTACGATTTAATTTCAAAGTATATATTTAATTATGACACAAGATTTACTCATTGAAGGGAAAATGAGAAGGTTGTTGAGCACCAATATGTTGCAAAATAGAAGCCATTTGTGCTTTCAAGGCGTCAAGTTCTCCCATTTTCCCTTTTAAGGTGTCAAGTTCTTCTTTGAGGCAATCATACTCGCTTGAGAAGGACCAAAGACTAGAAGATGATGCGAGAACAGCTATAGCGCTTACGCATTTGAGATGGAACCACCCCAAACCCCATTCCTCTAACGCGTCCAGGGTGCTCTTTCCCAAAGACTTGTTCATAGGCCTCTTCTTCAGAAGACGTTTCCTCCATCTCAGCTAGTAATCGGTCCTATAATACAACATCAAACATGTAATCAAATAACATGTACAGCTTCCTCATTCTCAATGAAAATACATACATTCTTTTCTCTAGCTTCCTCATAGACAAAACTGCCATCCTTTTTTGTGTGCATAATGGCGTACATCTACCCCTACTAAATTTGCGTCGATATTTTTTTCCCTAAAGCAATGTTAGTATACAAAAGGTTAGTTAAATTCACAAAAGATCAAAGATAGATAAAAAAAGATTATAATTGACGTACATACCAGGTCATATTTTAAACATGCAATGCTTTTGGATCCAAGGGTATGCATAATTGTTTGTTTTGCTCTATTTCTAGTATTTATCTCACTGTATTTCTACATTGCCAAGCAAAAATTACTTCAAATTAAGTTAAGTAAACCAAATTAAACAAATATATGCAAGCTTATGTCATTACCTTAGCTTTCTCACTTAACTTATATGCCAAAAAACCAGCCCATTGTTTTCGAGTCATACCTTCAGGATAGTTTTCAAGGTTTTGCTCATAACTTGCATTTTATCATAATCATAATTGCACAACCTCCACCTATTATCCTTCCATTTTTTTTTCCCATATTTGCCAAACAATATTCATATTGGTCATCGGTATAGAGACAAAATTTTTTTTTGCAATAGGAAAATATAAAAATCAATTCACAAGCATTTAAGCTTAGTAAATGAAATTGAAAGAGCATTTATACCTGAATGGTCATCTCCCAAGCATTATCCTTATACGAGCGAGGTACATTAGGCCACCTATCATAACATATTGGGAATACATTAGTATTACATGCAAGATGTCCTAAAAAGCCATTCAAGAGTGAACCGCCACCAACAGGCTGATTCTCTTGACTACATGGCACCACTACTTGCTTGTGAGTCTCTAGTACCAAAACATCCCTAATGCAATCTTTCCTTAGAAATCCTTCATTGATAATCTATAACATATAATATTCATGTGATTTTTGTTAGTGGAGCAATAATATATGACATAGGCATACATAAATTTTTTTTTAACTAATGTAACATCGGTGTTAAATGGTATACCTTTAACATCAACCACCCAATATTTGTTACACACCCTCTTGGGTTTGTAGGGATGTGGTCTTTCATTTTGTTGTTGGGATTGATTAGAAACTTGATCTTCTTGGCCTTCCATTTCACGTGGCTGTGGTTCCACCCTTTGAATATCATTTTCTAGGTTCTCACTGGGTTGTACATTTTGTGTTTGGAGGGTAGGTGTTGTAGAGCTTGTTGAAGCTTTTCTTGCGGGGAATCTCCTTGGACGCCCCATTCCACCTAATCCATTTGTCCAAAATATAACATGGCAACATATATTTAAGTATTTACAAAATCATACAATTCCAATATATATTGGAAAAAGATTATAGTATATGAGCATTAAGAAATTGAATTGTAAATATTAAGTCTTCAACAACAATTACATACAAGCAAAACACATGATATAAAGAAAACCGGACACAACACACCATACAAAAGACAATCCTCAAAATGTTAGACTACACAACCCCATGTAAGTACACATAACCTAAGCCTTAAACAAAAAATTATATGGCTAAATCTTCATCCTCATTTTGATTAGCTATCAAATTTGGAATGTCATCATCTATGGCGGGTCTTGATAATTGTAGAGCTACTTTGTGTCATCAACTAAAATGTGGTCCAAGTTTTGTGATGGAAATAGGTCAGTGGTTGTCATGATATCTTCGACCATATCATATAAGTCTCGAGGCTTTACATGGGCAGGTACGCTCCAACCCTTTTCTTTCTCGTCATCAACATAAAAAACCATTTGACCTTCAGAAGCTTTAATATATGGCTCATCATCCTCTTTTTCACCAGTATGTATTAGTTTTGAAAAGTTAATTTGGGTAAAACCCAATTTATCCTTCTTATGCCCTCTATGAGTGGTAGTATCGACCATTGACATTTAAACAAAGACACGGTGAACAAGCCATTGTAGTTAATCTCAATAATGTCAACCAATTTTCCATAGTAAGGAACTCCTCCACATATCATTTGACCATCTCTACTACTTGAATAAATTCTTGTGTCAAATGTTCCAAAGACCCCATTATTTTGTGTTTTCAGGTTGTTATCTCGATCCAATGTTCGAAATTTGAAGCCGTTCACATTATATGCAATGAACCTTCTTGCTTCATAAATAGGACCTTTAGCAAGGGAAAACATAATATTTTTGTCTGATTCTCTAACATTCTCAATATCTAAAGGAATCTACAACACAAAAGAAATAATGTTAGCACCATGCAATTTAACTCAAAAAGGAAAAATATTCTTGATCCTTGTTGTGCAATAAAATACTCACATGCTTAGAGAACCAATCAACAAACTCCCTATGAACCCGTTTATCTATCTCAACTTGACTCCGAGTAGTCCTTCTTAGTTTCCTCTTCACATCTCTTCGGAACTCCTTAAATAAATTATTAAAATTAGAACATGAGTAATAATAACTTGCCTAAAAAAATATTCAGGTTTACTTACTTGGATGTAGCATTCAACAAGTGGACAATTCGTCAAGACATGTCTATGAGCCCGTAACCTCTCCATTGATGTAAGATTGAAATATGATGATGCACCGATTGACTTTCCCACCCGAGGAAACAATTCATCCACCCGTGATTTGGCTTGTGCATCATTAGCTACATCATCGACCCGCCCAGATCGATTCCATTGAGTCTCAATATCATCTATGTACCTTGAACAAAATGTTAGAATTTCTTGCATTATGTAACCTTGTGCTATAGACCCTTCTGGTCGAGCTCTATTACGTACATATGATTTCAATTGCCCCAAGTATCTCTCAATAGGATACATCCATTGATAGTGCATAGGACCTCCAAACTTAGCTTCTTCAACAAGATGGATGATCAAATGAACCATGACTGTGAAGAACGACGGAGGAAATAACATTTACATGTGGCATAGCAAGAGCACAACTCCACGTTTTAGTATATCCAAATTTGCAACATTCAACACATTATCGCACAATTGTTTAAAGAATGAACACAACTCAATTAAAATGCTTGAAACATTATCAGGCATTGCTACTCGTGTAGCCAATGGTAGTAATTGCTCAATCAATATATGACAATCATGACTTTTCAACATTCCATTCAACCGCGTAGAATCAACATCAATGCACCTAGAAATATTGCTTGCATAACCATCTGGTACTCTAATATTCCTCAATGTTGTCAGAAACATCTTCTTGCCTTTATTAGTCATTGTATAGATTGCTAAAGGATATTTTCCATTCTCATCTGGCCAAAGGTCATGCTTACAACCCATTCTTTTAAGATCTTTTCGAGCATTCATATGATCTTTTTGACTTAGAGGCATCATTAAGTAATGTGAAAATTATATTATCGCACACATTTTTCTCAATCTGCATCATGTCAAGATTGTGATGCAATAAATTATGCCTCCAATATGGAAGTTCAAAATATATGCTCTTCTTTTTCCACTGTTGGGTGTTGCCATCTACATCATGATCACTAGCACGTCCTCTTTTTCTTCTTCCACTAACTTCGGGTGTTCGACCGAATTTGACATTAATATTTTTAACTTGTTCAAGTATTTCACAACCAGACAACAACCTTGGAGGATTACGTAGATCTTGCTGCCTATTAAACCGAACCTTGTTCAATCTAAATCTATGTCTTTGGTCAAGAAAGCGTCGATGACCCATAAAACACCATTTTTTACTATGATAAAGGCGACAAGGTTCAAAATCAAAGTTGCATGAAGGGCAAGCTAAGCCTGCTGTATGTGTTCCGACCATATAGATTTCCCAAGCCAGGAAAATCACTAACCGTCCCACATCAATGCCGCATGTAACTTGAACATCTCTCGTGCAAAAGCATCATAAGTATCTACACCATCTTGCCATAATTCTTTCAACTCTTTGATCAAAGGTTGTAAAAACACATCAATGTCATTACCTGGCATTCTTTTACTAGGTATGATGGTTGAAATGATAAAAGACGTCGACTTCATGCACAACCATGGAGGGTGTTGTACGGAATTAGAATGATTGGCCAAATACTGTAACTAGCACTCATATTACCAAAAGGATTAAAACCATCAGTTGCTAAACCGAGTCGTACATTTTGTGGGTCTGAAGCAAATGATGTGTGCAGCTCATCAAACTTCTTCCATGCTTGAGATTCTCTAGGATGTCTCATCATCATTTTTATCATGCATAGCATGCCATCTCATATCTTCAGCAGTCTTTGTTGATAAAAATAGTCTTTGCAAGTGTGGTTTAAGGGGAAAGTATCGAACAACTTTTGCAGCCACATTACGCTTCTTACTTCCTTGTTGAGAAGATGTACGATCACCTTCTTTAACAAGTGGCTTCAATCTAGATACAGTACAAACCTTGCAACTTTGTCTGTTTTCATCTTCCACTCCCCAATACAACATACAATTATTTGGACAAGCATGTATCTTCTGGTAGTCCAATCCTAACTTGGTAATGGTCTTCTTTGCCTCATAGAATGAAGATGGAATCTTTGCATGTTCAAATGCATCGCACAATAGCTCTAATATCATATTCATGGACTTGTCAGTCATCCCACATAAGCATTTAATATGATACAACTTCACAATAAACAAAAGCTTTGAATATTTTTGACACCCTCCATACAATGGTTGTTCCCCATCTTTTACTAATTCATAAAATTCTTTATCTGCATTAACTTCTTCATTTACAAAACAATTTGTTCCATCATCTTGGGCAATGTTTTCCTCTGACTGAAATTGTGCTTCATTGTCACATTGCCTATTTATGCCAAATGCATCATTGATCATGTTGCACATTGGATCTACATCAACATTGTGGTCTCGTACACCATGTAACATGAGTCCACCAGCAACATTACTACTTGACCCGAACTTTGACTCTCCATGATAGAACCAAAATGCTTCAGGGAATTTCTTGCACAATAAATGATCATACACTGTTTCTTTTGACAACCACTTTATAAAACCACAAGGTGAGCAAGGGCATAGTATTTTTCCTTCAATTGAACTATGTTGAAAAGCAAAATCAATGAATCTCCTAACTCCTTCATCATACTCAATTGAATTTTGCGGTTTTATAATCCAAGACTTGTCCATTCACTTTGAAAATAAGTGAACCATTCTTGTCAAACTCTTTTTTCGACAAAAATGTGCCAATATTTTATTGTCCAAGTTATCAACATAGGATAATAATACAATATTATGAATGTAAGATATTTACACTGCTACCACTATTTATAAACCGTTAGGGTTCTATGTTAGGGTTAGGGGGAAAGGGAATGTAGTTCCCATGTTAATCTTAATATGTATTAGTTTGTTTATGCAAGTTAGATTTTAAAGATAATAAGATGTAGAATGAGCACTATTTCAACAAACAAGAAAGTGAAAAACCAAAACATTAATATGGAGAACTAACAACATCCACATATCAAAAAAAAGTCAAGAATTGCATGTTGATACTTTTTTTTGAACGATATATAACCTTTTTGCATCCTCACTAATTTTAGCATGAATCAAGAATTGCTACCTTCTAAAATCGTTTGCCTCAATCATTCACCTTATTAGAAAAAAAAGATTAATTAGCGTTGAATCATTAAATTATAGAATTTTTATTTATTTGATAGAGCAAATACAAATGCTTAAGTACCTTTATGTTAAGTGTGAAGTACTCTCATCCTTCATACATGTAAGTTTAATTTATAACAATTTTTCTAATTATTTTATTTAAACATGGAAGGAAAGAACTAACCTTATCAAATTTTAGAAACTTGTTCACTTTTACTTACTACTCTAATTTTTGCACATTCATGAAACTTTTAAACACATTTCTCAATTACTAGTAAAAGAAAAATTAACATCTTCATTGAGTAAAAGAAAAATTCTCATTAACAAATTAATTTCAACAATATTTTGATCACATAGTTTGGTTAGTAGCACTACTCTAATTTTTGCAATTCATAAAACTTTTAAACACATTTCTCAATTCCTCAACAAGAGTAGAAGTGAAAAATTGAGACACACACACACGAAGACCACTATTCAATGCGGGGAGCAGGAGGTGGTGTGTGTCATTTAATACTCATTTAAAGCAAAAGACAAACAAAAACAAAACAGGTCAAAAAACCAAAAAGGATAACACACGACACATGACCACTAATCCACTATTCAAATGCGAGAGGAATAAAAAAAATGCAGGAGACAGGTTGAGAGATGGTGGGGCCGAAAATGCACTTTGATTCACACACACAATTATTTATACAGAGTTACAGACAGCCAGACAAGGACATACAAGTGCAGTGGGGCTGAGAGTGGGATATGAAGGAGAATCTCACAATCAATTTCTATATATACAGCCTACAGGCTTTCCCATAATAGACGGTTCAATACGGTGAGAGGGAGAGTGAGAAGTTGATGGTGAGGGGAGAGGGAGAGGGAGAGGAACGTACGTACAAGAACATACGATACACGATGAGAGGAAGCAAGATTCAAGACCATGGGCGGTGCTCAACAAAGCTCAAGCAAGATTCAAGAAAAATGAATAATTATCGAGATGGCATTTGAAATTTAGCAAGATTCAAGACTCAATACTTACAAAACCTGGTAGACGTCGACGGTGAGAGGGAGAGGGGGAGAGGAAGATGTGGCGGATCGAGAAGCGGTGAGCGGCGCTGGCCGGAATAGAGAACGTTATCAAGCACTATACTCGTGCCGATCGGATGACTACGTGCTAGTGTGCAACGGTGCTCGGGCTAAGTACATAATCCGCGACGGTGTGTTAGGGTTTGAGTTTGGGGTTGAAAGTCAAAAATAATATTTTTTCTAAGTTAAGTTATATAATTTGTAAAAAAAGTATAATACTATTTTATCAAAAAAATTGGAATTTGGAGTCGGACTTAAAAAATAAAAAAATATTGGTTCCTAGGGTTGGAATTTGGAGTCGGAGGAGTGGGGAAGGAGTGGGCTCACGGGTGAGGGGGAAAGAAAAAAAAAAAAGCGTTATAAAAAAAAATGATACAACCCGTTGGTGCCATGAAAATACTTATGAAAGAATTCTTATGAAAATACTCCCGAGAGTAAATTAACAAATCAATCAGAATTCTAATATCTTTTGGTTAATTGTAAATCAATTATATGCAACAATTGATTGTAAATCTTAAATGATATGCCTCGAATGAAATTTTGTGTTGTAAAAAAAAAAAAAAAAAAAGCACCTGTTGAGTTTATATATTACTCGTCTTACTTATTCTAGATGTGAAATCTTTATTGTTGAAATTGTAGTATAAATTAAATCCTAAATTTAGGATATGAGGTAATATATTCCTCTAAAATTTGCATTAGTGTAATTTAATATTAGAAAACATGACAAATATAGAATTTGACTTGGTTGTATCAGTTAAGAATCGACGAGGGAGATTTTAATTCAAGTTTTATGGCGCCTTGCTGCATTATCTCATCTCACTAATAATAGTCTTTAGCGTCTGAAAATCGAATTCCGTTATTTCCCAAACACCTAATAAAAATCCCTACATCGTGAATAGATTATAATTCAACGAGAATAATGAGATTTCAAAGCAAGGGATGACTCCTCAATATCTGCTAAAGCTGTAAAATATTAATGTAACACCCTACCTCGGGGTTTTTTTGTTTGGGTTTGCTTTTAAAAAAAAAAAAAGTTTAAGAAACGACATTAAAAGGTTTTAATTAATTTTCTTTATTCTTTTATTCAATAAGGTAATTTTCTAAGGGACTTGATCATAAGTGTTTCTTTTTATTTTAGTTCTCTGAATGATTCTAAATTAAGTTTTACTTTTTATGTTCTATCAAATATATATTACCTTATATCTTAAATATAGGATAAAGTTTATATTACAATTTACATTGTAAAATTTATTCTATATTTAAGATATATATGAGAGAGCATCAATTATCTAATATAACTATAAATATTAACAAAATATCAACATATAATTCATTTAGCAATATAAAACCCTGTTAAATATTTTTAACTCTCGAATTCACACCCCATTAGAAATACCTCCTTAGAAAAAAGCGGCCATCAAGCTGATCGCTAACCAACTTTGTCCCGCAACAATTGAACATTGATTTAAATTGTAATGAACATAACTTCTCTAAATTGATTTTATAAATTAAATAATAATAACTCTATCATCAAAGCAACTAAAATTATGATTTAATAACACAAAATAATTGGGCTATAACAATTATCAATTATTTAAATTTGAAAAGAGAAAAACATGGTAAAAATATGAAATGGATATATAATTACAATTTAAACATGAATATTAAATATTTATAAAATAAAAATAATACAAGACCGCCTCCTAAACCGCCTCTAAATGTACATTCGAGGTGGTTTATGGAAAACACCTCAACAACCGCCTCTATATTATTAATTTGGAGGCGGATTAACAAAACCGCCTCTAATTTATGATAATATTGAGACGGTTAGTATCTACGCCGTGGGAACCGCCTTTAAATGTATTTTAGAGGTGGTGTACTTAAAACCGCCTCAAATAGTCGGTCAGTATTTACCCTTTTTCTTTTAGTGCTAGTTCGGTTATGATGATGAAGGAGACAACTTATGATTCATATAGAGTTAACTTGCTTAGCCCAAATCAATTAATTAGACCAAAGAGAGATTAATGAAGATTTGAATTAATGAATTTAATTACCTAATTGAAACATGGGAAAACCTCAAGCTCAATAACACATATTCCAATAGAAAACTCATAATGAAATAAGTGGTGATTAATTAAACTCATTAGAAACCAATCACATTTAATTTCAAAATAGTTTTAGAATCTTGTTTACAATTATCCAATTGAACAAGTAGATAATTTATCAACCCAATTAAACAATTAAGATGATGAACCAAATTGTCAATTAAATTAATAACGAAAACTCAATTAATAATTCAATTGACAATCCAAAGGTTGTAAACAAAACCCTAGCAATGGTCTCAAGCATAAAAACTTCAAATTATCAATCTAATCCAAAAGAAATATGTTTACAATCTAAAACTAGATTGTTCTCAATTAACATAACTTGAAATCCTTTAAAACTAAATTATCTCAAGTCTCAAATTAAAAAGATAAAAAGAACAACACTCTCTGGTGATCTTCAAGTTTAAGTTCCTAGGCCTTAGCTTCCTTCATGCTCCTCCCAAGTTGCCTCCTAAATAAGCTTAAGCTGCCATCACGATCCTTCCTCCAAATCTTGAGGACAGTTTGACGGCCTCGGCTCTCAAAGAGAGATCATGAGTAATCTTTTGGTGGCTAGGTTCATTTTATTGAAGGAGGGGAGAGTTTTGGGTACCAACTTGAGTCCACTAAAATTTAAGAAGCCCAATAAAATTCCACCATTAGATCTTCTTTTAGCATCCAAGGTTAATTCTGCATCGTAAGATCTTCTAATATGCTTTTCCTTGTCCTGCAGGAATTAAATAAAGCCGTGATCTATCATATATTTGGAAATATTATTCAATCACAAGATATCAATCGAATATTAATAATTTAAGCCCAATAATGTCATAATTAATTCTGATTTATATTATTTCCTAAAATTGGCTAACAATCCAAATATTACCTAATAAATCCAAATTAACCTAAAATAGTCCCCAAAATAAATGAATAAGGAGGGATAAAATATATAAAAATTGGGATTTATCAACTCCCCACACTTATCATTTGCACTCCTGGGCAAAAAAAAAAAATCAAGACCAAGGGAGAACAACAATGAAAACTAAACTAAACTAAACTAAAATTTCAAAAACGAATGTTCCAATCACAAACAAAAAATAAACAAAAGTTTCTCAACACCTCTCTTGTCCAAGTAATCTTCTCATGAATGAAGAAAACAAACATCATGGCAATTTACTTGACAAGGGGAACCTAAGCTAGAAATCCTTCACCAAGGATGATGTGTATGTCACTCTTCATTCAAAAGTGTATAGGGTTGTGTTTACACTCAAATTCATCCCTATCCAAAACTCTTTCCATAGGCTTGACAAGAATCTAATTAAATTCTCCACCACTAATAAAGCAAATGTACGCATAAATCCAAAGGGCTTTTATTAGGTTGGAAAAATGAAGTTGAATATCTTAAAAGATGAAAAGAATGATACAATAGAGAATATGGGATGGAAGAAACCAAACCTATACTGAGTCATCATACTTTTTTTCTTTCTTTTTCTCCTTTTCTCTCTCTCTCTTTTCTTTTTTTCATTTTCTTTCAACTTTTTTCTTCTTTTTTTTCCTTCATTTTTTTTTTCATTTTCAAGATAACCTACCATATTTTTCACAATGACCGAACTCCTAATTTTATACATGTTCTTCCATCCAAGCAGATATTATGCAATGCTCTTCAACTCCCAAGACATTCAAAAGGGTAGAGTTTTTTTTTTTTTTTTTTTTTTGTGTGGCTATGGGTGTAGACAAGATGGAATATATATATATATATATATATATTTATAGGCTCAAAGGGCTAAACAAAGGATATATTTATGAAAAAGGTAGGCTTTTTGGCTTATTTGGCTAAAATGAAATGAATCCTTTATCATTTTTATGAATACATATGCATAAAATGCGGCCTCGAATAAGATTCAAGTGAAGTTCTAGATCAAGTAAAGAGATAGGGGTACACACTAAAAAAAAAATGCATTAAGCTCAACATCTCACTAGGAATATGATCACTAGCCTAAATTCACCAAAGTCAAATTCATTGCCACTAGGTTCATCAACTCAAAACATGATCAATCACTTTTCAAATCAAGAATGCATCATACTAGAGTCACTTAAAACTTGCAGTTTTAACTTCGTTTTTTTTTCTTTCTTCTCTTGAAAACAAGGAACAAAAACCAAAGTAAAAACCAAAATATTTTTATTTTTCTCATTTTAAAACAAAGAACAAAAACCAAAAGTAAGAACAAAATCCCTCCCCCACACTTAAATCATGCATCGTCGTCAATGCAAAATATAGGTCTAGCCAATAACAACAAGCAATGCAAGTAAAAGAGTAAGGAAGGAATACGATCAGACTATTAAAAGCTTGGAGGCTCAAATGAAGTAGCATAATTGGCTTCTCTCTCTTGTCTAGTTGTAAGTCACATGAAAGCACCAGTGATGTCCTCTTTTGACGTTCAGCAAACATATCATATTTTAAGCTCCACAGGTAACATTTCAGCTCAAGTATAGAAGGTGTTTGGATGGGAGGAATCAATCCATGTACCTGCATAAAATCATAGCTCCAAGCAGTATCTCGTCCCTTATAAATATAATCAATAAAATTTGATTGATTAAGAATAAAGGAAGATCCCAAAAGAAATTGATCAACAGAAAGCATTGGAACTTCCAGATATTTTGAACAACCCGTAAAGTCAATATGACTCTCCTCATTAAGAGTCAAATTTTCCAAAGAATGAATCAAGTGATCACTCAAAATGGTCTCACCATGCTTGCTCAAATAATCACACAAGACAAATTCTACCTGTGAAAATCATGATTCAATATGGTTTTACCCTCTAAATGCATATCTAAATCAAGGCTTCCCCCACACTTATCTTTAATAGTATCCCCACTAACAATAGTCATGTCAATATCATGAGTAATATCAATAAAATCAATAGAGATATTACTTCCATCATTCAAAGCATCATCATGATTAGTGTTAAGTATGGTATCTTTAAAATCAATAGTGTTAGAGGTGTCAACAACAATTTCTTCATCAACTTCCTCATCTGAATCAATAGAATTCATAGGACTGGAGGCATGAGAAGAAATATCAATGCATGCACTACAAGATTTAGTATAATTTAAGTCAACAGAACTAGTCAATTTAAAAACAACATCAGTGCATGCATACTCAGCTAATGTACTGATCATCCCATCAATTGAAGTGGTAGAAGAAAAAGAGGATGAATCATTAGGGGGTGAAAGTATATTACCACATGGAAATTCACTTTGAACTCCTAAATCTTCACTCTGATTGTTAGTTGCATTTGAACACTCGTTCAATTGAGTTTCTAGAGCTTGAAGCTTTACTCCATTTTCTTGAATAAGTTTCATCATAACATCTATCTTGTATGATGATCTTGAATACTCGTCATGAACTGGAACAGTTTGATTGGCATATCCAAAATTTGAGTGATCATGCCATCCATGATTATATTCATTTGAAGATGGATCATATTTTTTGCCACCTTGAGTCATGGGTCTAGAAGGATATATTGCATTGCAAGATTCAGCTCCGTCATTCAGGTAAGGGCGAGAGTCAATAGCATGAGAGGCTAGAGAGCAACTAGGATAGAGTGGCCCTATTAAATTAGAAGACATAGGCTGCGGGGTAAAAGAAGTAGAGGGCCCCATAGGATTGACCATATTAGAAGAATTTTGCATATGGGACATAGCCATTTTTCCATAGCAGATGCAAGCCTATCAATTTTGCTCTCCGGTGAGACTCGGAATTAGAAGGAAGTAATCCCACCTCATATACCGCTCAACTCCATAGTCATAATGATAAGGTACAGAAGTATAATAGCTATTTTCATAAATTGAATCATTCCAAGCCATCATATGAGGGATCGAGTTCAATTTTTCAAGAGTGGATTGGATCCAATAAACAATTACCTAACAAATCACTTAGAACTCAAACCTAAAGCCTAACCATTGCTCCCCGGCAACGGCGCCCAAATTGATGAGCTACTTTTCGTCGCTAAAGCAATTAATTAAATCAGGACCAACTAATAATGCAATATAGTGGCAACCTAGGTCATTCTCCCAAGGAGTAATCTATGGGTTTTTCTTTAGGTTGAATTTAGGTGATAAAAAATGCAATGGAATGAACTTAAACTAAAATGTGAAATTCTACTACCTAGATGTAAATAACTAACTAAATGCAAGATGAAAATTGACTCTAAGACCTATATGAAAATAAAACTGATCTATATGAATTGAAATGCAATTTTTTTTGGGGGGGGGGGGGGGGGGGGTTTCTTATGAGAGAATAATTAAATTCCTAAGAAAAATATTGATTAAAATCAAATCAAATAACAAAGATCTAGTTTGGTTATGATGATGAAGGGGACAACTTAGGATTCATATGGAGTTAACTTTCTTAGCCCAAATCAATTAATTAGAGCAAAGGGAGATTAATGAAGATTTGAATTAATGAATTTAATTACCTAATTGAAACATGGGAAACCCTCAAGATCAATAACACATATTCTACTAGAAAACTCATAATGAAATAAGTGGTGGCTAATCAAACTTATTAGAAACCAATCACATTTAATTTCAAAATAGTTTTAGAAATCTTGTTTACAATTATCCAATTGAAAAATTAGATAATTTATCAACCCAATCAAACAATTAAGATAAACCAAATTGTCAATTAATTAATAACAAAAACTCAATTAATAATTCAATTGACAATCCAAAGGATGCAAACAAAACCTTAACAATGGTCTCAAGCATAAAAAACTTCAAATTATCAATCTAATCCAAAAGAAATATGTTTACAATCTAAAACTAGATTGTTTTCAATTAACATAACTTGAAATCCTTTAAAACTAAATTATCTCAAATCTCGAATTAAAAGGATAAAAAGAACAATACTCCCTTGTGATCTTCAAGTGTAAGTTCCTAGGCCTTAGCTTCCTCCACGCTCCTCCCAAGTTGCCTCCTAAATAAGCTTAAGCTGCCATCACGATCCTTCCTCCAAATCCCAAGCACAGTTTAACGGCCTCAACTCTCAAAGAGAGATCGTGAGTAATCTTTTGGCGGCTAGCTAGGTTCATTTTATAGAAGGAGGGGAGAGTTTTGGGTACCAACTTGAGTCCATTAAAATTTAAGAAGCCCAATAAAATTCCAACATTAGATCTTCTTTTAGTGTCCAAGGTTAATTCTACATCGTAAGATCTTCTAATATGCTTTTCCTTGTCTGCAAGAATTAAATAAAATCGTGATCTATCATATATTTGAAAATATTATTCAATCACAAGATATCAATCAAAATATTAATAATTTAAGCCCAATAATCTCATAATTAATTCTGATTTATATTATTTCCTAAAATTGGCTAACAATTCAAATATTACCTAATAAATCTAAATTAGCCTAAAATAGTGCCCTAAATAAATGAATAAAGAGGGATAAAATATATAAAAATTGGGATTTATCACTCATCTAACACAATCCCAATTTTAAATTAACTCCAACTAGTTTTAATTATATAAACATTGCAAATATAAGTATACATGCAAGTGTATTATATTCATGTAATTTACGGTTCAATGGTTACACCTTTTTTATACACTCCATGATTAGACTTGTTAATTGGACCTACCATAGTTAAATTATTAATATATTTTATATAATATATACTTCAAACAAAAATTTCCACAATCTTTATCTAACTCCATAAAACGGAAACATTTAAATCTAATGAACGCCATATTATTTTAGAAAAAAAAAACGTAGATCATGTAATACCCTAAAATTCATATTTATCATAAATATTATATTTTGATAAAAAGTGCCTATTAAAAATAGGTGAATATGTGGTCTCAAAATTGAGTCACATATTTATGTTAATTTAGGGAATTTTGTCTAAGAATTAAGGTAATCAAAATAATCAAGGAAGTGTTATGAAACCACTTGAATTAATTAAAGGGAATTAACCACAATTAGGAGGCAATTAAATTTTCACTAATTAAAATAATGGTATAATACCCCAAAATTCATATTTCTCTTGAATATTATAGTTTGGCAAAATAATACCTATTTAAAATAGGAAAGTATGTTGTCTCTAATTTTATAAATTTATTTGATTATTTTCTTTGGAAATTAAAGAGGCAAAAATCCAATTTTATTTTAAGGACCATAAGTTGCCCTATGATTATTAAATTAATGCATGATGCATAAATGACCAAAGTGTTAGTCTTAAATCTCCATGTAATTGAGTTAACCAATGACCTTAATTAAATAAGCTTAATCCAAGTAATAATCTATGAACCAATAAAAAAGCTAAAGTTGTGGATGATGTGAGGCCATGAAGACAACATCAAGAGTGCATGGAGAGTGGAGGGCCACATTTTTGGTGTCTTGAGCAAGAGAGGAATTCTGAAAAATATTTGTCTAGTTAAGCACATCTTACAAAATTAAAGTAAATAGCCTTGTTGGCTCAATATGAGTCAAGTGATCCATAAGTAATATCTCAAGCCAATTAAGGTGAAGTAGTATTTGCCTAATTGAACACTAATTCTCATGATTAGTTCATAAATCAATTAATCAATCTATTATTGTAAAAAACAATTAAAGGTTAAATTCAAACAAAGACACATATTTAAATTGGGATAAAGTGTCATCATAATTTTTACCCAACTTATACAATTAATTCTAAAATGATGGGAAGGCAATTAGAGACTTCTAATTAAGCCATGATGTTCAAAGTAAAAAGGCTAATAAAGAGACTTAGATAAACCCTATAGTTAAAAGTATTCTTGCTTAGTTAAACTCTCACTTTGCATCTAGTTACAAAGGATACTTAGAGTAACTAATTTGATCATAAAGATCAACCCCAAAAGTCTTCTTGCACTTGGTAACTATTAAGCCAACAATGAAAGAGAAGAAGCAAAGTTATAAAATCTAGATATTCTTCTAATCACACATGGTGAGAATTTGGTCAACAATGCAATGGATGAAGAAGAGGAAAGGAGGAGGACACATCTCCTTGGTAGTGTGTGGTGTGTGTGAGTGTGTGTGTGTACAAGAAAGGCCAAGGTAGCTTGAGGAAGGAGTTGAGATTTCACTATAAATAGAGGTGTTCCCTCTTCACAATTCTTCACACCCAACTCAACCAACATAGGTGAGTCTTAGAGAGCAAGAGCAAGCATAGCATCTGAACATAGATAGAAAAGAGGGAGAGTGAGGAGCTTCTTGAAGGAGTTGAAGCATAGCAAGTAAGTTCTTGAGTTTTAGCTTTTGAATTCATAGATGAAAGTGAAGGAAATCACCAAGAGGGGGGTGAATTGGGGATTTTAAAATTCTTTTGTTGACACCCACACAACAGATAAATATGAGTGTAAAGTGAAGCTAGAGAAGAAGAGCTTGACACAGAAGATTTATACTGGTTCGGTCTTAACTCTTGACCTACGTCCAGTCCCCAGACTCTCTGGGTTTTTCTACTATCACTCAAATCAGTTACACACTCTACACTCTGCACTCAAGAGTTATCCTCTCTCTAGGATACACTCCCCCTTACAAGTTGTAATCTGATAACCCAATCTCAAAGTTCCACAACTTTGAGATTCTTACAATGAATGATTTACAGAAATGAGCTCTCTCTAAGAGTGAGTAAGAATGAGCACTGAAGCACAATGTATCAAAGATACAAATGAAAGTAATATAGCAGTAAAAGACTGATGTTCTTGTGTGCATTTTTCTGTGTGTGTCTTCTCTGCTTCCAGACTTCAAATCTTCATGTATTTATAGTGATTTGAAGTAGATGAACGTTATAGATCCATTGTGAAACAAACCCATTCGAAAATGTAGCTGTTATGGGTGTTTATTCATGAATCTAGCTGTTGTAGTTGTTGCCATTTGAATATCACAGCTGGAGACAACTTCAGATTTGAATATATTGAAGTTTGGCTCTTTAATGTTGTCTCCCATATTGTCTTGTTGGTAGAATGATGAAGTTCAGCTTTAGTTGGTGGAGGCTATGTTGACTGCATTGAGAAATGGTTGCCCATCTTGACAGCCTGTCTTCCATTTGCTTTTGTCTTTGAAGAATAAGTTAAAATATTGCAACTTGCATATTGCTTTCTTGATTTTCAAATCAAATTCATATCTTCTGAAATCTCACAAGCAAACTGGCAAACAGTGGTTAGGAATAATGATAAGAATCATATAAAACATATGCAACCATTTTGCAGATTAATGCCTAAGTGAAAATCATGACTGAACTTTTCAGGCAAAACTACGTTCATCTGTTCTGAAGCTCCAAACTCGAGTTCTCATAGTTAGGCTCGAGTTTGTTCTTCATATAGTTTAAAAGTTTGTCTCTGTAAGAGCTGAACTGGAGGTTTGCAAAATATGTATGAGGTTTGAAACCTTTGTTTAGGACCGAACTCGAGCTTGCATGTCTGAACTCGAGTTCAGACTTTTATCGAGGAAACCATCGGGGGTTCACCTAAAAATATATTTTGCTCAAAACTCAAACTCGAGTCTATAAGTGAGTAGGCTCGAGTTTAACACTTGTTCATGTCAAAATAAGTTATAACTCTTAAAACACGAACCGGAGGTTCCACAGGGCAAACTCAAGAGTTCGCTTGTGTTAAAAATCATTTTGCTCTCGTAAGGCATGAACTCGAGTTCTTAAGTGTGAACTCGAGTTCACTCACTTAAGTGAACTTTAGAAAAACTTTTGGCCTGTAGCAAAGCCGGAGGTTTATGAGGAGTGTCTCGGGTTTGCTCTTTTGAAAAATATTGAAGCTCTCGGCCAAGGATGAACTCGAGTCTGTCAATGGTGAACTCGAGTTCACTTGCTTGTAAACTCAAACAATGTAAAGTTACAATCGAGGAGTAATAGTGTAGATTTATAAAAATCCTTCAATTTAAAAGTTTCTTCCTGCCAGAGGTAAACTCGAGTTCATCATTATGAGCTCGAGCTCACATGTTTGTAAACTCATTGAAAATTTCCTCTAGAGGTGCGAACTTGAGGTTTGGAAAATGAGGTCACGAGTTTAAAAATGTTTTCAACTCTAAATGCTCTCTCTGTCTCCGAAGAACTCGAGTTCATACTTGTAAGCTCGAGTTCATCCAAAACCTTTAAGTTCAAACTTTTGGTCATGTCTCGGGTTCAAAGATCAAACGGCAAGTTTGGCTTCTCTCGTGATTAATGAACTCTAGTTCGCTGTATGAGCTCGAGTTCGACACTTACAGAATATTTTTGAAATGAAATTTGCAAGTTTCAAAACTTCTTTTAACTTATCAAAAATATCCAAACCTGTTTGCAATTGTCAGTTATCATCAAAACACATAGAGAACTAACATTCTCCCCCTTTTTGATGATGACAACACTTGCAAACAATCATTTTTCTTAAAATATGATTTTGTTCATTTGTGCATTGAGAAACTGGGAAAATAAGTTTTGATTTGTTTCTTTTTCAAAAACTTAGTTGGTTAATTCTTTCAACAAAACACTTTTGAAACTTGATTTATTAGTCCCAAAATGTCTGAATCTGAAAAGAAAATATATTGTCCATAAAATTTCTGATTCTCGAGTTATTCTTTTTGAAAGATTTTTTTTTTGGCAAAATCGAGAATTTGATTATATCTTTGACATTGCAATCAAATATTGAAGTTTGAACAATGCATTTGAAGGCAAAAGCAATCCATATATGTTGAATATTAGATAGAGTTTCAAATGTAATAACAAAACACATAGATATTTATTAAACTCAAAACATTCATTAAGATTGAACAAGTATAGTAGAATGTTAGATAGAGTTTCAAAAGCAAATATGAAAAATGAAAAACAAGAGTTTCGAAAGAAAATAAACAACTGAACAAAATAAACTAAAAGAAAATCTGCTTGCTTCCTCCCTCATGCTTCTCCCCTTTTGTCATCGCAAATAAGGGTGTAGGCCGAGTGGATTCAGCCGAGTTTCGTAGAGCCGGATTTGGCCGAGAGATTCAGTTTAGGTTCGCAATGGTGGTTATTGGAATGGCTCGAAGGGGTTCGGATATGGAGGCTGGTTTAGAACTTGTGACAGTTCGAAACAGTGGCGGGAGCAAAATGAGGTTGTTTTAGGAGCGATAGTGCCAAAACCACCGATTGACTCTTGAGAAGCTGATCCATTTTATCACTGAGGCTCATCATTGTGACCAGAAGAGTGGAGATGCTCACTGAATGTTCTCCAATTTGACCACTAAGATCTTGGACTTTCTTCTCCAGCTTCTTCTGTCCTTTCTTGAGCTCTTCCTGGCCAATGTTAAAACCTTCCTGAGTGTCCACCAAACTATTGTGACCTTAGTTACTTCAACCACCAATCTATTAACCTTCAGCTTCTTCACCACCAACCTTGTCAATCAACTCGTCAACTCGATCGCTTTATCCACAATGTCCTTTACCACGGCATCAAAATCGGTAGGTAAAGAGGACTGAGGAGGAGGTGCACTTTGAGCTTCCTATACTCGAGAGTAAGTGCCTCGGATCTTGGCTGGTCTGAATCAGGTGGAGCTCTTGATTGACCGAGATCCTTCTTCCGTGTCAATTCCCATCAAATTTAGGATATGTCTACCAAATTCTTGTGGTTTTCCTAGTATCTCATTGGTAGGCACAGGCCAAATCTTTTCATGGAACAGAATGATAGAAATAAGGGTTGGAAAAGGGATTTGAGAGTTTTGTCTTGAAGAAAAAGCAAACTTGAACATCTCTTGGAAAATCCAATACCCTACATTATACTCTTTCTAATCCAGAATTGAAGCAAAGATAGGATAATCTTTCTTTGCAATGTGGGTAAAGTTTCCACCTTTCTGCAAGAGGTTCCTAGTGTAAATATACCAAATGGCTCTATTTCTAGGAGGCATAGAGGCAGGTGTGAAGTCTAGGATGTTCAATTTGTCAGGAATTGGCTCATTGGGTCTTAGCAGAGCATAGATTTCCTGCTGAGTGTAGCTCAGTTGTGGCAGAGAAGGAGGATTGGCAATTTGTAAGATTGAATTGAGGTAGGATGGGGAAATTGTGATTTTCTGACCCTTTACCTTAGTAGTTATCCTTTCTTCCACTAGTTTACCAGCAGCATCCAGAATATTGTCAGATTGCATATAAAAGTAGAAAACTTTTACAAGTGATGGGCTGTAAGGTATTCTAATGGATATCAAGGATTCAAATTGCTTGAGTGGGGAAAGATCTATATTGCAATCTTCCTTGACTTTGGCCAAATCAACCCAAACTACTGGACAGAAGGTTTTCTCATCGAATTTCTCCTTAAATTTCTTACTTTCTTCACTAGACATCCTACATGGATCAGCAGAAAAACCCCTAGGCATTCTTTTGTGTTTATATATTTCTAAGATAGCAGGAGTGTCTGTGGATACCTCAGGTGCTGAGTTCTCTGGTACTTGTAAGGCTGAAGGTACTTCTGGTGGATTTTCTTGTTCTAGTGGAGAGACATGAGGCTGTTTAGATTTCTTCTTCTTTTTGGGTTGAGGAGTTTTAGTTGCCTCTTGAGAATCAAGTGAACTTGCTTGTGTGGCTCTCTTCATCCTAGGCTTGTGTTTTGGTCTAGGAGACTCAGTTTCCTCAGGTGAACTTGTTTGCCCCGGTGTAGGAACAGAATGCTGGGCAGATTTCTTTGATTTCTTCTTTTGTTTCTCCACAGGAGGCTCTGTAGCCTCAGGTTCTTTCCTTTTTCCCTATTCTTGGTTCTCTGTCTGCTTGAGTACCTCAGGTTCCTTTCCAATTTCAATTCCTTTCTGCATAGATGGAGTTGCATTCTTTTTGAGAGCTTCTTTGCGTCTTCTATACTCCATTTCTTTCTGTTTAAGCAAGGTAGTTGGTTGATTCGAAGCAACACCAGGAATTTCTTTGTCAATTCCAAATCTGAACCGGTCAGGGCGAGTTTTAACTCTCACAGGTCGACCTAGTTGATTCTGAGGAGAGGATTGGGTCTGAGATTGGTCGGATTTGGGGGCATTTTCTGAGGGTTTCGTCGAGAGGGATGAGAGAACTTGAAGGGAAAATATGGTTATGCTCGAGGATTATGGGAGGTGAAGAGGAAGCAATCGTTTTAATTACAAATGAAACCGCGATGAACTCGAGTTTACAAGTGTACGCTCGAGTTCGTGTAAATTTGTACTAACCTGGACTTCAAGAGCGTATGTGTGAACCCTTGAAACACATTGATGAACTCGAGTTTACTACTTACAGGCTCGAGTTCGGGAAATCCTTTGAGCTTGGTTCCTCTCTGTATCCCGTGAACTCGAGTTTGTTAGTTGTAGGCTCGAGTTCGCGCTTGTTGCACATATCAGGATTCCTTTCTGTCAGGGCTGAACTCGAGATTATTCACTAACAGGCTCGAGTCTTGTTTTCCACAAAATCTCATTTGTTCTCTGGTTGTCTCGAGCTCAAGTTCATAATCATAGGCTCGAGTTTAAGCTTCTTGATGGTAAAGGCTTCAGCAGAATGTTAGAGACTTTAGACTTATAGACTTTAGACAAGATAATCATCCTGCAAAAGAATAGCTAGATACTCCGATGCTTAAGTCAGTAAACAATCATCATAAATCACATAACTAACATTAAGTAGAGGCTACTTACAGCTCATTGGGATTTACCATTCCCAATTCTCTTCTTATGAAGTTAAATTGCTCCTTTGCCAATGGTTTGGTGAAGATATCAGCTAGTTGAAGATGAGTTGGGATGAACATGACCTTGACATCTTTCTTCTGGACATGATCCCTTATGAAGTGATGTCTTACATCAATATGCTTGGTTCTAGTGTGCTGTACTGGATTCTTGGCCAAGCTTATTGTGCTTGTATTGTCACATAATATTGGGATCTCCTTCAAATAAACACCCAAGTCTGATAGTTGCTGCTTGAGCCATAGAACTTGTGCACAGCAACTTGAGGCAGCCACATATTCAGCTTCAGTTGAGGATACAACTACACTTGTCTGCTTCTTACTAAACCAGGAAACAAGTGATTTGCCAAAGAATTCACATTGGCCACTTGTGCTTTTCCTATCTGTCTTGTATCCAGCATGATCTGAGTCTGAATATGCTACCAGATGTTCAGGTTGACCTTTGGGAAACCATAACCCAAGAGTCTTTGTGTCAGCAAGATATCTGAAGATTCTCTTCACATGTTCTGCATGAGATTCCTTGGGAGCAGATTGAAATCTTGCACACATCCCTACACTAAATTGGATGTCTGGACGACTTGCAGTCAAATAGAGTAATGATCCTATCATTCCTCTATATTTTGTAATGTTGAAATCCTTTCCTTCTTCATCAGCATCCAATGAAGCAGTTGAACTCATTGGAGTATCAGCTCCATTGCATTGATCCATCCCAAACTTCTTCAACAGATCATTAAGATACTTGGTCTGTGATATGAAAATACCATCCTTCTTTTGCTTGATTTACAAGCCAAGAAAGTAGTTTAATTCTCCCATCATGGACATCTCAAATTCTCCCTGCATACTCTTAGCAAATTCTTCACACAAAACGTTATTAGAAGCACCAAATATAATATCATCAACATATATTTGAACAATTAAGATTTCTCCTTGCTTATTATTTTTAATGAAGAGAGTTGTATCTGCTTTTCCTCTAACAAAACCTTGATCAAGAAGGAACTTGCTTAATCGCTCATACTAAGCTCTTGGAGCTTGCTTAAGACCATATAAGGCTTTTTGAGACGATAAACATGATCTGGATGGTGTTCATTTAGAAAACCAGGAGGTTGCTCTACATAAACTTCTTCCCGAATAAAACCATTTAGAAATGCACTTTTCACATCCATTTGATAAAGCTTGATTCTTTTGACACAAGCAAAGGCTAGAAGAACTCTTATGGCTTCCAATCTTGCTACTTTGGAGCATAAGTTTCTTCATAATCAATTCCTTCTTCTTGATTATAGCCTTTAGCAACCAATCTTGCCTTGTTACGGACAATGATTGCTTGATTCATCTCGTTTGTTCTTGAATACCCATTTAGTGCCAATGACTTGGATGGTCCTTTGGCCTAGGTACCAAATCCCAAACTTGATTTCTATCAAATTGATGCAATTCCTCTTGCATTGCTATCACCCAATCATTGTCGAGAGGACTTCATCAATCTTAGAGGGTTCAATATGTGATATGAATGCAGAAAATGTTACCTCATTTAAAGTGCCTTTTCTGGTCCTTACTCCTTGATTAATATCACCTATTACTTGGTCCAAAGGATGATTCCTAATGAACTTCCAAGCTCTAGGCTGAGATTGATCAACATTTCTAAATTGTTTTGAGTTTCAAAAACATCTTCAGGATTTTCTAAAGAATTAGTCTTTGAAAAGAATTGGTTTTTCGAAATTTCTTCTTCATCATCATCCGAGTTTTGTTAGTTTTGAACTCACGAGAATACAACATGTATGGATTCTTCTACAATTCGAGTACATGTATTAAAAACTCTATAAGCTTTACTTCTATTAGAATAACCAAGAAATATACCTTCATCTTACCTTGGCATCAAACTTACCTAAGTTATCCTTACCAGTATTGTGAATGAAACACTTACATCCAAATACATGCAGATGAGCTAAGTTGGGCTTCCTTCCTTTGTACAGTTCATAAGGAGTTTTGTTCAATTTCTTCCGGAGATATGCCCGATTTGAGATATAGCAAGCTGTACTCATTGCATCGGCCCAGAATACTTGAGAAGTGTTGTTTTCATTCAGCATTGCCCTTGCCATCTCAGTCAAGACTCTATTCTTTCTTTCAACAACACCATTTTGTTGAGGAGTCCTTGGGGCTGAGAAATTGTGATCAATTCCCATGCTATCACAGAATTCAGTAAAAGTATGATTATCAAATTCTCCTCCATGATCTGTACGAATTCCTGCAATAAATAATCCTTTCTCGTTTTGGACCTTCTTGGCAAACATCACAAATTGATCAAATGTTTCATCCTTTGAAGACAGAAAAATGGTCCATGCAAACTAGAGAAATCATCAACTATGACCAAGGTATAAAGATTGCAACCAAGACTTTTAACTCTAGCTGGTCCAACTAAATCCATGTGAAGTAGTTGAAGAGGTCTATTAGTTGAAATTTCATTTTTGGATGTAAAGGAAGATTTAGTTTGCTTACCTCTTTGGCATGCATCACAAGTCAAGTCATTTTTAAAATTCAATTTTGGTAAACCAATAACTAAATCCTTTTTCAGTAACTTGTCAAGTTGGAACATATTAACATGAGCTAAGCGCTTATGCCATAACCAACTTTCATCCAAGTTACTAACAAAACAATTTTCTGAAACAGGGCTGTTAGGTAGATTGAGAGTGTAGCAGTTTCCTTCCCTAGGAGCTCTGAATATAGCTTTAGATTTAATGTTATCTAAGGAAATAATATCTTTACTTACAATCAAGCATTCTTCAGAATCAAAGATAACTAAGTTACCTCTATCTGTACTTTGACTCACACTAAGGAGGTTGTGACATAAGCCTTCAACAAGGTAAACATCTTTGATTTGTGGTCACTCATTGTTTCCAACTTCACCAATTCCAGCAATCCTTCCGGATTGATTTCCACCAAATATTACCTTGCCACCTTCCTTAGGCTTGATTGAGCAAACTTGGATTCATCTCCGTCATGTGTCTTGAGCATCCACTGTCAATGTACCATTTGTTGGATTTTGATGCTCTAAGACAAACCTGCATGATATAGGATACTAGGCCTTAGGTACCCACCTTTTCTTGGGTCCTTTTGGGTTAGTTTGTGTCTTAGGAACCTTGTAGGATCCCTTAGGCACCCATTGATAGTTTCCAACAGTTTGCTCTTTCCTTCCTTTTTGTGAAAACAAGAGGAAGTAGCATGACCTTTTCGATTACAATAGTTGCAATAAGCAAAAGGATTTGAAGAATGGACTGCTTTTTGAAAATAGTTCATATAGGATTTCTGTCCATGTTTCTTCTTGCCTTTCTTCTTATCAAAATCTGGTTTATAACCAATTCCTGATTTGTCATTTATGAATCTTTGCTGTTTCAATATAACTTCAAGCATTTCACTACCTCTAGTGAATTTTTCAAGAGTCTTTGTAAGATGTAAATTCTTTTTCTCTAGAATACAACATTTTTCACAAATCTTTTCTGAAATATTTTCACAAACTGAGGCAGGGGTAGCTTGAATATGTTCTTCCAATAGTTTGATTTTCTTTTTTTGACACACTAGCTCTTTGACAATTTTTTGAAATTCAATGAAAAGAGAGTTGTATTCGATGATAATTCATCATAGGATGGGTCTGAATCACTTACCTCTTCTTTTTCTGAAACTTCTTCTTGTGCTACAAGACAGATGTTAGCTTTATCTTCTTCTTCAGTTTCATCTTCATCAGATGAACTATCACCCCATATTGCAGAAACATAAGCTCTTCTCTTGAACTTTCTGAATTTCTTTTCTTTATTCTTCAACTGAGGGCATTCTGATTTAATGTGGCCAGCCTTTTCACACTCGTAGATGATAGGTTTCTTTGTTTCTGTGCTGGAGCTACCTTTGTGAAATCTTCTGTAGGCTTGGTCCTTTTTGTAGAATTTCTTGAATCTTCGAACCACCATGCTTAGCTCTGCATCTTTATCCTCTTCTTCATCATCATCTGATTTTACCTCTTTGTCAGCCTTGAGGACAATTCCCTTGTTTTTGCCTTCAATCTCATCAAGCCCTTTTCTGAATCTGATCTTTCCTTCATATTCAGATAGACTACCAAATAATGCTGCTACTGAGGTCATGGATTCTCCACGAGCTTCTTCGATTGCAATGACTTTGGCTTCCCATTCTTTAGTAAGAATATTCAGTATTTTTCTTACTTGATAGATTGATCATAACTTTTGCCCAAGGCTGCGAGTTGGTTAATCAGATGTGTGAATATGAGTTGAAATTCGCCGATGGATTCTCCAAACTTCATACGAATCAAATCATATTCAGTCATGAGAGTGTTTACACGATTTTCCTTGATTATGGCAGTTCCTTCATGAGCTATTTCAAGAGCATCCCACATAGTCTTGGCAGTTGGCAAATTGCTGATTCGAAAGTATTCTTTCTGGCTTAGAGCACTTTGCAAAGATGTGGACAGGCTTTCATGTTGAGAGTGACTTGCCTTCTCGTCATCCTCGTGTATTCTTCTTCTAGCTTAGGAACTCGACACCATCTTCTAGTGTGGATGGTTCATATTTTCCTCTTTCAAATACTCTCCACAAACCATATTCAGTTGCCATTATATAGACTCTGAACTTAACCTTCCAATAGGAGTAATGTTCTCCATTGAAACCTGGTGGTCTGTTGATTGAAGCTCCGTCGGGTAGAATTCCTTCCATTGGATCTTTGATCTAGGATGTTAATCCTCAAAGTAGATAACCAAAGCTTTGATACCAAATGAAAGTGAAGGAAATCACCAAGAGGGGGGTGAATTGGGGATTTTAAAATTCTTTTGTTGACACCCACACAACAGATAAATATGAGTGTAAAGTGAAGCTAGAGAAGAAGAGCTTGACACAGAAGATTTATACTGGTTTGATCTTAACTCTTGACCTACGTCCAATCCCCAGACTCTCTGGGTTTTTCTACTATCACTCAAATCAGTTACACACTCTCACTCAAGAGTTATCCTCTCTCTAGGATACACTCCCCCTTACAAGTTGTAATCGATAACCCAATCTCAAAGTCCCACAACTTTGAGATTCTTACAATGAATGATTTACGTAAAATGAACTCTCTCTAAGAGTGAGTAAGAATGAGCACTGAAGCACAATGTATCAAAGATACAAATGAAAGTAATATAGCAATAAAAGACTGATGTTCTTGTGTGCATTTTTCCGTGTATATCTTCTCTGCTTCAAGACTTCAAATCTTCATGTATTTATAGTGATTTGAAGTAGATGAACGTTATAGATCCGTTGTGAAACAAACCCATTCAAAAATGTAGTCATTATGGTGTTTCTTCATGAATCTAGCTGTTGTAGTTGTTGCCATTTGAATATTACAGCTGGAGACAATTTCAGATTTGAATATATTGAAGTTTGGCTCTTCAATGTTGTCTCCCATATTGTCTTGTTGGTAGAATGATGAAGTTCAGCTTTAGTTGGTGGAGGCTATGTTGTCTGCATTGAGAAATGGTTGCCCATCTTGCCAGCCTGTATTCCATTTGCTTTTGTCTTTGAAGAATAATGTTAAAATATTGCAACTTGCATATTGCTTTCTTGATTTTCAAATCAAATTCATATCTTCTCGAAATCTCACAAGCAAAACTAGTTAAACAAAGGGTTAGGAATAATGATAAGAATCATATAAAACATATACAACCATTTTGCGATTAATGCCTAAGTGAAAATCATGACTGAACTTTTTCAAGAAAACTACGTTCATACGTTTCAAGCTCCAAACTCGAGTTCTCATAGTTAGGCTCGAGTTTGTTCTTCATATAGTTTAAAAGTTTGTCTCGTAAGAGCCAAACCGGAGGTTTACAAAATATGTATGAGGTTTGAAACCTTTGTTTAGGACCGAACTCAGTTTGCATGTCTAAACTCGAGTTCGGACTTTTATCGAGGAAACCATCGGGGTTCACCTAAAAATATATTTTGCTCAAAACTCAAACTCGAGTCTATAAGTGAGTAGGCTCGAGTTTAACACTGTTCATGTCAAAATAAGTTATAACTCTTAAAACACGAACCGGAGGTTCCCTGGGCAAACTCAAGAGTTCGCTTGTGTTAAAAATCATTTTGCTCTCTGTAAGGCATGAACTCGAGTTCTTAAGTGTGAACTCGAGTTCACTCACTTAAGTGAACTTTAGAAAAACTTTTGGCCTGTAGCAAACTGGAGGTTTATGAGGAGTGTCTCAGGTTTGCTCTTTTGAAAAATATTGAAGCTCTCGGCCAAGGATGAACTCGAGTCTGTCAATGGTGAACTCGAGTTCACTTGCTTGTAAACTCAAACAATGTAAAGTTACAATCGAGGAGTAATAGTGTAGATTTATAAAAATCCTTCAATTTAAAAAATTCTTCCTCGCGAGGTAAACTCGAGTTCATCATTATGAGCTCGAGTTCACATGTTTGTAAACTCATTGAAAATTTCCTCTAGAGGTGCGAACTTGAGGTTTGGAAAATGAGGTCACGAGTTTAAAAATGTTTTCAACTCTAAATGCTCTCTGTCTCTGAAGAACTCGAGTTCATACTTGTAAGCTCGAGTTCATCCAAAACCTTTAAGTTCAAACTTTTGGTTATGTCTCGGGTTCAAAGATCAAACTGGCAAGTTTGGCTTCTCTGTGATCAATGAACTCGAGTTCGCCTGTATGAGCTCGAGTTCGACACTTACAGAATATTTTTGAAATGAAATTTGCAAGTTTCAAAACTTCTTTTAACTTATCAAAAATATCCAAACCTGTTTGCAATTGTCGCTTATCATCAAAACACATAGAGAACTAACAATAGATAGTTTATTCTTTAATCTCAAATATGCTAGAGTAATTTTGGTATCATGTTTTTATAGTTAAAAATGTTGATAATTCGAAAATTATATGAGCCATAGTGTATAGCAAAATTTTTGGGAATTGAAAAGCAAAGTAGCGAAGCTCATGAAAATACATCGGTTAGAATTTCTGAAAAACAGTAGCAAAAACATCATACTTTTATAATGAAGATGAGATGATAAAATTCTGAAACTATTCATGATTAAATTAGACATATAGGGCTTTTTAAATATTCCAAGATCATGTTAAAATGAGCTCTGTACAGTGAGATAAAAATTCTCAAATTTGAGCTACGAATTTCTGGAAAAATTCTGGGTAGAGGCTCAAAACTTTAAAACTGGGAATTACTCAAGGAGTCTGGGAAAAAACGAATATTTTTATTTAACAATAGACATCCTAAGGATTCTGAGAAATTTTACGGATCCTCGTTTCGATTTTTCTAGAATTAATTATGATTTTTCAAATTTACCGAAAAATCTGTCCAGAAAATACTGCACTACGTTTTTAAATAAATGTAAGGGCAAAATTGTAAATAGCAAATCTGCCAAGGGTAGAGAGGTAAATAGAGATGGAAATATCTCTTAGGATATTATTCTAAGTGATACGGTGATGTGTTAGGATATCCGGGAAGTCCTGGGCCGGATTCAAAGGTCGGGCGTTTTACCCGGTGAAAGGTACGTTCGAGTACTAGTAACTTTAATCATCTATATCTTATATGCGTATATGTGATGGATAAATTTACATCTTCTGTGTGCTTTTGAGATACATATGCTGTGTGCTTATGTACTGTTGGGAAATATCTGCTGTGTGCTTATGTACTGTTGGGAAACATCTGGTGTGTGCTTATGTACGGTTGAGATACATCTACTGTGTGCTTATGTATTGTTGTTGAAACGCCATGAATATCTGTCATATATTGTTATATCTCTATAGAGGTTAATCATTTTCCGAGATTCAATTCGATTGAATCTCAGCTTTGACTAAGGATCAGTGAAGGAACCAGGGTCTAAGATGACAACAGAGATGGAGCCGTGAAAAGGCAACAGTAGATGGAGCTGTGAAGAGACATCGGTCGAGAGTTGAGACTAGTTCTGGCATGAATCTAATAAAGTTATTTCAAACCGTTTGGTGTCTAGAAAGGGTTTGTCTATGTGGTTCAGTCGATGAGTCGCCGTGAATTCGGGGAGACTTCCACTAGACACCGGCTTGGCCAAATTGGTTGATTAACTGAGTTAGGTTCATTGCCCCAAGTCTACCTAAGGCTTGGTTTAAGATTGTATAGTTACTATTGAAGAGTTGTAATTATACAAGTCCTGTAATATTGTATCACATGAATATTCCTTCGGGATTATTTTTATATATCAGTCTATGTCGGGACATCATCATATGTCTGGGCATTTTTTATATCAGTCACTCATCGTCCAAACGTTAGCACATGCTCTCTGTTTCCGCAATACTCTGAGTTGTAGCACCTCAAACTCTGTCGATTTTATAAAACTAAGTGTCAACATACACGATTTCAGGTATGGAATTTGGGGTGTTACAGATCATGTAGATTCCAGATTCATTTTATATAAATAATAAATAAAAAATAAGTTTCAATTTCGGAGAAAATCATTAGCATATAAAATCAATAAACATTTCAAGAAAATGCTCCATTTTCAGTATACCCTATAGCCTATCAGGAAGAATATTAAATCAGCAGGATAGCATATAATATAAATAATAAATCGGAAAAGCTACAGTAAAACATGTAACGATCAAACATGAAAGATGAAATATAGATGCAAATCATGTTCTTTCTCTTTGATTTGCGCAAAATGGAAAAGATTTGCTAATTACGTGTAATGATGTGTATAATTCAATTTAGGGTTAAGGTATAGATTGGCCAACAAACTATCACCCGAGGAGCATCTGACACAAACATTAATTGAGGATACCTTAATTATCAATCAACAATTAAAAAGTGGAAAAAAAAAACACAAAAAGTGAAAAACACACAATGCCGTTAAACTACCCCATCACTGTCTTGGTGTCTCCGTCTTCCATTGACTGTCACAGTGTCGGTGACGTTAGCGTCTCTAAAGATTCCAATATTGCTGGGTGTCCCACTCACCCTCTTGAACTCATCAAGGTCCATATGCAGCTTCATGACAAGAATCACGCGCCGAAACCAAATCCAGCAGTCCACAGCTTCCGACCGGCACGTGCCTTGCACCCTGGTTCCATCCCTCTGATGCCACAGGCAACAGCCGTCGCTGCCACAGCGCTTGCTCGCATGGGTCCCATCTCTGTTGGTGTTTGCCTTATCTAACAAGAAGGTATAACCGCTCTTTTCTCCAGCCTCTCCACCACCGTCCTCCGCCAGTGCCTCATATTTTAACGTAATTGTGATAGTTGCTTTTTTAATTGTTATTTGATACTTATTTTGACTTTTTAATTGTTGATTGATAATTAAGGTACCATCAATTAATGTTTGTGCCAGATATTCTTTGGGTAATAATTTGTTGGTCAATCTGCACCATAACCCTTCAATTTAATTACATTCTTCTCCCAATGAGAATGGATTAATTTGCCAACTTATTTTTGTTTAGCATGATTTAGATTGGGGAAGACTCGGCTTCCTTTCTTAATTTCATTGTTTCGTGCAGGGATAGACAATTAAACGTCATGGATGGAAATCAAAGTTATATTTTAAAAGTTGAAAAAGATGGGCTGTTGGGTAAGATCAACAAAAAAATGAAGACGTCATGGACGATGTTTGAAAATTTCCCGTGCATATCTGTTCATATCGGTGCTCTGCATGAATGAAATCTTTCAATTTTTTTTGTATATAAAAATATATAATGTACATATGAACATTAAATGTTTAAACATATACTTATGGGAAACTTTAGCTCTCTTTTTTAATCAACAAAACAAATCACTACACACTATCGAAAAGTAAAAATAAATAAAAACCCAAACAAATCCTAAAACGGCACATCTCCCCAAACAAAACAAAGAGCAACAACAAACAACATCTATAAACAAATGTCTTATATTAAAGACCGAAGATTAATTATCCCAATAAGAAATTAAGCAAAGTTTTTGGCAATAAATATATTTTCCAGGTAATTGCAGGAGGTAGGCCCTCATTGTTAATCTTTGACAATTAGAAGCACTTTGAAAAGGTTGGCATTCACTAAACGGGTACGCAACATGTAATTTAATCTCTCGACACTTTGTGGGATACTCGTGTAAGCTCATCTAACAAAATCCCAATTTTAAATTAACTCCAAGTTGTTTTATTTATATAAACATTAAAAATACAAGTATACATGCATGTGTATTATATTCATGTAATTTACGGTTCAATGGTTACACCTTTTTTATACACTCCATGATTAGACTTGTTAACT
Source organism: Acacia acuminata (assembly GCA_019022655.1). Lineage (NCBI taxonomy): Eukaryota > Viridiplantae > Streptophyta > Magnoliopsida > Fabales > Fabaceae > Acacia > Acacia acuminata. The sequence goes on along the minus strand of JAFJYI010000461.1, from coordinate 135,323 downwards.
AGACCTACCATAGTTAAATTATTAATATATTTTATATAATATATACTTCAAACAAAAACTTCCATAATCTTTATCTAACTCCATAAAACGGAAACATTTAAATCTAATTAACGCCATATTATTAAAAAAAGAGAAAAAAAAAAGCATAGTGCATGTAGATTCCAGATTCATTTTATATAAATAATAAATAGAAAATACGTTTCAATTTCGCAGAAGATCAGCAGAAAATGATCAGCATATAAAATCAATAAAAATTGCAAGAAAATGCTCCATTTTCAGTATACCCATTGCCTATCAAGAAAAATATTAAATCATCAGGATAGCATATAATATAAATTATAAATCAGAAAAGCTACAGTAAAACATGTAACAATCAAACATGAAAGATAAAATATAGATGCAAATCATGTTTTTTCTCTTTGATTTGTGCAAAAAGGTTAAGAATTGCTAATTGCGTGTAATGATGTGTATAATTCAATTTAATTACATTCTTCTCCCGTTGAGAAAGGATTAATTTGTAATAGCCCACCCTAAAATTCTTATTTATCATAAATACTATGTTTTGGTAAATAATACATACTAAATAAAGAAGAATATGTTGTCTCTAAATTTTGTGGATTTTTAATTAGATTTTAGACAATTTTTCGTTGGAATTAAATAGACCAAAGATTAAATTTAAGACCACATTTAAGAATCGTAAAATACAAAATAATTATCATATTAAACTATGGTTTTTACATAATCAAAAGAAGTAAGAAACGTTATGAAAACACTTAAGCAATTTTTAAGGCTATTAGTAAAAGCTAATGGGCAATTAAGCTTACACTAATCAAAATAATTTGTGTAATTCTACAAAATAAACAAGAGACAAATTAAAAAGCATAAATTGAGGGATGTCTTATTTTGAAAATTAAGGGCCAAAGATGATGTAATTAAGCTTGTTAATTAAAACACCAATGGTCATGATTAACTAATAAAATAATTGAGCCAATAAGAATGAAATAATACTTTCCTAATTAAGCACTAATTTTTATGATTGATTAATTAACCAATAGAAGATGCAAATTAAGGGTTAATTAATATAATTAAGCTTAATCCTCTTGTAAATTGTCTAGCCAATGAGAAATCAAAGAATTGAGCTTAATCCCCATGAAATTAAATGAACCAATGGGAGAATTAAACCATAGATTAATGGTGAGGATTTATTTTGAACAAACACAAAATCAAATCCAATGGTTAGGAATCAAAGTAAAAGGATAAGATGAGATAAAATTTGAGATAAATAATATTTAAAGATATGAGCACATGGGATAATGGAAGCACATGCAATTGAAGTCTTATTAAATGCATGGGGGGGGGGGGGGAAGGATTTGAAGAAGGGAAGGAGAGAGAGAGAGAGAGATTAAAATATAATTTTTTTAAAAGCACATGTTGAATTAAAATAAATAAGCTAAATCCTATGTAATTAAAATCAACCAATGAGAGTCTTTTACCCCTAATTTGTGCCTTCATAAAAGCAAAAATCAACCTAAGCCATTGATGATGGAAAATGATCCGAAGGTTGAAATCCTTGGACTTTTCCTATAAATAGAGGCCAACCCCCTTCACAATTGTTCACAGCAAATCAACCCCAAGTGGTGATTTCTAAGAGAAGAGAGTGAAGCAAGAAGGAGGAAGGAGTAGCAAGAGTCTTCAAGAGGTAAGCTCTAGCTTTTAGTTTTCTAGTCTTTAGTTTTTGTAGTTTTTAGTAGAATTGTTAGTTTTAATCTAGAAAATAGGTAAAGTAAATTCCCATAATTGTTTTTAGGCCTCATTGCATTGAAAGATGCCTGACGGGTAAAAACATGTTGGGAAAATAATTTTGAGATTAATGGAACAAGATAGAGTAAGATAGAGAATTGTTGGGTTTTGTTGGGCTATTAGAATCAGTCAGATAAATTCATTATTTTATGTGTAAATTTATCTTCAACAATTATGAAATAATTTATGGTTATAGTAGACATGTATAGATTTCCATTGATATAAAATATGTATAAATTAGAGGTCTGTACAAAGAGATAAAAATTCCTAAAGTTGGGTTACATTTTCTGGAAAAATTCTGGGCAAGGGTTGCAAAACGTAAAATTGGAAATGATTCCCATGTTTCCAGATAACACCGTTATTTTTTCTCAAAAATATACATGCTAAGGTTTCTGAGGAATTTTACGGAACCTCATTTCGGATTTTTTTGGAATTAATAATGATTTTTCAAAATTAGCGAAAATTCTGCCCAGGAATGCTAAAGCAGCATTTTTAGAGATAAAGGGATGCAATTGGAATAACAAATCCACCAGGGGTAAAAAGGGGTCAATAGTGGCTAAAATACCTCTTAGAATATGATTTATAAAGGAATAATGCGGTGATACCATTATAGGCTATCCGAGGAAACATACCGGCAGACGAACGTATCGCTAAACTCTACAGACTAAGGTATGGACGCATACTGTAACTCTAACTCTGATGCTTATTGTATGCTTATATGTGATAGACTATTTCATAGATTCATGGAAAAGACTTGGTCTTGGGTCATGCACCATGGCTAAGACTCTGTCTTAGGTCACTGTTTGTACATTCAGCTTTATACAGGTTATAGTCTTGATAATGCTATTGAGTTTTCCTAGCATTGAGGACACGAGGGGCCGTCGTGACACTGATTAGTGCAAACATGGATAACATTACATGTGCTGTGTGCTATGTACTGTTGTTGTGTTTACATTACATCTGTTGTGTGCTTATGTATTATTGTAACATTACATTTGCGGTGTGCTATATATTGGTTGATGCTGTAATGTCATGAATATCTATCATACATATTTTGTCATACTTGAGCATGAGGTTAACTGTTACTTGAGGTCCAATGGGTATTGGACCTCAGCACTTACCATAGCTTCAGGGTCAGGAGTACCGAGGGCCGATGAAAAGGGTAAGCAGCCCGCGTGAAAACCTGGCTGGAGTTTTTGTTTTTGGACTGTATATTATTTGTTTAATTATTGGGATAAATGTACCGCTACTATAACCGACCATCGTTAATATTTTTTCATATACTCATCGGTTACTCACTCTTTTGAATTGCTCCGATGCTCCACTCTAATTATATTATCTTATTTCGCTTTTGAAAAATGGGGTGTTCCATTTTTGGTATCAGAGCATTCATTCTGGCACGGATTTAATGAAGTTATTTCAAACCGTTTGGTGTCTAGAAAGGGTTCGTCTTTGTGGATTAGTCAATAAGTTGCCGTGAATTCGGGGAGACTTCCACAGAGACACCGGCCTAGCCAAATTGTTTGATTAACTGAGTTAGGTTCTAAGCCTTTAACTTAGAGCATGTTTTGAAAATGAGTACTAATATAACCCTGGTGTGATGTAGTAAAGATGGATGGAGATGTACCCTCCCACATAAACTACTATGGACAAGTAAGACATACCACTTGAAGGACTATCAAGAAGAAAGTAATACCGATATACAACCCTAGACTAGTGTACCACCCTGAGTCGATGTATCACCTTAACCCAGAAAAACCCCCTATACCTATTCATGACCATGAACTCTTGAATGTATACCATCCTGAGCTGGTATACAACCCTGAACTTGTACACGACCCTGATCCAGTGTACTACCCTGAACCGATAGCTAGTATACCTTCTGAGTCGGAGAGGCCTGTAGGATCGGATCATTCATCCGTTGATGACAACCGTGAGTATTTCCAGTTACTAAGCTATCAGGATGACTCTGAGAGTGAATCTTTCTACAAACCAAGTTCCCTGCGACATGTCCTGGATACAAACAAAAAGCTGATAGGCGCTCTACGAACTGATTACTTAATGGTGGAGCGGCACAGTGGGACTGTGAAGGGGACGTACTTCCAATGCTTGGAGCAAGTAAAAATGACCTACAAACGGAGAAAACACAATGGACTTCCTTATCCGCTAGACGATTGGGTGATATCAATGCTATGCCTTTTACCCCGAGACCGCTTCTGGATGAAAAAAAAATGAATGAGCTTTTAGAAGGAGAACGTATAACCAATTTCGACTTCTATCTAAATCATCTCCAAGGGCTAACATGTAAACGGGAAGCTGTAAAATACGAGAATATAGGGATGTAAGATATAACCACTGGTCATAAACCAGTTGGATGATGTAACATATGTTAGCATGTGCATTATATCTTATGTGAAATATATGTTTGATTTACAGACTATATTATCCCTCATATTTGTCATTCTTGCGATATCAAATATAGAAAGATAAAATGGCAAATTTACGAGGAGCTGGAGTTCCCAGAGGCCGAGGTAGAGGGAGAGGCAGACAACATCGAATGGTACCAATACCAGTACCTGAACCTGAACAACCAGGTCCGGAACCTAACCAACCAAACCAGAATGCCTGGCAGGAAGTGATGGCGATACTACAAGAGCAACGGGCAATGATTGACGAACTTTGCGTAGACAGGTAGGAGAGACAAGTTGAAAGACAAGGAGAAGGTCAACCGGCCGAGGAAGAACAACAAGATACTGAGGAAGATGACAAACAAAACAATGAACGCACAGAGGAAGAGTCTAATAGATCTGTGTCACCTCCTCAACTTGACAGAGCGATGGCAGTTCTACCATAACCCAACAGAGTAGTTGAGACTACGCAACATTGGGTTACCCAATTCTGCAAGCTAAAGCCACCAGCTTTCCATGGCAAGCTTGATAATGCCGTTGAGTTTTCCTAGCGCTAAGGACACGAGGGGCCGTCATGGCACTGGTTAGTGCAAACGTGGATAACATTACATGTGTTGTGTGCTATGTACTGTTGTTGTGTTTACATTACATCTGCTGTGTGCTTATGTATTGTTGTAACCTTACATCTATTGTGTGCCATGTATTAGTTGATGCTGTAATGTTATGAATATTTGTCATACATATTTTGTCATACTTGAGCATAAGGTTAACTGTTACCTGAGGTCCAATGAGTATTGGACCTCAACACTTACCATAGCTTCAGGGTCAGGAGTACCAAGGGCCGATGACAAGGGTAAGCAGCCCGCATGAAGACCTGGCTGGAGTTTTGGTTTTTGGACTGTATATTATTTTTTAATTATTGGGATAAATGTACCGCTACTATAACCGACCATGGTTAATATTTTGTCATATACTCATCAGTTACTCACGCTTTTGAATTGCTCCGATGCTCCACTCTGATAATATTATCTTATTCCGCTTTTGAAAAATGGGGTGTTACATAATTTGCCAACTTATTTTTGTTTAGCATGAATTAGATTGGGGAAGACTCGGCTTCGTTTCTTAATTTCATTGTTTCGTGTAGGGATAGACATTAAACGTCATGCAAATCAAAGTTATATTTTAAAAGTTGAAAAGGATGGGTTGTTGGGTAAGATCAACAAGAAAATGAAGACGCCATGGGATGATGTTTGCCAATTAAATTTTAACCTTATTAATGCCTCTCAGCTATAATTAAGGCAGATAGACGGTGAGATAATTAAAAAAGATGACTTCGGTGTTTTAGAAAATACATGACATTTTAACTATCTTTCTTATTATAATCAAATTAAGTAAATATATCTTATATTAAAGACAAACAGAGTAATATACATGATAATGTTGAAAACCTCATGGGTTATTGAATTAGTCAAGCTACCTGTTTGTGGTCTATGATAAGACTTATTAATTATATCCAACAATATTAAATTATTCATATATTTTATATAATATATACTTCAAATAAAAATATCCATCAATGACGATATCCCATAATCTTCATACAAATCCATAACATGGAAATATTTAAATCTTATGAAGTCCATATTGTTAAAAAGATATAGAGCATGTAGATTCCAGACTCTTCTTATATAAGTAATAAACAGAATAGGGAAAAGAAAATCAAGAGAATACTTATAAAATCCATTAGAATGGCAAGAAAATACCCCATTTTCGGTTTTCATGATGCCCAATTGCCTATCAGTAGATCAGGAGGGAAAAATTATATCAGTAGGATAGCATATAATATAAATTTTATATAAATCTGAAAATCTAATGCAAATTTCAGTTCTCATCAGTTGCATTAGGGGTGTACATAAAACCCGCTAACCCGGTGAAGCCGGTCCAGGTCTGACCCCCGATCCAACCTACCAAAAAAAAGGAAAAAGCCTTACACAATCGGGTGAGACCGGGTCTGACCCGAATATCGGGTAAGACCGAGTATCAGGCTAGGATACTGGACTAGTAAGCCCGGTCCTACCTGGATATATGATATAATTTTATTAATATATATAATTATAACCTTTAGGAAAAAACCAAAGCTTGAAACGACATGGTTTAAAGGGAGTATATATTCTTCTTATCTACCCTAATTTTCCCAATCGATCATTCGCCCTCCCTGTTATCAATTCGGCCATTGCGAAGAACAACCGAGAGCTTCGAGATCGTCTTCGTCTCCAAGATCCTCTCTGTCTCCGAGATGCTCTCTGTCCGACTCTCCATCACCGAGAACCTCTCCTTGTTGCCATCGCCTTCGTGATTTTGTTGTGTGCTCGTGATGCAGAAATATTCAGATTCGTTATTTGTCTTTACCTTCCTTGTGTTCGAAATCTTCCCTTCTTCAATGTTTGAAATCTTCATCATTTATGTGTTCTATTCTACTGGATATATGAATTCTGTTTTGGTCTTCTGAAAGTTGTAATTTCATTTTGGTACATGTTCATCGTATCACCATTTTTTACTCTCTCTCAAGATGATTATTCTCGTTGATCACACAGATATGTTGGGTAATTGCATACTCTTCTGTTTTTGGATTTTTTTTTTCTTTTGGATTTTCTATTCGATCGATTGGATCTTGGTCTCTATTTTTTTAGGCTCGGAAAAAAAAAAGTTTGGTTTTTCGGGCAAGGTGATTGGGCCAACTAGACCATTAACCCAATCTAGTCGACCCAATCTGTCCCAAGCCGGAGCCATCGGGTTCTTCTCCGAGTAGGGACGGGGCTTCGGGCCGAAATGTCTAGCCCGAACAACCTTCCGAGACTAGACCACGAGCTAATGATATACCTGGTCCGGTCTGGTTGATGTACAGCCCTAAGTTGTGTGGCTTCATTATTCTTCTCAATGAAACTTTCACACTATTGTACAATTTTTTTTCCTTCCATCTCCCTCTCTCACACAGTCACAGCTCACTCCTATTTTCATCACTCTCCTTAAGTCGCGTATTCTTACTCTTTGATTTGTGCAAAAGGAAAGGGATAAGGGTCTTAAATGCCACGGAAGTTTTCGCTCAGGAGCACTGGTAAGACGGAAGTTTTTTTGGACAAAAAATGCCACGGAAGTTCACAAAATGTAGCAATTTTGCCCCTCCATTAATTTTGACCGTTAAGTTTAATTGAGTGCACACTTGGCATACCACCTCATCACATGTGGCATGCCACCTCATCAATCAAATGTATCATTTTTGCCTTGAAATTTTTCACTGAGGAGCAATTTTACCCTGGAAGTTTACAAAACGTAGCAATTTTGCCCTTCTTCCCCCCAATACTAAATTTGACTATTAAATTAGTTAAAGGCCACACATGCCATGCCTTGAATAGGTCGAAGTTGAAGTCAAAGAAGGAGATCCTTAAGATGTTGGGCTCAAAGCGGCCAGAATTTTTGAAGCCGAACTGGTCAAAGGGACTGAAAGTCATCGTCAAAACCCGAGGAAGCATCACTTATGATCTAAGCAAATGAAACGCAAAACGAGAAATGAATTGCTCCAAAAATTGATTCAGTAAAACAAATCAATAGTGATTATATTTACGTTTGTATAGACTGATCATTTGTTTAGATCATAAGTGATCCTTTCTCTAGGTTTTGTGACAGACCTTTCAGTCCCTTTGACCAGTTCAGCTTCACAAATTCTAGCCGTCTTGAGCTCAAAATCTCAAGGATCTCCTTCTCTGACTCCAAATTTGACCTTTTCAAGGCATCACTTATGTGTGGTCTTTGACTGATTTAATAGTCAAATTTAATATTGGGGGAAATAAGGGCAAAATTGCTCCTCAGTGAAAACTTCTAAGGCAAAATTGCTCCTCAGTGAAAACATCCGAGGCAAAAATGATACTTAACTAATTTGATTGATGAGGCGGCATGCCACTGTGATGAGGTGGCATGCCACATGTGCACTCAGTTAAACTTAACGGTCAAAATTAATGGAGGGGCAAAATTGCTATGTTTTGTGAACTTCCATGGCATTTTTGGTCCCAAAAAAACTTCCTTCTTATCAGTGCTCGTAAGCAAAAACTTCCATGGCATTTAAGACTCTTATCCCAAAAGGAAAAGAATATCTTGAGTGTAACGATGTATATAATTCAATTTAATTACTTTTTTCTCCTAATAAGAAAGAATTAATTTGCCCCGAGTCAGTTTCTTGTGTTTAGCATTATTGTTTCTTGGAGAGAAATACAATTAAAACTCATGGAAAGATATATTAAAAAAAAATTATAAAGGATAAAGAACACGGGTCCAATACAAAGATTAGAAAAGAGAAGTCTTCCACACAATTGCGTTATAAATTATAATCCTACGCGGCTACGCCATTCTTTGTTTTGTTAAGCTTTAACGTACAGTTAAAAATGACAGAAACCATATTAAAATAAATGAAAGGCCTTTACCCCAAAAAAAAAAAAAAAAAAAAAAAAAAAAAAAGGTCAGTGCAAATAAAAGGGAAAACTCACAGAAAGTTGGTTCCCATACTGCTCCGTCGGGGAAAATTCCTGACGAGAAATTAAATATATTGATTAATTGACGCAATAAAATAAAGGCCTACCTAATGCAAGAAGCCTCCATTTTAGACCAACAATATTAAAAGCAAAATTTCAGGGAAAGATCACATGTTGCCAATCGCAAGTAAACTCTTGAAGCTTGTATATATATTAAGCATCAGAGTTTGGACACTTCAGTAGTAGCTGTAAGCCCAGGTCAGTATATATTGAACATCTACATCTTCCACTATTCTTCTTTTTCCTTTTTTCTGTATTCTCCATCAAATTATACTCTGTTAATTAGTTGGCTCAAGCTTTTATGGCAAGTGACCAAGAAGCGCATCTTCTTCAAACTCTTCCAACTCCAATTCAACCGGAAAAACCTACAAGCATGACATTTTTTTGAGTTTTAGGGGCAAGACACTCGTAAAGGCTTCACAGACCACTTGTATCATGGGTTAAAGAGGAAAGGATTCAAAGTTTTTAGAGATGAAGAAGATCTTGAGAGAGGAGAAATCATTTCAGATAAACTCCGCCAAATAATTGAGGACTCTAACTTTGCAATTGTTGTTCTCTCCAAAAATTATGCCTCTTCTTCGTGGTGTTTAAATGAGCTCCGACATATTCTTTGCTCAATAAGTAATCCGGGTCAACAAGTTTTCCCATATTTTATGATGTGGATCCATCTGATGTACGGCATCAAACAGGAAGTTTTGCTGAAGGTTTTGCTAGACATCAAATGCTTAACAGGAACCATGAAGACATGAAAAGTTGGAGAGGTTCTCTCATAAAAATTGCTAACTTATCTGGTTGGGATTCCAAGGATTGGTAAGTTAATTTCTTATTGGGTAAAATTATGTGGCATATATTTTATACTGGCAATTTGTTCATCGAAAATAGATCTTAAGTGTTCTCTCTTATTTTATACTGCAATGGTTAATCTATTTGGTTGGCATATATATCTTATTTTAGAGATAAAAAAAATTAATTGTTAAGATGAAAATTTTAATTAGTTGTAACACCGAATTATAGTTCTAATTACAAGTGTCATGAATTTTTGTTGTTGTTGTTGTTTATTCACTGGTTCCTTCCATTTATATCTACCACTATTTAATAAATTAATGAGTTTTCACTATTAAACTTTATAGAAAAGAGTATGGTAAAACTTGTTTGGCGCAATTATTTGACAATAATACTGATAGTTATATTCTAGCATTGAGGAATCAACTTTATAGTACCAAGTCATTTTTCTAGTTATGATATTAATTATTTTAATAAATTTTAAATTTTGAAATCATTTTTTGTACTTAAAATTAAAACTTCTAAATTTTAAAATTGTGTTGTTAATTTTTATTTTTTCCACATTCAAAACTATTTATCCTCCAACTAGAAAGCTTTATCTTCACAAATATATTAAAGCGAGTCTCTTAAAATAAAAGTGGAACAGGAATTGCATGTATTGGCTTCCCTTATTAAAATTGTTTCATTGTGTTGATAATCCAAAACTACAAGAGTATTAACAAGTGCAAACATTGAAGCAACAAATATTACAATTACAAATTAAAAAGGTTGTGTTTGGCCATTCATTTGTAACCTGTAGGCATGAAGCAAAACTTGTTGACGCAGTGGTAGAGGAGCTGTGGACTAAATTACGTTCCAGATCGCACTTATCTTGAAGAACTAATTGGAATTGTCAATAAAATAGAAATGCTGGAGCCGCTCTTAGAGATGGATTTGAATGATGTTCGGTTTGTAGGAATATGGGGCTTACCGGGTGTGGGTAAGACAACAATTGCTAGGGCTATTTTTGAGAAATATCAGAGCCAATTTGATATTAGTTACTTTTTTCTCAATGTTAGGGCAACTTCAGATAAAGATGGTGAGGTTCAGTTGCAAAGTAAACTTCTTTCACATCTCAATATTAGAAACATGGAAATTGAAGACACGTACAAAGCGAAGAAAATAATGCAAAACTTTTTTAGGAATAAAAAAGTTTTACTTATCCTTGATGATGTTAGCCATACAAGCCATTTAGAAATTTTGGCTAACAGCCCCGATTGGTTTGGTGCTGGGAGTAGGGTAATCATAACAACTAGAGATTCAAACTTGTTGCGTAGAGTGCATAAAGTATATGTACATGAGGTTGAAACAATGAATCCACATGAATCCCTTCAACTCTTTTGTTTGAAAGCATTTGAAAGAGGTGAACCTCAGGAGGATCTTTTGGAGATGTCTAAAACTGTTTGCGATTATGCCAAAGGCCTCCCTTTAGCTCTCTGTGTTTTGGGTTCATTTTTGTGTGGAAGAAGTAGCCTGGGAGAATGGGAAGATGCTTTGGATATGTTAAAGAAGAATCAACATAATGATATTCTTAGGGTACTTAAACTAAGTTTTGATGTGTTAGCTGACACAGAAAAAGCAATATTTTTAGATATTGCTTGCTTCTTCAATGGGTGGAGCAAAACGGTCATCACACATATATTGGAAAGTTGTGGATTCAATGTGAAAATTGGAATAGCAACTCTTCAGGAAAAGTCTATGCTAAAGGATTATGAAGATTGTTTAGTGATGCATGATTTGCTTGAACAAATGGGTAGGAGAATTGTTGTAGATAAGTCTCCTGATGATGTTGGAAATCGTAGTAGATTGTGGTATAAGGAAGATATTGATGAAGTTATGGAAAACAACTTGGTTAGTGTTGATCTTAGCTCTTATATATTGGATTTAATACATTTTATATATATCTTATAAGTTTCTTGTCAATTAATTTTGATATCATTTTCTTGGTGACTAATGTTGTTTATCAGGGCACAAAAGAAATACAAGGTATGGTTTCATCAACATGTTGTGAGGCATCTTGGGATCCTGAAGCCTTTTCAACATTTCGTAACCTCAGATTACTCATAGTAACAAGTGATTTCAACCTTCCTCATGGCCTCAAATGTCTTCCTCATTCTTTGAAAGTCCTTCACTGGACAAAATATCCTTTAGACATACTTCTGTTGGAGCTCGACTATACAAACTTGTTGATCTTAAAATACGTCATAGCAAATTAAAGAAACTTTGGAGTAAAAGCATGGTAAGATATACATCTTATGCTTAGTTTATAGATAGTGTAATTGATTATGCAAGTCAGCATAATGTATTTTTTTTCACTAATTCTCATATGTTTGTTTGACCAGTGCTCGATGAATTTGAAGTTTTTGGACTTGAGTTATTCCAAAAACTTAATTGAAACTCCAGATTTCTTTGAACTTCCAAATCTAGAAAGATTAGCACTTGAAGGTTGTGAAGATATTGTTGACCTTCATGCCTCAATTGGACAACACACAAAGCTTCGTGTATTGAATTTGAAGGGTTGTAAAAAGCTTAAAACTGGGTCTAAAAAAATTGGAAATGATTGCTTTGAAAGAATTTGTTCTTTGTGGGTGCATTCAAGTAAAACGTCTCCCAGAGTTTGGAGAAAGTATGAAAAATCTAGAAATACTTGATGCTGGGGAGACAAATTTAGTCAAACTTCCTGAGTCACTTGGACTATTGACCAATCTTGAGACATTGAAGTTAAGGGGCTGCAAAACTCTTGTTTGCCTTCCACAAACTATTCACAAGTTGAAGCGTCTTGTATTTCTTGATATAGCCGATTTGCTCAAGATTTGCTAGATTGCTGAAAACTTAAATGAAATGAAAGCCTTGGAAGAGATTGACGCGGAGTGAAACTGATATAGCGGAAGTACCTTGTTCCATTGGTGGATTAAACATGGTCAAGAAATTGTCATTTCGGGGATGTAAAAGGTTAACATCAAACTCTGGGAGCTCGATTCATCCGTTGAACCTAATGTCTTGGAGGCATTCAATCCATAAGGGCTTAGCATTGTCCGATTCAATGTTCTATCTTAAATCACTGAAAGAATTAAATTTAAGCTACTGCGGTATTGATGATGGATCCGTTCGATAGCTTCAATGGCTTATCATCATTGGAGAAATTAAATCTCAGTGGAAACTTGTTTAAGAAACTACATGCGGGATGCATATCTAATCTCTTGAAATTGAAATCTCTTTATTTGAATTCATGTTCAAAACTTGGGTCGTTGCCGCAGCTAGGACCAAATTTATTTATAGTGAATGCAGGAGAATGTGGTTCATTGGAAGCGGTGTCGGATGAACAATTATCACATCTCTTTGCTTCAATTGACAAGGTATATACATATATTCTACGTATATTCTGTTGTTATTTATACTATATAATTTGATGTGATATTTTTGGGGTTGTTACGGACTACGTCAGGCCCAACACCTAGACGGCCCAACGATGGATATAATACATATCAGGATCTACCTATAATAAAGAGGGATCCTATCATATCTATAATCAAGGGATATCTATCCTATGATAGATCCGGCAGTTATGATACCAAGGAATACCCTATAAATATAGAGGTCAAGCCTTAAGGTGCACACGTTCTAAACCCTAAACTATTTACATACAGTTACACTATGCACACACACCACCCCATTGGCGAAAGCCTCGTCTGTGCGCGGTGATCCCAAGCTTCCCTGATTATCTCCCCATAGATATTCAGGTGGAGCATATTGATCCAATATCAACGTACTAGCCCATCAAGCTAGACATCTGTGTTCTACAAACGGAACATTGGTGCCGACCGTGGGGATGTTAAATTTTGATCCCCGTGACCGACGATGGCTAACACCAAAGCAGCAGTAAGAACCCTCAGCCTGGAAACCCACCACAGGCTGAGGCGAGTCAACAACAACAACAAATTCAAGACCCGTCGCTCCCTGAGGATGTCCCAAAAGATAATGCAACGAATGAAGGGAATGACGTTTCTGACACAGAATCTTCCCCTCCAGTGACTGCTAAACCTTAAGATGCGGCGGCACAAGGAACCTCAGCCCCGAGTCCAGACTTTCATCTCCCGTAGAAAACCCAGGATTCAATGCTGAGGCGAATGGAGAATTTGGAGAAATGCAACAATCTCCAACGCTAGGAGGATCTCAGAGTGATACAGTAGATGATGGAAGACCACTTCAAGCAGTTGGAGAAGATGATACAAAAGGACAACAGGGATGACGGGTGTGGAAGGAGAGAAAGGGCGGCACAAGACACCCGTAACCCTCCTCGCAGTGAACAGCCGAGGTCTACGCAACGTGAAACTGGCGCAACGCCTCAACAGACAGACTCGGGACGACCACGAGTCCAAAATACTACTTTGGCTTTGAAGAAAATGCGTGCCGAGAGGACCCCAGAAGATGAAGACAGGGATGATGAAGGGCCACCTTGGCAGGCAAGCTCCCCAAAAAAGTATAAGATGAAATACACCATGTGGCACAACAGCAGTCCTTTCTCTGATGACATTGTGAACGCGTCGTACCTGGAAGACTTTGACTTGGCAGACCTGCCAAAGTATGATGGAACCCAAGACCCGAAGTCACGTCTTAATACATTCGAGCTACTCATGTTCGTACGGCGAATTGGCGGGCCAGTTATTCCCTGGCTTTTTGCTGCCACACTTACTGGGGCAGCCCAAAAGTGGCTCATTACTCTGCCGACCAATTCAATTCAAAACTTCAAAGACCTCGGAACCAAGTTTGAATTAAACTTTGCAACCAATAAGAAGCAGCCGAAGTCCCAATTCACTCTTAGCAAGATTAAGCAGCAGCATGGAGAAACGCTCCATAAGTACCTGGATAGATTCAAGGATGTTGCGTTGCAGGTACGATCACTCCCAGAGAGCGTACACGTACATTGCCTCATCGATGGATTAGACCCAACATCCTGGTTGGCGAAGTCAATTTTCAAAAACCGAGTTTACACCTTCACCGAGTTCAACACGCGGTCAAAGCAATATTTAGAGGTGGAGCAAATGGAAATAGCCAATGCGACCAAGAATGATACGAGGAAAGATACACCCCTACGAGGAAAAGGGCAATCCAAAAATCGAAGAGAAGACCCTCGCAGAAGAAATACGGATAATAGATCTCGGAGCGAAAGATTTGAGGGGAAAGCGAAGTATGACCGATACACCCCTCTGAATGTCTCACGTTCCCAAGTGTGGAGGGAGGTAGCGTTGACCGAAATGAAGAAGGTTGAAAGACCTTAGCCTCCCCAAAACTGACCCAGAATGGACCAATCAAAGTTTTGTACCTTTCATGATGAACCGAGACACACCATTGATCAATGCTATGAATTCGAGCGCCATCGAAAAATTCGTTCGGGATAGCAAGCTGCGCCGCATGTCATAAAAACTCAAGGAAGAAAAAAAATAAAAAACGCAAACAAGGAGCCCGTAGTAAGAGCCCGGCCCCTGACCAAAGGAAAGAGGAAAAGCGGCAAAAACCATCTAGCGATAACGAAGAGTTCCCAGACACTGAATTCAACTGTAGTGTAATCAGTGGGGCCATGTAGAGGCGGAGACACGGCGAGCCAATAGAGGTAATACTTGAGAAAGATTCTTTCTGTACGAGATCTCCCAAAATTCAAAGAAGATCGTCACAAACCGACACCTCCCCCACTACTCTTCACATCGGAAGATTTGGAGGACGTAGTACCAAGCCATCAGGACAGACTGGTAGTCACCGGAATTTTGGTAAATTGCCGGGTAAAGAGGATTTTTCATGGATGTGAGGAGCTCGGCAGATATTATTATATGGGATACATTCAAAACAATGAATCTTGATAAAGAGGACTTGAAGCCGTGTAAAACGAGCCTCATTGGATTTAGCGAAGAACAATCTCCCCCCCAAGGGGTACATTGACCTTAGACTGACATTGGGAACCAAAGAAGCCTTCAAATCGGAATGAGTATGATTCATCATGGCCGACTTTCCTTCCCCGTATAACATAATATTGGGAAGGCCAACTATACATAGCTGGGACATGCTATTTCCACAAAGCATTAGAAGTTGAAAATGGTAAGCACTAAGAACAAGGTAATTAATGTCAATGGAGATCAAAAGGAATCCCGACAATGTTATTATGAAACAGTCCAGGAAGGTGAGGATGGACTGAAGTCTCCACCTCGGATTGGGAAAGGCGAAAGGAGTGCGAATACAAAGGAAAGAAGGCGGTCTGGCAGACCTGTGAGTCTCGTTGAGCTGGATCTACAAGAAGAGGCTAAGATCCCACGTCCTGAACCCAAGGGCGAGTTGGAAGATTTGGTACTAAGAGATGACTCATCAGAAATTATGAAAGTGGGCGGAACGATGAATCCGAAGCTGAAGTGCCGATTGAAGGAGTTCTTGAAAAAGAATCGGGACCTATTTGCTTGGACGTCCTCAGAAATACCCAGGATAGACCCCAAGTTTTGTTGTCACAGATTGGCTATTCGCCCGGGGTCAACACCTGTGGCACAAAAGAAGAGAAAGCAAGGACCAGATAGGCAGATGGCACTAGAAAAACACGTCAATAAACTACTGGAGGCCGGATTCATCCGAGAAGTACAATACACCACGTGGTTATCTAACATGGTTATGGTAATGAAACCAAATGGCAAATGAAGGGTATGCATGAATTACAAAGACCTGAACAAAGCTTGCCCGAAAGATTCATATCCGATGCCCAATATTGACCAATTGGTCGACAACTCAACCGGTTTCCAATTGTTATCCTTTATGGATGCCTACTCCCGATACAACCAAATCGTGATGCATCCGGAGGATCAAGAGAAGACGGCCTTTATAACTGTGAGAGCTAACTATTCCTATAACGTGATGCCTTTCGAGTTAAATAATGATTGGGCCACATACCAGAGAATGATGAACAGAGTCTTTGAAGACCAACTCGGACGAAACATAAAAGTTTGCATAGACGGCATGATCGTCAAGTCAAAGGACCCAGAAGACCATATTCGGGACTTGGAACAAACCTTCGAGAAGTTAAGGGCGTACCAAATTCGTTGAACCCAGCTAAGTACGCATTCGAAGTCCCAGCGGGGAAATTCCTGGGGTTCCTGTTAACAAACCGTGGAATCGAAGCCAACCCGGACAAGTACAAGGCGGTCTGAGACATGAAGGCCCGGAATAAGAAAGAAGTCCAGCAGTTGACTGGAAGGTTGGCGGCGTTAACTAGATTCTTACCGAGATCGGCTGAAAATGCTCTTCCTTTCTTTAAACTACTGAAAAAGGAAGCATAGGGGGATGGAACCCAGAATGCGAATCCGCATTCGACAAAATCAAGCAATGTCTGGCAACTCCGCCAGCCTTGTCGAAACCTGAACCCGATGAAATGCTTTTCCTCTACTTATCGGTGGGGGAGGAAGCTATGAGTGCGGTCTTGGTTAGGGAGACGAAGAATGGCCAAGAACCTATCTATTTTGTGAGCAAAGCGCTGCAGAGCTCGGAGCTAAGATACCAGAAATGGGAGAAAGTGGCTTTTGCCTTACTCATGGCGGCAAGAAGATTACGCCAGTACTTCTAAGGACACCAGATTGTCATCCAAACCAGTCAACCAATCTGGCAAGTGCTCCACAAGCCGGACTTGGTTGGCAGAATGATCAGTTGGGTGATAGAGTTATCCAAGTTCGATATTGTATACGAAGCCAGGCACACGATTAAATCACAAGCACTGGCCGACTTTGTAAGGGAGCTCACCCCGACCTACAAAGAAGAAGCAGACGGTTGTGAAACATGGAAAGTATACGTTAATGGATCATCAAACGCTAAGGGAAGTGGAGCAGGCATCACAATTGAAAATCCGGAAGGGGTCGCAATCGAGCACTCCCTTCATCTCAACTTCCCGATCTCAAATAACCAAGCGAGTATGAAGCATTATTGGCGGATTACGGCAAGCGAGAGAGCATGGAGCACGAAGGGTAAAAGTCTTGGCCCGACTCATAGCTCATAGCGGCACGGATCGAGGGGACTTACCAAGCAAAGGGTCCTTTCGGCCAAATAACTGAATAGAGCGAAGGAAATGATCTCCGACTTTGAAGAGGTAACGGTCACCCACATCCCGCGAGAGGAAAATACCAGAGCGGACATCTTGTCAAAACTTGCTAGTAAGAAGGGTCTGGGAAATCATAGAACTGTGGTTCAATAAAACCTAGCGGAGCCAAGCTGTGCCATGACCATATCGGCAGCGACAGATTGGAGAAAACCAATTGAAGACTATTTAGAAAGAGGAATCATTCATGTTGCCTCTACTGAAGCAAAGATGTTGGCTCGAGAGGCCGCCATGTACACAATGGTGGATGATCAATTGTACTGACGAGGCTTACACTTTCCAATGATGAGGTATGTGAACTCGGCCGAGGCCAAATACGTGTTGGCGGAAATACATGAAGGAATCAACGGCCAACACATGGGAGCAAAAGCTCTAGCCAGGAAAGCTCTACGAGTTGGCTATTATTGGCCGACCATAGTAGCGGATTCCAAGGAGTTTGTAAAGGATGCGACAGTTGCCAGAAACACGCCAAGATAATTTGGCTCCCCCTGCGGAGTTTAAAAGCATCTCCACCCCGTGGCCTTTCTACAAATGGGGAATGGATCTTTTGGGACCATACAAAGCAGCCCCAAGGCAACTCCTCTGGCTAGTTGTAGCTATCGATTACTTTACAAAATGGATTGAAGCCGAGCCGTTAACAACAATCACTTTGGCTCGCATATAGCGATTTTTCCGACACAACATCGTTTCCCAATTCGGGGTGCCTGCCGAGGTAGTCACGGATAATGGGACCCAGTTTGTTGATAAAGGCTTCCAGGAGATGATGTCGGATCTCAGCATTGAGCAACATTTTGCTTCTGTAGAGCATCCCCAATCAAACGGACAAGCTAAGGTAGCAAACAAGATAATAGTTGACGGCTTAAAGAAGCGGATGTAAGAGGCGGAATCCAGTTGGGTCGAACAGCTTTGTAGCGTGCTGTAGGGTTACAGGACCAACGTTCAAACTTCAACCTAGGAAACCCCTTTCAGGTTGACTTATGGATACGAGGCTATGATCCCGGTTGAGATAGGCCAGCCGTCGTGGAGGAGGCTGATTACGGCACATTGCTGAGACATGGCCACAAAGCAACTCATCGCAGCCAAGTACAATCGAAAGGTAAGGCCTCGGTCTTTCGACAAGGGTGACCTGGTACTCGGAAGAGCCGACGTTGGAAACAAAAATGCCGGGGATGACAAGCTAGCCGCAAATTAGGAAGGCCCTTACCAAGTTAAAGAGAAGCTCAATAAAGGAACCTACGTTTTGGAAACCCTAGCAAGGAAGCCAATCAAAAGGACATGGAACGCTGACAAGCTAAGAGTCTACTATAGCTAGACCTAGCCAACACATCCATAGCACGACGAATAAGCCATGTCCGAGTTAGTTTATTTTGATTTCATTATTTCATTATTAATTTCCTTTCTATGTTTTTACAATTTCTTTTTGTGAAGTTGTTAGCTCTTTAGAGTGAATTATTTATTTAATTAATGAATAATTCCTCAGTGGAGATTCAATCTATAGACTATCTAACATCGTGCCAACTACCTACAACGAGATGGACAAATACTCAAGTCACTGAACCCAATCACACACTAAGCACAGTTAAAAGAATTACACCGGGGCCAACGAGCCCGAGTTCTCAATTACGTGAGGCCGTTGTTACAAGCCCTTGCAAAATTTTGATACATCAAAAACTTTCTCCTAAATGAGAAGGTGAATTGTCATCCTGACCCTAATCAAGTCAAAATGTTTAAGTGTGCGTTTCTACACCATGGCTGAATATGTGATAGTTTGCCCTTATCCTGGTTAAGATACCGGACAACGGAACCGGAACGCAGTAGTGCGGTTAAATTAAAAACCCCTACCCATATACCTGGTCTTTAGTACCGGAAGAATACAAGCAGATTCTGTATAACCCAACCCTGGCCTGATCGTACATTTACCAACGTAGATTGGGATTCGCTAAGGTAAACTCGTCATTATGATGAATAAAACACACAAAAGTACACTAGATTTAATAAAGAGTTAGTGCAATTAATGATGATAATTGGTTCGTCCAAAGGACAACAATTACAAATAAAGAAAACTGGTACAACACACCGGCACATAAACAAACCAAGGAGCCCCCTACACTCAGCTAGGAGGAGCCGCGTCCTCCAATGGAACTCCATCCCCCTCAGGCGGAACAGCGGAGGAAGCTTCTTTGCCGGCCTTGCCACCCTAGTCTTCATGCACAAAGGATATTGAATCACTTTCAGGTGATGAAGGGGCGGGATTAGAACGCCATCTTTAATATAAGCCCAGTGATCATACCCGGCGATGTTTAAAGTCACCTTGAGGTTCAAATGACGGATCTACGCAAGCGCCATTTTGAAGCAATCTGTGGCGGCCTCCTTCAGAGCTTTCACGCAGTCAGCGCAGGCTTTCTTCTCATCAGCAAGGGCAACCTTCGCCATACTAAGCTTCGAGGATAGATTGATGCGTTAAGTCTACAGGGATTTCACTACATCCATACTCTTAGTATGAGCCTCCTGTGCCTTGACAAGGCTTGTGCTAGCCTTTTCCAGAGCCTCTTTCATCAACAAAAGCTCCTCGGTCGCTTTTTTGGCGATGGCCTTGGCAACATCAAGTTCCTCCTCGGCCTTCTTCTTCCCTTCCATAGCCTCATCCCGTTCAAGATTTATGCGTTGTACTTCCGTCGTGGCGCCAACATACTTGTACTTCAAATCAAGCGTAGCCTGCACAATCCCGACGGCCTTCAAGGCGTGATATTTCACAGCATGAATCGTGCGCTCATCGGCATCGATTAGTGGGATGGTATCAGTAAAGTGGCATGGGGTAAGAAGGCAACGCAGAATTCTTCGGTGACACCCTTTTCCCAGGCAGGCCCACAGGGGATCTTGGGAGCAAGAGGAGGAGCAGTAGGAATCCTAACGGCAGAAGAAGGAACAGGTGAATCCAAGGGGGAAACCTCCTTCCCTTTGGAACCATGGTTAGCAGTTTGGGAGATTGAGCCGGTAGGAGGAGGGGTAGGAATTCTTTGTTGGGCCGAGGCCTTAGTTTTCTTGGTTGCAACGGCCTAAGATGCTGCTCCGGTCTTTCCTTTCCCAGACTCGGGGGCCGAGCGCTTCCTAGTATTCCTCTTAGTCAGAGCCCCCACATCCGAGTTCACATATGTTAGATAGCATGGCAGTCCCTCCATGTTTTAAGTTGCAGGAAAAAAACAAAGGCCCCAATTTGGCTCGAGCCTGATTAATGAAATAGCCGCGCTCTTGCAACCATGTTCGTTGACATATGAGATCAGCCGGTCTACAGATTTGACCTCTTCGGCAGGTAGATCTTCAGACTCAATATGATAAGAGGTGGAGGTCAACTCATGATGGTCACTAGTCCAATACAAAGGGAACCTCCACTCCACGATCTTAGACTCGGCCACTTTCAAAAACCAAGGCTCTGGGTTTGGCCACCACCTTGAAGAAGCTGTTTTTGAAATGTTTAAAAGACTCGGAGAAAGTGGTTAAAAGTTTTCTATCGGGAATGCCTCGGATGGAAGTCAGTCCTTTTAACTTGGCCGCCTCTTTACCGGAGCAAGGAGTGAAAGGAACAAATAAATAGAAGAAGAGGGCAACAGTGTAGGGTACGGGCTCCGGAAGGGAACTACATTGCCGCTCAAACGCGATTACGAAGGCCCACCAATTAGGGTGAAGTTGAGAAGGGCCCATATGAAGATAGTTCAAGATAGCAATCTTGAACTCAGTAAATGGGAAGCGAATATCGAGTCGAGACAGGTAATCCCTATAGAAAAAGAAGAAGTTGGTGCGTCCTTCTTCCCGGGTAGAGAAAATCGGCTCATTATCGTCAGGAGGACTTAGGAGGCACCTGTCTAGCTCTTCCAAACCAAGCTTATGGATATCGGCGTTGGTCATCAACGACCGGGTCTTTAGCACTTCATGGGTCACCCAAGGGTATTTATCGGTCAAAAACTTAGGAGGACTAGAAGATCCTGATTCCCCGGCGTCAGATCCGGCACTAAGGCGAGAAGATAACAAATCCATTTACCTATAATAAAAACAAGAAAGGCTAAAATCAGCAAATGAGAGTTATACCTGATGCATATGAGCTATTACGTGATGAGGGGAAAATGGCCAGATTGGGGGAAGGCGAGTCCTAGTATTCGTGTAACACCCCAAATTTTCTAACAATTATAATAACATAAAATTGTAATAATTTTTATAAATAAATACTGAAATTCAAAAAAACCAAATTTGGGAAGTGTTACCGCCACACTTGTACTTTGGGACAAGTGCAAGGCTACCTTATTACAATAAGATAAATCCACACTTAAATAAAAAAGATGTCGTATTCAAAGCGTAAAATAAAATATAAAAAAATACTAGCTAGAATTGCTCATTGTTCTTCCTCACTTCTCACCGCTAGCCCCAATGACCCCAACTTGAAACACGCTTCATCAAAATCTGCTCCCCAGAAGGATCGTCGCGACCCATGAACACAAACATCGGCAAAAAGTCGGTAATCCTAATCAAAACACAATTTATACAACTCATATATATTAATTAAATCAAATATATAACCACGTAGTGATTGAATCAACTATCAATTCCAATATTATAGAATAATAATAGTAATAATAATAATAATAATAATAATAATAATAAATAAAATATTTACATGATGATAAATATCATTTACATATATATATAATCTAAAATATCAATTTCAATACTCATCATATCTATACATTCACATCGAATCAAATATTATTCATTATCTTTATTAATTTCATTTGGACCCTAAACCCGCCACCATTTAATTTAGTGGGAAGAGAACCATGGTAGACCCTAAACACCGCTACTACCCCAGCGACCCTAAAACCTGCCGATCACAAATCATCAAATTGGCCATATATCAATAAGACATTTCGTCCTAATGTGCACACCTCTTCCCAAAGTTGCTATTAGTGTCCCTAAACCCGCCGAGACACCACTTTGGGAAGAACGGATATAATCGGTTCACATCAAATAACATATTGAGGCATAACGCCTAAGGGTTGTGTTCGTCACTTTGGGGTACCATCCCAAAGCTATCTTCCCACGATTTAAATTTTTTTAAATACACTTACATAATAAATTGATTTCTCAATAAATATATATATATATATATATATATGAAAGCATTTATAAGTTTCAATCACAAAAGCCGAAGCAACCAGAGCAACCATGTGAGGTATGTATATTCAATGGTAATTCATCAATCTATATATATGTTTCAATTTCAAAAAAAAAAAAAACCAAAACCCTCAAAGCTACCATGTACGGGTAGGTATATGCAAATCATAAATGGATTTTGCAAAAAGCTTCCTAACGCAATTCAAGAATGGAAGGGTGTATACATATAATTCAATCACTCATGCATCTACGCATGAATAATATTCAAAGGTTGAATGGTTTTGTAAAAAGTTAATTAGGATTATATAAAATATATTTTACATATAACAATCACATATGATATATTTAGGATCATAATTACCTATCAAGATTCATATAAAATTAACCTAAGACTCATAGGGATTAGGATTACCTGGTTTCCGTTTTGCTAGCCTCTTAGAAGAATAGAGAAAGAATAGAGGAAATAGTAGAAGAGAATAGGAGAGTTCGGGGTTAGGCTAGACCTCTATTTATAACTTAAAATTAGGGTTAGCTGTGGGTTGGGCTCTTTACTATTGCCGACTTATTAACAGGGTATATTAAATTCAATCAATCAATCATTGTGTGAATTTAATGTCATTAATAGGGTATATTAAATTCAATCAATCAATCAGTCATGGTGTGAATTTAATGTCATTAATAGGGTATATTAAATTCAATCAATTAATCATTATGTGAATTTAATGCCATTAATAGGGTATGTTAAATTCAATCACTCAATTAATCATGGTGTAAATAAGCTGGAAATTCCTAAGGCAATTAGGACTAGGAATATTTGACCCACCAAGGCTATATAAAATAAAATAAATGGGTTATTACTATTAATAAAAACCTGGGGTATTACAATTCGGGATAGGATCAGAGGAAAATCCATGACGGCAAGAGCCTAAAATAATGTTCGCCAGCGAATATTGTCCGCTTGCAATGTAATAGGAGCTGGAAGCAATACAGTCCCAGCATGGGCCGAGGTACCCATCCGAAAGGGATTCCAACCTTACGCGAGGGGGAGCCTCATAATAATTGATGGGAAATACCAGGATGGCATCGGAACCACCCCGGTTCCCAATGCTAGGAAAAAAGTTGGCCGACCTCTCATTTTGGAACCTAACAACGGCAGGACGAGACTCCTCAACACTCCCCCTATGGAGTCCACCGCAAAGCAAGGTGGCTAGCCTCTGCTCTTCAGTAAGAGGAGAACCAAATAACCAAAAACTGGCTCTAAGATAACATGCACGCAGTGACTCCTCCTCTTCTAGAGTTAGGTTCAGACTCGAAGAGGGAAAATGGTTAACCCTACTCATTGACACCGGAAGTTGAAACCTAAAGAAGCATAAAAGGATGGATAAGGAGGGGGGAAACCAAAACAGGACTAGACAACAGATACTCCTACGCATAAGGATAAACGGCTAGACGAATGAAGCCAAAACTCTAAACT
The DNA here is from genome assembly GCA_019022655.1 of Acacia acuminata. Taxonomy (NCBI): domain Eukaryota; kingdom Viridiplantae; phylum Streptophyta; class Magnoliopsida; order Fabales; family Fabaceae; genus Acacia; species Acacia acuminata. The sequence goes on along the minus strand of JAFJYI010000461.1, from coordinate 110,954 downwards.
AACGCAGAAATTCTCATTCTCATTCTCACCCAGAGAACCCAAATGCAAGCCCACATGCGATATAAGGATGAAACAGCAAAAAGTAGAAATCACAAAACCAACAAACGTCAAAATGAAAATGGGGAAAAGGTAAGGAATAGAGAGTATACCTGTGTGAATGAAAGTCAAGGAGACAAGAAGTAACAGGGTTCAAAGGTTGCAAAGAAACGACGAGAGATAGAAAACCAAAGTCTTCTGAGGAGAGAAAGGGATTCTGAGAACGAAGGGCGAAATGTGAAGAATGGAGGGAAATACGAAGTATAGACGTTGCGAAATTGAAGCGTCAAGGATAAAAGCGACCATTCACCCAAAAAGTAAGGATGACATATGCGACGCGATGGGAGCATTAAATGCGCACAGATATCCCAGGTGGCCATTCGCGGCGGTTGGAACCATTTGCAAATACAAAGTAGTCAGGTGTCAGTTGGTTATGATGGCAATCGCAGTAGGACCCCAGCCATGAAACCCAGCAAATTCCTGGATATTACCTCGGATCTTTGAGACACTACCTCAAATCTTTGAGCAGCAAACTACTAGCTCAGATCTTTGAGACATTACCTCGGATCTCTGAGCAAATGACCTCATTAGCCGGGGTCAAAATAGCCCAACCCGACAATGCGCGATAGGCATATGAGAGGGTAAGGTTAGTGGAAGTCTGGCCCGTATAGCTTGTCTGGGGGCAATATACATCCCAACAGCTCAAAAGCTCAAACTACCGAGCTAGGGGGCAACTGTTACGGACCTACGTCAAGCCCAACACCTAGATGGCCCAGCGATGGATATAATACATATCAGGATCTACCTATAATAAAGAGGGATCCTATCGTATCTATAATCAAGGGATATCTATCATATGATAAATCCGGCAGTTATGATACTAAGGAATTGTTAGACCTGGCTATCACCCAAGAGGGGGTGAATTGGGTATCTGATAAAACTTTAGGAGCTTTGAAAATCTTTCCGCAACTTCTAAATCGATAGTTAGATATTCAAATAAGCATATATAGGAAATGTAAAAGATAAGGGAAGAGAATATGCAAACTGTGATTTATACTAGTTCGGCCCAATCCTTGACCTATATCCAGTTCCCAAGCTTCACTTGAGATTTTCAATCCACTATCTTCTTTCAACTTGATTACACGTTTTGTACTCAAAGTAATCCTCTCACTAGGATTCACTCCCCCTTACAAACTGTAATCAATACACCCGCTTGATTACACACTCTGTACTCGAAGTAATCCTCTTCCTAGGATTCACTCCCCTTACAAGCTGTAATCAATACAATGTGTTTCCCACTCAAGATCACCCAATCTTGAGTAACACTCAGATAGAATGTTTACAGATAAATCTTCTCTCTCTTAGAAGTGAATAAATAAACATTGAAGTACATAATTGATCATCTCACTCTCTACGATAAGCTATTTAAGCATTGAGAATAGAGGGTAAGTGAATATCATAGTATTGCCATTTTGAAGTTGTAAGCTCGTGTCTCTATTTTCCCTATTTTGAATGTGTCTCTACTTATAGACAATTGATATTAATCCGTTGAAGTATTCATCCGTTGTAGAATATGAATAGTGACCGTTGCATATTTGAATATTGGTATGTTGGAGAAATAGCCGTTGTGAGCTAATTTGAATATCGGTCCGTTGAGAAATATTATCGTTGGGATATTCAAGTCGTAGCATTTGAAGCCGATGAATCTCTTCGTAATTCCGTTAGGCACAGTTGATTTTTGTTGACATTCTTTATGCTATTTGTCCATTGAGACTCAAATAGAGTGTTGACTGGAAATGCCCGAAATGCTTTATAGTTGCTCAGAAGTCCAATTTCCACTTTTGTGCTTTGTCATTTAATGTGTCTGACATAGATTTGCTTTATGAAAATTTGATGATTAAAACATGTTAATCATATCTGAAAAACACTAGCAAAATGATTAAACTTGGTTAAAAGAAGTATAGATCAATAATATGAAGTACCCAAGCTATAATCAATTATTTGCAGTTTACGAGAACAGAGATTTCAAATGCAGATATATATTCTCGAGAATTGATCATGACATTCTCGAGAACTATTGAAGTCCAGAGCGCATTGAATAGTGTTTAATCATTCTCGAGAATCAATTCATTCATACTCGAGAATGCTATGATCAGAGAACAAATTGAAATGATCATACTTGAGAATTATGTTGTCATTCTCAAGAATTAGCAAAGTAGAATAATAAGATCGCTGAACTTTATCGCGCATTCTCGAGAATCACTTCCGCACTCTCGAGAATCACATCAAAGAAGCATACCATTGTGAGTCTATCAAATCATTCTCGAGAATTGACTTACCTATTCTCGAGTACCATTCTCAAGAATCCCTTGCTCATTCTCGAGAATCATATCAGATGAGAACTAATGTAGGCGAAGAAGAGTCATTCAGAGAAGCCTGCGATGTTGATTCTGTCACATACCATTCTCGAGAATCAATTACACATGGAGATGCAAGTGAGTTAATTCTGATTCAAATACTTGAAATCTTTAAAGCCTTCTTTCCATGCAAGAAGAATCAGTTCCAAACTCATTGTAGTTTGTCTGTTATCATCAAATGAATGAAGGTTGTTCTTGACCAGCGTTTTTACAGCATCTTGAATTGACTGTCAACTTCAAAACATCATATCTCCTTCCATAGATCTTCATTTTTTGTGATCTTGATGTTTTTGGAGAGGTATGTGAGTCTAGTTTCAAATGGCACTGGTTTCAGATAATTTGGATTTGTCGTTTGTGAGATACACGCAAAATACCAAAGCTTGGTCTGCTGTGTGGCGTGAATTTCACTATCATATTCCAAAATTCATATCTCTTTCATTTTATCTCATTTGGACTTGAATTTTATCTCAAAATGACGCATTGGGAGTCTAGTTTCCAAAAAAATTGGTTCTGTCTCAATCCAATCTCTGGTTTAGGAGATATCATCGAATTACCAAACCTTGTCTGTGTGGAACGTGAAACAGAGTTGAACAGAGTAGCCCATTCTCGAGAATTACAATACCATTCTCGAGAATCATAGTACCGTTCTCAAGAATTGATGTTTCATACTCAAGAATGACTTGTAATTTTCACATAAACAGTACTATTCTTGAGAATTACATTGTCATACTCGAGAATGACTTCGGAATGCAATTGTAGCTTATTTTAACTCCGAATTGAACCATTCCAACTTCCATTTAATCGTGGAGACTTCTAGAATCAATCGGGGAACTTGAATAATGATATGCTCATTCCATTCAGTGAGTTCTTCTTTCTTTAATCTCTTTTCTTGATCATTCTAACTCCATTTAACTTGGACTCATCATTCTTTGCAAGTTCTACCTTCTTCAATATCTCCTCTTCTTCTTTTTGAAATCTCTTATCTCCTTCTTGATGTATAATTCAACTTGAACTAATCTACATTAAATATAGTAGTTAGTCAATGTAGGAGATAAATATAATATGTAAACTTTTTGCTCTTAATGATGACATCTATATAAGACATCATCAAAACTAATCATAACTAACAGGAATACCCTATAAATACAGAGGTCAAGCCTTAAGGTGCACATGTTCTAAACCCTGAACTATTTACATATAGTTACATTGTGCACACACACCACCCCATTGGTGAAAGCCTAGTCTATGCGCGATGATGCCAAGCTTCCCTGATTATCTCCCCATAGATATTCAGGTAGAGCATATTGATCCAATATCAACGTACTAGTCCATCAGGCTAGACATCTGTGTTCTACAATCGGAACAAGGGTATATAGGCCGAATGGATAGGGGAGAAATTCTTGAGGTGACAATTCCAGGGAGTGAAATACCCTCATGGTTTGAGAATAAAAATGATTTTTGTCTGAATGACAATGGTGAAGCTTTGATGATGATAGACATGCCTCCTTGTAGCGAAGAAATGTTAGGAATTGGATTATGCATTGTGCTTGATGATAAGTTGTTTTCCACTGATCCCAACAAAAGAACGCCTTTGGGTTTTCCTCAATGTCAGTTTCATTTTGCTAGATTTGGTACGGGGGTGCCATTTGTATATCTAGAAGAAATAAAGTCAAGTCACCTATGGATAGTGTTTTGGAAACAAAGAGAGGAACTCAGTCGTTTGCTACAATTAAGCGAGTACAGTCACATTCCCTTGACATTTAATGCTTTTCCTAATAGGAAAATGGATGCAAAAGATTCACTTATAAAGTGTGGAAGGCGCGTCATGCGCAAAGGAGACTTGAAAACTGGGACTACTCAATGAGTCAAAGTCTCCTTCCAGCGGTGGAACAACACAATGACCAAGTATGTCACTTTCATCATACATTCTCCTTTCATTTTTATTTTAAACTAACACCCTCAATCCCTAATTATTAGGGGGAAAAAGTTTAAACACTTAGCCCACGTTCTCCTTTCACCATTACTAATTTATTAGTATTGAGAAAATTAGTTAAATTACTTATGTGTAAGGGTGAGAAAAATCAAACTGAAACCAAAGACGGAACCGAACCTAAAAAAACAATGCTTCTGCTATCCTCAACCTAAAAATACAACAGTGACGCCGCCCCTTCCATCTTCAGCTTCTCTAGTATGTGTACCACTTACTTTCACATTTCAAACCAAAAAAAAACAATGCTTCTGCTATCCTCAACTTTATTTTCAAACTATGATTTGCACTATTTTCAAACTATGATTTGCACTACAATTACAAGGCTGCAATTTTGTTGCTGAAATACTGGTTTGTAGTAATCTTTTTGCTGCTAGATTTTTTCGTGGGTTGCAGTTTGTTTGCACTGGACAGGCTTGCAAAAAAAAACCCAAATAACCAAACTACACCTAAAACCGAACTGAAATTAGTCGGTTGTTTGGTTTCGGTTATTTCGGTGCTTCGGTTTCGGTTCGGTCCTTAAAATACCTCCAATTCGGTTTTTACCGAAAAACCGAACCGAAAACCGATTGCTCAGCCCTACTTATGTGTAACTAATTGTTCAAATAATCTTTTATGATTATTTCTAATATCTAATGATATGTCGCAGTGAATTTTTTATCTAAGTAAAAATTAATTTAGCATTTTAATAAAGGAAAAAAATAGTATTTATACGTAGGAATATTTTGATGTAGGAGAAAAATTGGATGCATTCTTATGTTTAAACAGGACAAAAGCAAAGTGTTTAATATGGTTCTACATTTAGGACAAAAAGAGTAATTAAGTTTAATAAGAAACCTTTAATATTTAAAAAATTGGAAAGATGAAAAAATGGCATTAATTGAGAATATAAGTGAAAAAAAAATGAGCATTATATTAATTAAGGATACAAGTGAACAAATGTAATCACTTTTCGGATATTAAATAATATTCACTGTTTTTTAACAGGAACATGTTTAATTTAGATAATTTTCTTTATAGACCTAGCTAGGGAAGGAAAAGGTTGGATGCGAATAATAATTTTCTATCTGCTTATCTCTGCCCTTATTGATGTTTTAGGACCCATTTCCAACGAATTCACTGAGATGGAAATATTTGAACTTTAAAATTCTAAATAGGTGATTTCACAATAAAACAAGTTTTAATTGATTTACTGTTCTTGTTAATCTCATTACTGTCATTGTAAATAGGATTTTGAAGTTTAAGTAGTATATTTCTACCATTTTCCCTCAATTAAAAGTAAAAATATAAGCGAGAAGATGAAAACAAATTATTTAAAAACTTAAACTCTTTTCTAAATTGATAATACGAGTATAGAAGCCAAAAATGAAGGGAAAAAAAGAAAAAGGAACGACCAAGAGAAGTAAACTCAGCTTTATTTGTTAGATGTAATAATGAGATTAGGTACAGTAAGCTATATTTCATAAAATAGGAAACAAATGTAATTCAAACTTGAAAAATGGTGTATTGGTTATTTTAATAAGTATATAAATGATGATGTAGGATGCAGCTTAATTATTTTTGCGATGATGTGATTGTTGGGTTAATGTGCTCTTTGGTCACTTAAGCCCAATAAGGCTTAATTGAGACTACGACCCAAGAACTCTAAGGCCCATGTGGATTAGGGTTAGGTCTTGGGTGTAGTAGCATATAAACTAACTTTCGTCGCTTGAAAAGATACGGCCGCACAAAGAGTTAGGAGGCTCTCATCAGAAACAAAAACCTAGAGGCAGACGTTCATCATCTGAACGGTTGCCCACACAACCACCTCATCCCCCTCGAGAGATAGTCCGGAAGTTCAATCATAGATAGCACGAGGACTGTTCGTATACGAGGACTGTTCGTAGACAAGGATTGTTCGTGGATAATCTTGTAAGTACCGGCTGAACCCAAGAGGGGGGTGAATTGGGTGAAGTATAAAAATTTAGATTCTATGAAAATCTTTTCTCAATTCAGTAAATTCAACTTGTATAAAAGAAGTGAGTTATAAACCAATTGACAAACATTCAAATGTAAATTCTGGAAATGTAAGAGATAAGGGAGAAGAGCTTGCAAACAGATTTATACTTGGTTCGGCCTTATCCTTGACCTACGTCCAGGTCCCAAGCCTCACTTGGGATTTTCAATCCACTATCTTTAATCTTCTTGATTACACGATCAGAATCGAAGCAATCCTCTCTCTAGGATTCACTCCCCCTTACAATCGTAATCAACACACCGCTTGATTACACACTCGTACTCGAAGTAATCCTCTCACTAGGATTCACTCCCCCTTACAAGTTGTAATCAACACAATGTATATCCCACTCAAGATTCCCCAATCTTGAGTAACTCTCGAAAAGATAATGTGTTTACAATAATTTTCCTCTCAAAGGAATGGATAAATAATCACAAAGTACAAACACAATTCATTTCACTCTCTAAGCTATCTAGACAAGTAAAACAGTGAAAAGGATGTAGAAGCGAGTATCAGCATTTTGGCATTGTAATCTTGTATCTCCACGTTTTTCGCTTGTGTCCATGACTTTTATAGATAGAGAAAGGTCTCGTGACCGTCTATGACCGTTGTAGGATGAATCGGATCGTTGTAGTTGATTATCATTAAGTGTGGTCTGCTTCTCTCTCTAAACTCCAACTAATCCATGTGATTAATTGATCTGAAGTGGCTCTTTGGAGATTTGCCCGTTGGGGAAGAGTTTACTTGATGAAGAAAGCATTCTTGACCGTTGAGAATGCATGCTCAGGTGGATTATCCAAAAGTAGGTTGATTTGCAGAAGTGCATTAAATGCACTGTACACTTTTTGCTTTATGGCTTTGACCTTCAATAATCTTCATCTGTGCCAACTGAAATTCACTCAACAAACTTGTTAAACATAGTTGGGTTCATAAGTGAATGATTCATGAAAGCAATTAGAACAAACAAGAGTGATATGCGAATTCGTATAATTCAAAAATTGGTTTCAGCGTTGGTTACTGGAGTAAGTTCATGCTTACTGGAGTAAGCGATCCTTTACTGGAGTAAGCAACTTTGTTTGAAAAAACCTTTTGCTCTCTCGATGGCTTTTACTCGAGTATGTAAACCTTTACTCGAGTAAGGAACAATTTGAAAAACACATTTGCTCTCTGGATGGCCTTTACTGGAGTAAGCGCTCCTTGATCTTGACACCTTTGGACTTGATTTATATATCAAAATGACGCTTTGGATGTCTAGTTTCAAATGCCACTGGTTTCACGTCAATCCGATTCCTGGTTTGAGAGATATCATCGAATTACTAGACCTCGCCGTGCTGAACGTGAAACAGAATTGCTTGAAGAGGCGATCACGTTGCATACTCGAGTATACACTTACATACTCGAGTAAGCACTTGCATACTCGAGTATTCACTTGGATACTTGAGTAAGCCTTGTCCGAGACGCCGAGGTGCTGAAGACACTTCCTTACTCGAGTATACACTTCCATACTCGAGTAAACACTTGCATACTCGAGTATTGAGTCCCAAACTCGAGATTTCTCATCCCGAAGCTAATTTTTGCTGATTTTAACTTCAAATTGAGCCATTCCAACTTCCATATGACCTTGAAGACTTCTAGCATCAATCTTAGAGCTTGAATAATGATATCTTCATTCCATTTACCAAGATCTTCCTTTCTTTCTTCTTCTCTTGATCATCCTTCATAAATCAACTCTTTCTTTCTTCCATCTCCCAACTTGATCATTCTTCATCATTTAACTTGTGCTCATCAATTCTTTGCAGCTCCTACCTTCTTCAATATTTCTTGATCTTCTTGATTAACCTCTATGATTCAACTTGAGCTAATCTACATTAAACATAGTAGTTAGTCAATGTAGGAGATAACTATATTACTCAATCTTTTTGCTTATAAGAATGGCATCTGTTTAAGACATCATCAAAACTAAGTATAACCAACAAATCTTTCAGATAACTCTTCAATATCCAGGTAAGCAAAACGATGAAAGGTTTCATCTTTTCCTACATCGCGTGCTACGATACGCTTCCACGTTTCTGATCAGTTTCCTACAATTGGTATCGAGCCAATAGCGATGAGGAAAAGAACCGAGTTTTGAAATTTCATGTGATTATTTTCGAAAATTATTTTTGAAAAGATGGCATCTTTTCTATATTTGTTATTTGTTTCATAGTAGTTATTCGTTTATAATTCATATTTGATATTAGTTTTAATTTTAATCGGCTAATCGCTTTAATCCATGGTTAGATTCTCTCGTGTATTTCTTGATTTGTAACAAGGAGGCTAATCCCATATGATTAGGTTTCCTCCTTGCTGTTTTTTTTTATTCTTTTTTTGGAATGTCTATGTATTTTTCTGAATTTACGTAAAAGATGGAGATCAAGAAACTGCGAAGAAGATGACTTCGGGCGATGGCGTGGCGAAGTGGTGGCTAGGGTTCCTCTTTTGTGTCCTAGGGTTTCTAGCCAAGGATTGGGTTTTTGAGCTTTTGGGCACATAGATACCCTAAAGGCGCTTTGAGACAGATCTTATGGACGGACGAAAGAGAAATTCCAAAGTTGTAAATCTTATTTTTAAAATTTCATAGGAAAACCATGGATTAAAGTTATTTGTTTTATTATTTAAAGCTTTTATTGAATTGTATGAATTATATTTACGATTACCATGATGTGTGTAATAACATGCCATATAGAATAGGAAGATGCCATATTGTTGCATAATCACATGTCATAATAGCATAATAACTATTATGTTTTCAATCGACTAGTATGATAGTTATTATGAGGGATTATTTAGATTGTCCACTACATTAATTATCATTTATTATGATTTTGAAATCTTGATTAATAATTGGATTAATTAATTATGGAATTAAAATCTCTACATTAATTATCATTTATTATGATTTTGAAATCTTGAATAATAATTGGATTAATTAATTGTGGAATTAAAATCTCTACATTAATTAACTTTTATTATGATTTTGAAATCTAGAATAATAATTGTATTAATTAATTGTGGAATTAGAATCTCTACATTAATTATCATTTATTATGATTTTGAAATCTAGAATAATAATTGGATTAATTAATTGTGGAATTAAAATCTAGACATTAATTATCAATTATTATGATTTTAAATTAAAATCTAGAATAATAATTATGGAATTAAGATCTAGACAAATAATCCAGGAAATTTCCTAAGAGAATTGTACCTTTTAGAGTAATTTGTGGGTTATTTAAAATGGTCATGTGACGACACTCGCTAATCATGACTAGATTTTAGATACCTAATAATTTACTCTAAATTGAACAAATTGTTGGAAATTGAAAATTCTAAATTTAAAATATTGAATGTGTGAAGGTTTTAAATTAAGCATTTAATTTTAAAACCTACGGGCCCCAATTGTGGGTTTATTAGTGAAATGGTTATCGTTGAAGCCCCATCGGATAAGGATAATCGGATTTCGCTAGATTAAACCTTAATATTTTCAAAATTTTAGTAAAGTTTTTGTACGGCCCATCGTCGGCAACACTTAGACACTAAAGATAATTTTGAAAGTAAACTATGGTTAAATACATTCAACTTTGGTAAAATTGTTAACCCTCCCATCGAGGCTCGGAATGGAACCCCGAAGGCCCAAATTAAGAATATTAGTTTTACAAGAATCTTGCCCATTGTAAGCCTTGTAAAGATAACTAATGGATTGTTAAACAATAAACGAATAGAAGTTATTAGAATCTACTAGCGCTATATCTATTTGTTGTTAATTATAGTTTGTAATTAGTGTGCTTTTTCCTTAATTTCAGAAAAATGTCTTCATTCAATCCTTTAGCTACAATCTTGAGCCAAAAACCTATGGATGGTACAAACTACAAACAATGGAAAACTAATTTGGATATTGTTCTTCAATATGAAAAGCTCAACTTTGTTCTCACTACCCCTATGCCAAAGATTTGCCCTGAGATGCGTCGATGCAATTCGGACTCAATTTCAGCGGGAGAAGGAAAGATGGGAGAAGGCGAATGTGTCGGTTCGCTACATTTTGGCCGATCTCGCCAATCACCTTCGGGAGCAAGTGAGCATGATTGAGAGTGGAGCAACAATGCTCCGGACTCTTGATGGCATGTTTGCTACGCCTAGCAGCGGCTACGCTAGGCAAAATGCGCTGAATTCGATCACCAAGACGGTGATGTCTAGAGGAAGTGTCTTGCGATCATTGTCTAACAATGATAGCGAACTTTAAGAAGGCGATGACTATGGTATCAAGTTTGAACAAGAAGTAAAAGTTGACCTTCTCTTACAATCACTGTCTGAGTACTTTAATCAATTCAAGATGAATTATAATATGAACAAGATGAATCTTGACCTCATTCAACCGATGCACGAGCTTGAGAGTGCTTTGAACGATCTCTAGTCAAGCGGGAAGTGCATTTTTTTGGTGAAAGTTCTGAAACCTAAGGGGAAACCCAAGGGAAAGAACAAGAACAAGAAAAAGAAGAAATCGGTACTCCGAGTTGCCAAAATAGTTGCAATGAAGCACCAAAAAGGCAAGTGCTTCAAGTGTGGACAAAAGGGGCATTGGAAGAAAAATTGCCCACAAATGAATAAACCGGTATGGGTAATTTAAATGTGATTGAGGCTTGTTTAGTGGAGAATCACGATGATAAATGGATCGTTGATTCGGGAGCCACTAACCATGTTTGTTACTCTTTGCGGTGGTTCAAACATAGCTTGCCGGTGAGTAAAGGACAACGAGATTTGAAGCTTGGAACAGGCGCTTGTGTCTCGCACTAGCGTGGGACAAGTTGTTTTATCTTTTAATAATTATAGAACTTTGGTTTTAGAAGACTGTTTATTTATTCCAGTTTTAAGAGGAATTTAATTTACGTTAGTTGTTTAGATAAACATGGTTTGACAGTTCAGTTTGATTCCTCGGTTTCAATAAGAAGTTCATCTTCTTTTATTTGTTACGTGTAAAGTTTAATGGTCTTTATTTCCTTAGTCCTATTCCTGTGAAGTTAATCATGTTGAATTAAAAAATGTTGAGCATATCAAGTCGTCAAAGAAAAGAAAAGTTTCCAATGAAACTTATCTTTGGCATTTGAGATTGGGTCATATTAACTCTAACAGGATCCAAGGTTTGGTCAAAAGTGGGATTTTAAAATCCCTGAACTTTGAACCGATACCAGTGTGTGAATCCTGTTTAGAGGGTAAAATGACCAAGAGATCTTTCAAGGCCAAGGGAAAACGTGCCACACTTCAGCTGGAATTGATACATACTGATGTATGTGGACCAATAAATGTCCAAGCAAGAGGCGGGTATCAGTATTTCATCACATTTACTGATGATTACTCTAGATTTGGACATGTGTACCTAATGCGTCACAAGTCTGAAGCTTTTGGAAAATTCCAAGAGTTCAAGGCGAGGAGAAAAGCATCTAGGTGTTCAAATTAAGACTCTTCGATCGATCGAGGGGGTGAATACCTATCGGAGAGTTCGGTCTTACGACCACCAAAGAGGGGATAGTTTCACAATTATCTTCTCCGGGACACCCCGTGAGAATGGAGTTCTTGAAAGGAGAAATAGAACCCTTTTAGAAATGACAAGATCTATGCTCGATTATTCATCACTTTCGATTCATTAGGGATATGCCTTAGAAACAGCTATGTATCTATTGAACTTAGCTCCGTCCAAGTCGATTTCAACGACACCAATTGAATTGTGGAAAGGGTGTAAGCCCACATGAATCATATTCGGATTTGGGGTGCTCCGGCACATGTCTTGAAACAGAAACCATACAAGATGGACTCGCGTACTGAAGTATGCATGTTTGTAGGCTATCCTAAAGGAACCAGAGGTTGGTTGTTTTATAGTCCAAGAGAAAAGAAGGCCATAGTGAGCACTCACGCGACTTTCTTAGAGGAGGACTATATGACAAACTATAAGCCAAGAAGTAAGGTTATTCTTGATGAGCTAGTCTCAGATTAAGTTTCACCACAACCTCAAGGGGTTCCGGCTTTTGTTCCGTGGTTGTTCAAAGAGGGGAAAATGTATCGAACATACATAGGAACCGGAGACAGAACCCAGAAGTTCAGCATGATGTTGAACTAAATGAAGAACAAAATCATGAATTGGTTGATCCACTTAGTGAGGGTCCTCATCTAGAAATTGTCAACCCACAAAATGTGGACCCCCTGTAGATGCACGACATCAAGTGCGACAAAGTCGTAGTGGGAGATTGATTCGTAAACCTACAAGATATCTCTTGTTGGGTGAGTCAAATCGGGATGATATCATCGCGAAAGATGGTGATCCCACGAGTTATGACGAAGCACTAGGAGATGTTGATGCTCGGGAATGGCTCGAGGCTATGAATCGTGAAATGGATTCTATGTATTCCAACTCGGTTTGGTCTCTTGTAGATGCACCTAAAGGGGTAAGACCCATTGGGTGTAAATGGATTTACAAGAGAAAGAGAGGATCGGATGGGAAGGTTGAAACCTTCAAAGCTAGATTGGTGGCAAAAGGGTACTCCCAAAGAGAAGGAGTGGATTATGATGAAACCTTTTCGCCGGTTGCCATGCTCAAGTCTATCCGGATTCTCTTAGGCTGCATTGACCAATCTTGATTATGAGATTTGGCGAGATGGATGTCAAAACTGCTTTTCTAAATGGAAATTTGGAAGAGGAAATCTATATGCAGCAACCAAAAGGGTTTATAGCCAAAGGGCAAGAAGAAATGGTATGCAAGTTGCGAGAGGTCCATTTATGGACTTAAGCAAGCATCCGATCATGGAACATCGATTTGATCAAGCCATTGAGTCTTATGGCTTTGAGAAAAGCCCGATGAGCCGTGTGTGTATAAAAGGATCCAAGGTAATGCGGTATCTTTTACGGTACTTTATGTGGATGATATACTCCTTATCGGAAATGATACGAGAGGTATTGTTGGGCATAAAAACCTGGTGAGCAAACATTTTGATATGAAGGACACGGGGGAAGCCAATTATGTTCTTGGTATTAAACTCTTGCGAGGACCGGAAGAACAGGGGTTTTGGCATTATCCCGGGCTCAATACATTGACAAAATACTTGCCAGGTTTAGCATGGAGAATTCAAAGAGGGGAATTATACCCTTCGGGCATGGGATTCATCTCTCGAGAAGCAATCTCCTCAAACTCCCGAGAGAGAACGCATGAGTAGGATACCTTATGCTTCAGCGGTAGGTAGTCTCATGTATGCTATGCTATGTACCGGACCGAGATATCTACTATGCCTTTGGGCGTAGTAAGCCGGTACCAATCGGACCACGGAGAGCAACACTGGGTAGCGGTTAAACATATACTCAAGTACCTACGGAGAATGAGAGATTATATGTTGGTCTACTCAAGTGGGAGTCTTGAAACCATTGGTTATACGGACTCGAGATTTCCAAGGAGATATTGACTCAAGAAAATCCACCTCGGGATATGTGTACACCCTTAATGGCGGTGCCATTTGTTGGAGAAGTGTAAAACAAACATGTGTGGCTGACTCTGCCACAGAGGCTGAGTATGTAGCTGCTTCTGAGGCCACAAAGGAAGCTGCATGGTTAAAGAAGTTCCTAACGGATCTTTAGGTGATACCAGGTATAAATTGTCCTATCACACTCTACTGTGACAACAGTGGGGCGGTAGCGCTCCAAGGAACCAAGGTGTCATAAGAGACGAAGCACATAGAGAGGAAATACCACTTGATCCGAGAAATAATTAAAAGAGGAGATACGGTGGTAGCAAAGATAGCATCGACGAGAATCTCACGACCCTTTTACTAAGAGTTTGCCCGAGCGTGTGTTCGAGAGGCATGTTTCATCTATGGGTCTTAGGAGGATTCCCAGTTTCTTTGTAGCTTTAGACAATTGTTATTTCACTTTGTTATTTTGTGCTTTTGAGCATGACATTATGACATTGCATTTCTTTTACGAATGTTAATAAATGGAGTATTTTTTTCATTTATTTCGCACACTATTTACAAACTCTAAGGTCCGGATCAATTGTGGAGTATATGATCATATGAATACGTTCATAGAGGACATGGTCATAGGTTCTCACAATTGATGAAATGGTTCACACTATTAAATTAAGTTGGGCACTTTATTTAGGCTGCAATGTTTTATGAAATGGTTTTGTCCGAATCATTATAAAACATTGGTATGAGTTAATGCTCACATTGAATGGATCAAGGAGAGATTTGATTAAGGTTGTTCTTTCTGTCATAAGGAATCAAATCTCCAAATAACTATAGTTATGTAGTTGCTCTTAATCCCGAGTTTATTTTAAACAGTAGTCGAATAGTTTTCATTCTTTGATTTACCAACGGTGAGGTTTGATCTATATGACGGCCAACAACTCGGTATTTTGGGATTGAGACTATTTGGTTATCGGTGTTTATGAGATAAACAACATGGAATTTATAGGAAATGTCCCCTTGATATGTTTCGGTACCTGGATATTGAAGACACCGCCGGTGCATGTAATCCATTAGAGAAACTATCAAAGTCAAGGGAATAAATAATTGATTGGGTTACGAGAAAACTAGTCAATCAAATTATAGACATTCTATAAAGGGGCAAAAGTGCATATTCTTGTTATAAGTATCATTGTTCTTGGAGATCACGTTCGGGCTTTTAGTGGAGTAGCACCGAACTAGATAATCTTACGTAGATTATCATGAGCCTTGATGAATGACAAATGGTAGGTCCCCGGCTAGCTTGAGACAAGGGATGGGGTATATTATCGATGATGATGGCTTATGGGCTACATGGTCTTGGGTTTACGAACTCAAGTTAGTATCTTAAAGAGCAAGTGGGAGATTGTTGGGTTAATGTGCTCTTTGGTCACTTAAGCCCAATAAGGCTTAATTGAGACTACGGACCCAAGAACTCTAAGGCCCATGTGGATTAGGGTTAGGTCTTGGGTGTAGTAGCATATAAACTAACTTTCAGTCGCTTGAAAAGATACGGCCGCACAAAGAGTTAGGAGGCTCTCATCAGAAACAAAAACCTAGAGACAGACGTTCATCATCTGAATGGTTGCCCACACAACCATCTCATCCCCCTCGAGAGATAGTCTGGAAGATCAATCATAGATAGCACGAGGACTGTTCGTATACGAGGACTGTTCGTAGACAAGGATTGTTCGTGGATAATCTTTCAGATAACTCTTCAATATCCAGGTAAGCAAAACGATGAAAGGTTTCATCTTTTCCTACACCGCGTGGTACGATACGCTTCCGCGTTTCTGATCAGTTTCCTACAGTGATTGTGTTAATGTGATGATTGGGGGTTGCAACACATTGTGCAGGCTGTTCGTACCCCAATGCCCCTAAATTTAGACGATTTGCGTTGGGGGTAGTTCGGTGTAGATGATGCAAGGTACTTGATATTGTAATATGACAATATCCTTTATCTCTGAATGAATTTCGAAGTTGGTGTTATGATATGAGATCCAAATTGCCGACTTCTGAGTATAATTTATCAGTTAAGTTATTATGATGACCACTAAATACTGTTTTAATGTGCCTAGCTACTCCTAACACTTACCAAAGTCTTCTTTGTATTGTCCCCAAAAACACTCAAGAGCTTTCCAGCTTCACAAAATGGTTTCATCCTAAAGCAAATAGCACCAATATAATACAAATTGCAGAATAAGTGAGAGAGAATACATTGGTTTAGAAGAGCTCCTTTTAAGATTGTTGGATAAACCTAACAGAGGGGGCCACAAGTTCAATGACTAATGTCAGTTGGTAAGCACTCACATTTCTGCCTACCTAGCTTCAACTTAATTATAACTAGACATTGAATTGACTTGCATTTTTTGCATGTGAATTCTTGCTGCTACTAATGCATTTAAACCAATTTTACAATGGGAGTTGAGTCTGAAAGGAGCTAGCCTATATTTAGTGTCCAACTGTTCCTCAAATAGAATTGCCGCTAATAAGAGGAAACTTCTGCCTAGGAAAAAAACAATTTTAGGTTCTGGTTTTAGAAATAGATAGATGATAGGTGGATATTTTATAAGTAAATGGGTGTAGGTTTTGGTAAATATACTCGATTAGATTAAATTTATAAGTATTTTATATCTGTTTAATTAATTTTCATATATTTTCCTCCCTTTAGCCAATCACAAGATAAAAAGGAATTTTCCAATAAAATCTTCTCACATCTTCTCTCTTTCAATTTTGCAGGGAAAATTATAAAACTCAAGAAAGAAGGAATCAAGAAAAGGAGATAGCGTGTGTGAAGAGGTTCAGAGACAATACTTTAGTATGATATCAATATGATGTTAGTTCCAGACAAAAAGAAAATTATATTGATATGTTTGGTAGAGAAAACTACGGTTCTAGTTATGATATATTTGGCTGCACAAAATTTAATTTGCTAGATTGCCAGAAAAGATTGAAGCTTTGGAGGAGATTGAGGTAAGTGAAAGCAATATATTAGAAGTGCATTCTTGCATTGGTGGCTGATTATTTCAGTATGTTAAATATTAATTAAATCAGTGAAAGAATTAGATTTAAGCTACTCCCATACTGATGATGGATCTATTCTGAATAATGACTTACGTGGCTTACCATCATTGTGGAAATTAACTATACTTATCTGTTCATTTTTATTTCAAACTACTCCCTCAGTCCCTAATTATGAGGAAAAATTGAGTAAACGCTTAATTAACCCAAATGATGCGTAATCATTTCACCCCTAAACACAATACCCTTTTGACTAATTAATTGATATTAAGAAAATTAGTGCAATTAGATATTTATAACCAATGGCTCAAATGCTCTTCTACAACTATTCCCATATAAGGCTTTTTGATTCGTGATGAGTAAGGACTCTTCGCCAATGTGAAAAATGAGCATTTTCATTAAGGAAAAAAAAAATTAAGTATTATAACTAGGAGTATTTTGATGTATGAGAGAAAATGGATGGGTTGTCATTATAAAGGACAAAAAAGATTACAATTGGGACAGAGAGGACTAAATTAAATAAGCTACGTTTGATATCTAAAAAGTCGAAAAGATGAAAAAGATGAACATTAATTAAATTTAGGATATAAGTGAAAAAAATATGTAATCAATTTTCATATATTAACTAATCTGTAAGTTAGGTAATTTTCTTTAATGGATAGAAGCACGAAGGGAGTATATACAAATAATTTTTGGGTTTATATAATTTTTAGTCCCTCAATGGGCAAAATTGTCCATATATTTATTTAATGATAAGGACCAATGTGTTAAACAAAATAAAACTTAAGGGACCAAAACTTCTTGTTTAAAACTTAAGCGCCGACTAAGATTGATTAATTAAGCAAGCAAAGTCTTTGGTGATAAATATATTCTTACAATAAATAAAGAAAAATGAGTGAGGGTGCCAAGGAAATTTACAGGAAGGAAATCAAAAAATTAAATATAAATTGTTTATGATTATGATGACGTAATTCAAAGCTTAATGTAAACTTGGAGGGAAATTCTACCCCTGTACCCCACTAAATTTTTCAAGTGATTGCAAGCAGTAATCCCTCATTGTTAATTTTTGACAATTCCAATAACTTTGAAAAGCTTGGCCTTGATTAGAGCGGAAATCGAGGCCAAGCCCATTGGGCCCCCCGTTGCAAGGCTCGGGTTTAAAAAATAGGTTTGAAATTTGAAATTGGCCTGTAGAGCCTCGAGCTTAATCGGGCCTGCCCTGTAGGGCCTCGGGCCGGACCGTTAGGCCCGTTTAACTGTAGCTTTAAAAAAATTAATTATTAGACTTCCACTTAATGAATGTGTTTATGTGTAATTACTTAGTTTTTTTTTTTTTTTTTAGTTTAAACTATAATCCTTTTTTATGTTTATTATTATTCTATACTAAAACACATAATTAGTTATTATAAATTTTAAAGAATGGATGTTTTCATATTAAATAAACACATACTTTGATATTACAATATTATATAAGTAATAAATTATAAATATATTTTGTGTAAAATAAGTATAATTATTTTTACCTATTAGTGAAATCATGTATGAACCGAAGGAATTTGCGACACACATTCTTTGTGTTTATTTGTTTTTTATTACGAAATTAATGAATATGTTTATTTGTTGAATAATTTATATTATTTAGATATTAATGTTGATAACATTTATTTGATAGATTAGAACTTTAATGGTTGCAATTTACTAATTATATTTCTTTAAAAAAAATTGAAGAAGAAATATTAAAATATGGAATAGTAATTTTCAAGCCACAGTAGGGCCGGCCACGACCACCCGGGTACCGCTGCTGTGGCCACTGGTACTATCGGGCCGGGCTTTAAAAAACAGATGTTTTCCTTATCCCAGCCACTGTAGGGCTAGCCCTGTTAGCCCCTGGCCCTGTAGGGCCAGGCCCTATCAGACCGGATCGGCCCTAATTCCCAGCTCTAGTCTTGACCAAACCATCATATAATTTAATCTCTGAACACATTGTGGGATACTCGTGTAAGCTCATCTAACACAATCCCAATTTTTAAATTAACTCCAAGTTGTTTTAATTATATAAACATTAAAAATCTAAGTATACATGTGTATTATATTTCATGACTTCGTGAGCAATAATATTATTAAAATCGGATTAGTTATTCAACTAGTTAAGTTATCTGTTTAAGGTTCAATGATTAGACCCTTTTTTATACACTCCATGATTAGACTTATTAATTAGACCTACCATAATTAAATTATTAATATATTTTATATAACATATACTTCAACAAAACATATCCATAATATTTTCCATAATCTTTATCTAACCCCATAAAAGGGAAATATTTAAATGTAATGAACGCCATATTATTAAAAAAACATAGAGCATATAGATTCCAGATTCATTTTATGTAAATAATAAATAGAAAATACATTTCAATTTCTAAGAAAATCATTAGCATATAAAATCAATAAAAATTGCAAGAAAATGCACCATTTTCAGTATACCGAATTGCCTATAAGGAAGAATATTAAATCAGCGGGATAGCATATAATATGAATTATAAAGCTGAAAAGCCACAGTAAAACATGTAACGATCAAACATGAAAGATGAAATATAGATGCAAATCAAAGAATTGCTCATTACGTGTAATGAAGTGTATAATGCAATTTAATTACATTCTTCTCCCAATGGGAAAGAATTAATTTGCCAACTTAGTGTCCGTTTGGATGGGCTTTTTTGAGAAAAAAAGCACTTTTTTAATACCAAAAAAATACTTTTTAAATTAATTTATGTGTTTAGATGATATTTTTTTAAAAAAAGTAAAGTGCTCCTTTTTTTAAAAGCTCCAATTTGGAGCTTAAAAATAAGCACTTAAAAAAAAAAAAAAGCACTTTTTTAAAAAGCTCATCCAAACAGGCCCTTAGTTTTGTTTAGCATGAATTAGATTGGGGAAGACTCAGCTTCTTTTCCTAATTTCATTGTTTCATGTAGGGATCGTGTGACACCTGTAACATCCTCATTTTTCATGTGCCTCAATATAAATTCATTTGCATATATGAATTTTTATGAAGTCATGTATGATAAATATTTATTTGCATGAAATAATCAAAATAGGATGAGGATGTGAAATTATTTGTTTATGTATAATTAAATAATTATGGTTAGGGACAACCTTAAGAAAGAGATGACTATGGAAGTCAAAACATATTATATTTTTTCTTTTTAACCTTGGACAAAATGCATAATGGAAGAAATAGATAAAAGAGTATAAAATTTCAAATATGCCCAAGAAAGTGACAAGTAATTATCCAAGAACTTGAGATAAATGGGCTAAGAGTTAAAATATTTTTTTTAGCCCATATGAGAGGCCCCATTTTCGTCCAAAATAAAAGAGAGAAGAGGAAGATGGATTCATGGAAATGACTTGAAGAGGAAGTTCAACTTTGAAGATTGAAAAAGTTGTGAAGTCATGCATAGGTAAGCAAGATTACATCATCCACCTTACATCATCCATCTCATAGATGCTTGAACCAAAATTTCAAACTAAATCCCTCCTCCAACCACTCGTGTCTCGGCCTAGGAGGGAAGAGAAGAAAAAAAAGGGTTTCAAATATACACCATTAATGGAGCAAGTTAGAGACATTGGGAAAAAGACTTTTTTTTCCTCAAAAATCTGCCCATATCACGTGCTCCTAGGAGAGAAAGAGAAGGAAAAGAAAATAATAACATCTCCCTCATACCCATCAGCTGATCACGTGGAGAAGGAAGATGAAGAGAGAAAAAAAATGAATGAAATGATGAAGATAAGTCAACATAATAACCTAGGCAAGAGAGTTATGGAAGAAATTTGAGATCACATTAATTGTGAGACAAGGGGGATGTGACATAAAGAGGGAGCAAAAAAAAAAATTGGAGAAAAACATCTCCCTCCCATCAGCTAAGCCACGTACATGAGGGACGGAAGAAAAGAAAATTTAGTTAATTTAAAAAGCAAGAGGAAAAAAAAAAAAGAAAGAGAAAGTAGCTAGCTTGGAGGGCAAGTAAGAGTTTAACACTTTAAAAACTCATTTTCTCTTCCATTTGGGGCAGCTGATACATTGAGAGGGAGAGAAAGAAAGGAGCACAAGGAACTCAAGAACACAAGAGAATACAAGGAGCAAGAGAAGGTTGAAGTTAGGTAAGGTCTTGAATTCTGAATCTATTTCTTCTACTCTTCCTACTAAAGGTTAAGCCTTAAAGAGAAACATTTCTTGGTATTTTTTTGGGGGAAGGCTGAAAGGTGAAGAGGGAAACACAAGAATCAAGAGGTCTAAGGTTGTTGAAGAGCTCACACAGGTAAGTTACCTTGGAACTCCCTTATGATTTCTAAGTTCTTGGTGTTGATGATGGTTGTTCTCTTGAGCATAAATGTACTAAATGGGTCTGTTTTGTTGAGGAAAGGAATGAATAAAGGGTTAAGCTTTGAAGAAAAATTAGTCATGATATAAGAAAATATGAAGCTAAAATAAAATTTGGTATTTTGTTTATTAAATAATAAATTTCGTGCAGCTGAGTTTTCTTGATTATATGATTTGATTTTGGTATTTTTGAGGATTCTAAAGTGTTTAAAATGAGATTTTATATAAGGATGAACTTGGATCAAAATTTTGGAACCCTAAATGGAAGTGTGAAAAACGTTGGAGTGCTGTTTCTGGAAATTTCTGTGGAGTCGGTCACTTTCTTCATGATATTTGACCTAGTAAATGGATTTTAAACATTACTAAATTTTACATGGAGACATTAGGCATCTCAAGGATTAATTTGTTATAAAATTCGTATTTTTATGAATTTTGTGCTAAGAGAAATAAATGTTTCAAAATAGCCCCTGAAAACTGGGAATTATTTCGGACAGCAGGGGTATTTTGGACTATGGATGAATTTTCGACTTGGCCTGGCCCAAATGAGTATTTTTGGTTGAAAATAGACATATTAATGGTTATTTGGGCTATGAAATCATCCTAAAATTATTTTTATAGATTTAATTATGAATTTTTGAAATTGAGCTTTATTTCTGGAAATTTCAGAATAAGGACGAAAATTAAAAGAATATAGGCCCATATTAAATTCCTTAATAAGAAAAGGAATTTAGTAAAAATGACCCATTAATTGGGCTTATTTTAAATTATCAAAGAAAATATTTATTGAGGTGGAATTAATTTTATTTATATTTTATTATTATTTTAGGTTTAATTGTAATCTTTTGCGCCGGAGAAATTATTTTTAGTTGTAGTCGACTGCCAGGTAGTAACCTTAATCTTCATATACTTTGTGTGACTTGTGTATGTATGTTTTTCCATGTATATTGCATACATTTAGTTATCATTCATTTTCTAAGCGCTATGGAACCGAAACATGCTGTGTGTATAAACGAGCCTTGCTATGTGCGTGCCGGTGAGTCGTGCTATGTGCTATTAAGGCTAGCTGCGATCATGCCATGTGCTATTAGGGCTGCTAGTTCAGTTAGGCTGTGTGCCTTCTTTGTGTGCATGATACTTGAATGAGATGTGGTTTGAATTATTTTTATTCGTGGTTTGCTTACATGCTTTGTTATACATTTTATATGAAATTAACGGTTACTCTGGGATTCAATTTTGAATCCCAACCCCTTTTAAGCCATCTGGAAGTTCATCGAGACCCGTAAGGAGATAGAGGTAAGGCTCCAGAGCTGGAGTAGTGTGGAGGTGGACGTTGGTGATAGTTCTTTTTGGATATTTATTTTGGTTACCAGATGACTGTATTATTTTATTTTGGGCTTGTTAGGCACCATTATCCGGATGACTGTATATTTTCATCCCTCCGAGGAAATATTTATCTTTCCATATTTTTATCAGTATGTTATTGTCCAAATCGAAGCGTGCTCTGCTACTTATACTTTGATGTGTAACGTAAATTAACCTGGGAAAATAAGCTAAAATTAAATAAAAGGACCACACTACATGCCACCCGAAAGGGCGAGATCGATAGGTGTGTAACAACACTCGTCCTTATTGCACCTTTGTTTATCAGAGTTATAGCTTACAGGGCATCGAAGTAGTTTGGACGACTTAATTGCGGAATAAAACTTTCTTAAACTTAACTTAGTTGAAAACACGAGGACAAATGTTTTCTCGAGCGATATCTATCCCATAGTGGAATCTTAAAACAATAATCCAAAAATAAGCAAATGATAAATGAATTAGTACAATCTAACTACTTATACTATCACAAAAATCCCTTCTGCTGTAATCCTTATAGCATCTTTCCTCTTGATCCCAATCCACTACTTGTCTCTTTCATGCAATTTGGAATTCAAATGAATGAACCCCAGGGGTAACAATTAATCTTATATGCAAGTATAAAATGTAAATGGCAACATATCACATGTTAAGCATAGGATAATTCACAGTAAAACAAGTCGTACCATAACCGCTGTTAACAGCCAAGGACCGCAGCCCTTTACGACACACAACCCTATGGGACACACATCCTCAATCCATAGCTAGGATACACATATGCAAATTATCTAGCAAACATGGTTAGTCATACATGGATACATACAAGCTAATAAGGTAATAGTTACCCACCTCAAGCTTGAATCATTAACTTTGTCCGAAGATGTTGGGATCAGTAGCAGTGTCAAAGTATGCCTATAAACGTTTATCATTGTTATTAGTCACTTCTTGCGTTGCAAAGTAACTAACTACACGAATTATCTTTAGAGAATTAAAAGTGGTTATTAATCCCTAAAATTCCCTTAATAATAATACCCTTTCTTAAATAAAGTTGTTCATACTTACATATAGACGTTTATCGAACTCATAGAGAATGCCAGGTTCGAGATATGGTGTTTGGGTTGAGGAGGTGACAGGTTATAAGAGATTGCCGAGATTGAGATTGAGTGTATGGACTGAGGAGACGAGTTAAGAGTGGTTGCCGAGATAGAGGTTAAGTGTATGGGCTGAGGTGATGAGTTAAAAGTGGTTGCCGGGATTAAGATTATGTGTATGGGCTGAGTGGATGAGTTAAAAGTGGTTGTTGGGATTGAGATTGTGTGTATGGGCTGAGTGGATGAGTTAAGAGTGGTTGCCGAGATCGAGATTGATTATATGGGTAGAGGTGATGAGTTAAGAAATATTGTCGGGATAGAGGTTGTGTGTATGGGCTGAGGTGATGAGTTAAAAGTGGTTACCAGGATTGAGATTGTGTGTATGGGCTGAGGGGATGAGTTAAGAGTGGTTGTCGGGATCAAGGTTGAGTGTATGGGCTGAGGGGATGAGTTAAGAGATATTGCCGAGATAGAGGTTGTGTGTATGGGCTGAGTGGATGAGTTAAGAGAGGTTGTCGAGATTGAGATTGAGTGTATAGGCTAAGGTGATAAGTTACAGGATGTTACCGAGATTGAGATTGAGTGTATGAGCTGAGGAGGTGACGGGTTAATAGAGTATGTCGGGGCCGTTTCCCATGGTTTTCCAATATACATATAAACACACTATCCAAGTTTTCCTTCACTTATCACGAATTTACAACGTTGATATATGTATTTTGAAAACAAAAATATATATTTCTTCAACACAGCCCTTGGTTTACGGTTTATCCGACAGAGAATTCTTATAGCTTGGTTTCTACGGTTCTATTTAGCATAAACTTCTTGGGTTTATTCCTATGGTTTATTACTCAAAAATTGTGTTGGAACACTGATAGAAACTAGAAGGAAGAGAGACCCGATGATTATCTTCAGTTTGCTAGTTTACACAATATGATCTTCGATGGAATCGTACACCCCTATTTTTGACGAAAAACACAGA
The DNA here is from genome assembly GCA_019022655.1 of Acacia acuminata. Taxonomy (NCBI): domain Eukaryota; kingdom Viridiplantae; phylum Streptophyta; class Magnoliopsida; order Fabales; family Fabaceae; genus Acacia; species Acacia acuminata. The sequence continues at coordinate 86,170 of JAFJYI010000461.1, read as the reverse complement.
GGAAAATGAACGAGGATTATTCACACCTGACTCTCTTTCTTTCTCGCTCTCTTTCTCATTCTTGGTCTCGGTCTTAGTTGCAGCAAGGTGAATGAATGAAATTCCAGGAACAACAACTATATAAGGACCTAAGAGTCCGGTCCGACTGGAAATACTCAGAGATAAATGGTGTTGAATTCAAAATGTACGGTGGGGGTCTGAAGAAGCATGGCGCCACTGATCTTGCATGTTCAAAGAGTGAGATAATCACACTAGTGAAGTATGGCTAATGGATTTTGCTGTCAGTTCTCTCTCTTCGCTGCGTTTCATGTTGATGCGTTTTGATACAGCTAAAGTCGAATGGGCTGGAGGAGTGGGTTAATTGAATATTGAAGAGCACTATATTGCTATTACACGTTTTGGGCTGAAGAGGTTTAAATGGGCTAATGTGGTTCTGCACGCTTGGGCTGAGATGAAGAATTTAGAATATAGAAAATAGGAGTGTATATGTTGTGTTGTGGACCCATATTAATACCTACTTGATCATCTTTAAACCTTTAATTTGCATCTGGGTCTTTTGTTCATTTTATGGAAAATATTGGATAAATATTAAAATTAAATCCTTAATTTCCATGTAAACAATTTACTTTCCCAATTAAATTTCTTTAGGCCTTTGATTTGACGAAAACCTTAGTCGTATCAACGTCAAATCACAATTTACCACGAATTAAAATGCAATATAGTGCAAACAACTCGAGATCGTTCTCTTATCAAGGAGCCAATTTATTTTGAATTCCCTAGGTTAAACTAAGTGCTAAAAACATGGTTAGAAATGAGGTTTTGAAATTTGTTTTCTTTAGAGTAAAATTCAAGAAAATATAAAAGAAACTAATTCTATTGTTTTCGAGTATTTTTGGAAAATAATGAAGAATGTTTTGGATTAAAAGGGATTCAATGATGGGAGTCAAAGTTTCATTAAATCCTAATAAGAAAAACCTCAAGATACCACTTGAGTCCAATATTCCCAATTAATAGTAGCTCCTACTACCGTAGCAAACTACTACCTCTTGAGATATTGTTAGAAACCACTTAATGTGCAATTGAAATTGAAATAATGCAATATGAGTCTTTTTAAATTTGAGTGCTAACCAACCCCTCAAGTATACAAATCAACCACATTAATTAGACAATACCACGCTAATCAACATAACTTCATTGCAGCCACAAAGAAATTTGAACATATATAATCTTCAAATCACAATATTCAATCTCAACTACAAATATCAAACTAACAAATTTAATTACCATTAATCTCAGTTCCAAAATCATGTATAAAAATTAAATAAATTCAAATACATAATTCTAGACTAATAGAATGATAGATAAACTCCCCTATGTAAGCACCTGCGAAGCAACGACACACATATTGCAGGGGGAATTTGCACGTCGGACGGTGTCGAACACGAGACACTCATCCAGACGTGGTCAACGCCGGCCGGCGCGTGGACCAGCCCGACACGAGTCTTTGACTGTGTCGGACATGGTCAAAGGCAATCCTGAATTTTTTTTAAAAAAAATAAAAAAGAAGAAAAACAGAACGTAAGAAACGCAGAAAAGGAGATCTTTGAGATAGAGATTATATCAAAAAAATATTTGATCGAGATTTCTTCGAAAAAAAGATATAAAAATCAGTCACCACACCTAGGTTAGGTTATTTGCCTGAGATTCCAATTTGAGACTGAGAGAAACCTGAGTTTAGAGTTTCGACCTTCACCGAAGTTGTCTCATTCTGAATCTCGATCCGCCCTTCACGCCGAATCATCGCCGTTCCCTTCTCCTTGCCGCCATCGTTCTCTCCTCAGATCAGAACCTGAGCTTCCTTTGCCTTAGATAGCCTTCCCTTCGATCCACACCGATAGCGATAGGTACGAACTGTGCTACTTGCGTGAAGCGTCTTTGAGTTTGAGACTAAAAGTTTGAAACCATGACAATCTGACTTTTTTTTATTTCAAAATGTTGAACCTAAGCTTCTAGTTGCTTTTTTATTGTGTGTTAATAATTAATATATGTGTGTTGCTTTATAGTATAATATTGCTTTTATTATATAATATTGCTTTATGTGTTGCCAGTGTTGGCGTGTGGCTTTATCTTTCAATCTGACTCTATTGCTTTTTATTGCATCGTGACTCGTGAGACTTGTGACTATGAGCTGTGATCCACTATTGCACTGACACTCTGACTATGGCTTATTTTATTTTTAACTTTTAGTGTTACACTATTGCGTACTTGCTTGGTTGTTGCGTGACTTGCATCAGATTGTGACACTCTCACTTTTTAATTTTTTAGTGTAGGTTGTTGTCTCTTAGAGACTTTGACAATCTGATTCTATTACTATTTTATTTTTAGTGTTAGAGGCTTAGTGTAATTATGACCTTTGATAATTTTTTCGATTAATTTTTTTTTTTTTTGGACCTATTTGTAGTATGGATCATTTAAATTCTGCTGGTGTTAGTACTCCTGCTGCTCTCAGTGCCAGTGCTTCTGCTAGTGAATTCCTAAATAAACCATTATGGAAATATGTGACCAAATTAGATGGTGGAGTGGAAGCAGGAAGGAATTTGTCTTGGACATGCAACTTTTGTAAAAAAAAGTTTAAAAGTTCGTATACTAGAGTGCGGGCTCATATGTTTGGGATAGTAGGCAAAGGAGTTGGTAAATGTTTATTAGTGCAAAAAAGAGACTTGTTAGAGATGAAAAAATTGGATGAAGAAGCTACTGAAAGAATGCAATCCAATAAACCCAGAAACATTCCTTTACCCCCCTCCTCTTCTAGCTTTTCTGCTGACTCAAAAAAGAGAAGAACTAAGGGTCCTCTTGAGAAGTCATTCAATGTTGGGGAGCGAGAAGAATTAAATCATCTTATTGGTAGAATGTTTTACTCAGCAGGATTGCCATTCAATTTGGCAAAGAACCCGTACTTCCAAGCTTCATATACTTTTGCAGCAAATCATAATATTGGAGGTTATTTGCCACCAGGCTATGACACGTTGCGAACTACTCTGTTGCAACAGGAGAAAGAAAATGTTGATAAGTTGTGTGAACCTATTCGAGAGGATTGGACTCATAAAGGGGTAAGTATTGTAAGTGATAGGTGGAGTGATTCACAAAGGAGGCCACTCATTAATTTTATGGTAGTATCTGATGGTAGAGCAATGTTTATAAAATCAATTGATTGCTCAGGGGAGATTAAGGATAAAAATTCTATTTTCAAGTTGCTAAAGGAAGTTATTCAAGAAGTAGGGGAGGCGAATGTGGTCCAAATAATCACAGATAATGCTGCAAATTGTAAGGGAGCAGGGCAACTGATTGAGCAGGAATTTCCATCTATTACCTGGACACCATGTGTTGTTCACACATTGAATTTGGCTATGAAAAATATTTGTGCTACAAAGAATGTGGAGAACAATCAAATAGCATATGAGGAATGCAGTTGGATTTCTGATATTGTAGGAGATGTTGCTCAAATAAAGCATTTCATTATGAACCATTCTATGAGATTTGTAAGAACCGGCTGAACCCAAGAGGGGGGTGAATTGGGTGAAGTATAAAAATTTAGGAACTTTGAAAATCTTTTTGCAACTCAGTAAAACTAGTTTGTATGACGGTAAAGAGTTATAAAACAATAGATAATCATTCAAACATATATGCTGGAAAGATAAGAGATAAGGGAAGAGAATATGCAAACTGAGATTTATCCTGGTTCGGTCCAATCCTTGACCTACGTCCAGTCCTCAAGCTCCACTTGAGATTTTCAATCCACTATCTTCTTTCAACTTGATTACACATTCTGTACTTGGAGTAATCCTCTCACTAGGATTCACTCCCCTTACAAACCGTAATCGATTACCTTTGCTTGACATACTCGTACTCAAAGTAATCCTCTCACTAGGATCCACTCCCCTTACAAGCAGAATCAACACAATGTGTTTCCCACTCAAGATCACCCAATCTTGAGTAACTCTCAGAAGGATAGAATGATTACAATAAATCTTCTCTCTTAGAAGTGAATGAATAAACACTGAAGAGCAATACAAATCACTTCACTCTCTAAGTTGTCTAAACATGAAAAACAGAGAGTAAATGATGTGAAAAACAGAGTATTAGCATGTTGAAGATGTAAGCTTGTGTCTCTGCGTTTTTCTGCTTGAATCTGTCCTCTTTTATAGGTAGAGATCAATATATGACCGTTGTAATCTTCAATATAACCGTTGCCTTCATTAGACAAGGTTTTGGTTAAGCTTTGGTCCTCTTCTCTCTCTAATCTTCACTTAATCCAGGTTGTGCAAAAGTTCGAGTTGACTTTTTGAAAATAGATCCGTTGGAATAGCGATTCTTTGGATGTAGAAAGCAATCTTTAATTCTTTATTAAACTTGTGCAGAAGGATTACCCAAAAGAATGTAACTTTTTGGGTTTTGCATTTAATGTGCTAATGTCACTTTTTGCTTTTGCTTTAAAGCTTCAATAAACATTCTCTTAAACATCTGAAACTCACTAACAAAGTTGTTAAACATAGCTTGGAAAATTAGAGATTAATGATAGGAAGTATTAAGATCAAACAAGAAGGTTTTCCAAATTCGTTAAATTTGAATTTCAGAATCCGCGATGAAACCTTGAGGTTTTTCTCAAACCTCGAGGTTTTGTACGATAGCATGTAAAATCAATTTAAGTCCAAAACATCAAACACGGAGGTTTCTACCCAAAACCGAGAGGTTTTCAAAGCTACAAAAAGCGTCACTCTCTCTACTTGCCCAAACCTCGAGGTTTTGATAGAAACCTCGAGGTTTCACTTTGAATATGAAACCTTGAGAAATCGCGCCAAAGGCAAACCTGGAGGTTTTCTGGAAAACTGGAGGTTTTCAAAAACAGAGAAAAAGCAAATGCTCTCTGTTTGCCCAAACCTCGAGGTTTTGACAGAAACCTCAAGGTTTCAATCAAATGTGGAAATTCGAGTTTTTGCGCCAAACGAAACACTGGAGGTTTAAAGGGAAAACTAGAGGTTTTGAAAAAAGCTAAAACATGGACTTTCTCGGCAGGTCAAAACCATGAGGTTTCACAAAATTTGTGAAACCTGGAATTTTCATGTTGAGACGAAAATTTGAGGTTTTAGACAAAAACTGGAGGTTTTGCTTTGTTCAGAAAAACTTGGAAAATTGTTGGCCAATTTCAAACTCAAGTTTATATATCCAAGCTTGAGGTAAGAATCCAATGCAAGAAGAATTAGCTCCAAACTCATTGTATCATGTCCGTTATGATCCGATGAATGAAGGCTATTCTTGACCAGTGTTTTTACAACGTCCTGAACTGACTGTCAACTTTCGAAGGTCATATCTCCCTAGTCTGAACTCCGTTTGGGTCTGTTCAACTCTTGATGGAAATCTCTGTGAGTCTACTTTCATATTCCACCAATTTCAGCTCAATCGGATTTGTATTTTGTGAGTTACACTCAAGACATCAAAGCTTGGTCTGCTGTGTGGCGTGAATTTTACATTCAACTTCCACAATTCATAGCTTCTTGATCTGAGCTCCTTTGGGCTTGAATTTTATATCAAAATGACTTATTGGAAGTCTATTTTCATATGCAACTGGTTTCACCTCAATCCGATCTCTGGTTTGGGAGATATCATTGAATTACCAGACCTCGCCCGAGCTGAACGTAAAACGAGTTGCGAAGACCGCTGAAACCTCGAGGTTTCACTTCAAACCTCGAGTTTTCACTTGGAAACTCGAGGTTTGCTAGTCCAGAGACACCAGAGATGCTGAAGACACTCAAACCTCGAGGTTTGTACTCAAACCTCGAGTTTTATTGTCCTAAACCTTATATTTGCTTGTTTTAACTATGAATTGAGTCATTCAAACTTCCATATGATCTTGGAGCCTTCTAGCATCAATATAAGCACTTGAATAATTATATTTTCATTCCATTCAACAAGTTCTTCCTTCTTTAATCTCCCATCTTGATTATTCAATCCAACTCTTTCTTTCTTCTCTTCTCTTGATCATTCTTAGCAAGTTATACCTTCTTCAATATCACCTCTTCTTCTTGATTAATCTCTATGATTCAACTTGAACTAATCTACATTAAACATAGTAGTTAGTCAATGTAGGAGATAACTATATTACTCAATATATTACTCAATCTTTTTACTTTCAATAATGGCATCCATATAAGACATCATCAAAACTAATCATAACCAACAAGATTGTCCATCTACAATGAGTTTGTGAATGTGAAGTTGCTTTCTATTGCTGATACTCGTTTTGCTTCAATGATTGTGATGTTGAAGAGGTTCAAGTTAATAAAAGGTGATCTCTAAAATATGGTAATAAGTGAAAAGTGGAGTATTTATAAAGATGATAATCTTGGGAGGGCCAGGTTTGTGAAAGAAAAAATATTGGATGATAATTTTTGGGATTCAATTAATTACATACTTGCTTTCACTGCTCTTATTTATGATATGATTAGACTGTGTGACACTGATAGACCTTGTCTTCACTTGATATATGATATGTGGGATGGGATGATTGAGAAAGTGAAAAAAGCTATGTACTATAAAGAAGGGAAGATGATGGAAGAGATGTCTTCTTTTTATGATGTGGTGCATCAGATTCTTGTGGATCGTTGGACAAAAAATTTAACTCCATTACATTGTTTGGCGCATGCTTTGAATCCTAAGTAAGTTTTTAAAAAATAACTGAATTTAAAATTAATACTTCTCTTAATATAATTTGTTAATTTGTTAATTTTTTTTCTCGTTTAGATACTATAGTCACCAATGGCTCCAAGAAGATTCTAGTCAAGTTCCTCCACACATGGACGTAGAGATTACTCAAGAGCGACAAAAATGCTTAAGGAGATTCTTTCCTCCTCGGAGGACCAGAGCAAGATTACAAGGGAGTATGCTAATTTTATTACCAATGGTGGAACTTTTGGCGATTTAGATGCCATCTGTTCTAAAGCCACTATGGATCCAAAAGCTTGGTGGCTACTTTATGGTACTTCTACACCTTTGCTTCAAAATATAGCATTGAGACTTATGCAACAACCCTCCTCTTCATCATGTGCTGAACGCAATTGGAGTACTTATTCTTTTGTGCATTCCATGAAGAGAAATAGGATCACTCTAAAACGTGCTAAAGACTTGGTTTATGTGCATAGCAACCTTCGACTCTTAACAAGAAACAATCCAAGTTATGCACAAGGAGAAAATCAAATGTGGGACATTGCTGGAGATACATTTGATTCACTTGATGAAATTGGAGATCTTGAAGTTGCTAGTCTTTCACTTGATGAGCCTGAGCTGGAAGTGATGATTTTACGGGATGGTGATGAAAATGTTTGAACTAATGAGTAGTTTACCCGAGTATTGTAGACATTCTCGCATTTACACCCCCAAGCATTTTTACTTTCCCCATTTATATGTATTGAAAATATCCCATTATTTGTCCATTCTTCATCGAACCATATGAAGCGATTTAGAATAATGGAATTTCTATTTTTTTTTACTGAATCACATGAAATTTTACCTATCTACACTTTACACTTTATGGATGTTTTGTATTAAATGTGAATTTTTTTAAAATATATATATTTAATATTAAAACGTGTCCTGACGTGTCGAAATTTAGATTTTTTTAGGATTAACGTGTCGAAGTGTTGTGTCGTGTCGTGTCGAAGTGTCGCGTGTCGGTATCGGTGCAAGATAGGTAAGCACATGTGAGCTCAAGCCATCTCTAATTCATCATCACCAAGAGCACAAAATTGCCTAGCCACTCAAGAAAATAGCTTCAAGAAACATGATCACTCTCTGATTCAAACAACCAGCCATTAGATACTAATTAAAATAAAAAATTAGCTCTAGAACCAGAAAGCTTGGTGGCTGAAAATAAATACAAAAATCAGAGATAGATAATAAATCCAGAAGCAAACAGTGTTGTATAGTGGATGAGAAAAATTCAGGAACAGAGAAGCCACTGTGGGTGTTGATGAAAGTCGTTGGTCGAAGGTGAATGGAGGTTGGTGGAAGATGAATGGAGGTCGAATCGGTGTGTAGTGGATGGTGGAGTCGATGAGATTCAAGGTCGACTTGGAGGTTTCCCCGTGTGTCAATGTCCAACCGAAGGTTTTTGGCGTTTTTCTCCCCTCCCCAATTGAAGGCGTTCATGATCCATTTATTTCCCCCAAGCTCGCGGTGCTCTCTCGATTCTATCTTCAATTTGTCGGGTTTTTCTATGTCTCGGGTCCCCTCCAGGTTCCTCCCCCAGCTGACCTAATTACCCAATGGTAAAACGCCGTGTTTAGTGCGAGAGGGACCTAAATGAACATTTTAAAAGTTACGAATATGGACTAAATTGAAACTTTTGCAATTTGACTTCAAACTTTCATTTTCAAATTTGATTTAATCTTTTCAAGCATCTACAATCAAAATAATTAATCTAACATCAAATATTCTCATAAAAATCAATAATTAAGAGTAATTACAATTTCTTTGACAATTTTGCCCTTTTTAGTCTTAATTTAATGTATTTACTCTTAATCTTAATTTATCACAAGAAATGTATTTTAGGCTCAATAATCATGATAAAGTCCATTAAGAATCCTAATTTAATCATCAAAAATCATATAAAAATTTGGTTCAATCAGGCCTTGAAATATTATCTCTAAAATATTTATGCCAAAATTTCATAATAAATCTCCATCTATTATTCAAATTTTAAAATCCCAAAATTTAGGATGTTACATTTCTCCCCCGTTAATTTAAATTTCGACCTCGAAATTTGCTACACATTTTGTAAACTCTGAGCCATGAATTCTGGGTACTTCTCCTTCATGCTTTCCTCTGTTTCTCATGTTGCCTCTCCAAGAGATAAACCCTTCCAGACCACTTTCACAAATGGAATACTCTTGTGCCTGAGTTGTTTTTCCTGATGAAAAACACATTTAGATTCTGTTTGGTACAAAGCATTGGAAGTAGGGATTGGGTTAAATTGTATTGTTTGGTATGAGAGACTGAAGATAACTTGAGATTGGAAGTACCACAAGAGTGGAATTGCTATAAACCCACCTCCCCTCTGGTATTGGTGAAGCAGTGTTGGGATTGGAAAATATTGGGACAAAATTGTCCTTGTTTATAATAATTTTTTAGACCAAAGTACTATCATCCTATTCCTCACATTGTCGTTCGATCTCTCTCACTTCTCCATGCTTGTCTTCTCCCCCACCTCCGTCATCTCCAATCACCTTCTCTGTCTCCAGTCATCTAGCTTCTCTTTCCTCTCCGATTTCACAAGCACTATCATAACCATGACCCCCAGCTCTCATCTCTCCCTCTACATCATCTCACCTTTAGCCCCACCTCTCATCTCTCCCTTTGCATCATCTCATCTTCTTCCTTCCCTGTCAGCGATGTCTTTGCCGGCGGCGACCACCGTCCCTTGTCTTTGCCAGAAAAGTTGAATGAAATTGAAGCCTTGGAGGAGATTGACGCAAGTGAAACCAATATAGCATAAATACCTCCTTCCATTGGCGGTTTAGAAAAACTCAAGAAATTGTCATTTCGTGGATGTAAAAGGTAAACATCAAAGTCTTGGAGCTTGATTTTGAAATGTTTTGTAGGCATTCAATTCATAAGGGCTTAACATTGCCTACTTCAATCTTCAATATTAAATCACTAAAAGAATTAGATTTAAGATACTCCAGTATTGATGATGAATTCATTCCAGTTGGCTTAGGTGGCCTATCATTACTGAAGAAATTATATCTAAGTGGGAAAATGTTTAAGAATCTACATACTGGCTGCATATCTAATCTTTTGAATCTGCAAATTCTTTGGTTGAATTCCTGTTCAAAACTTGGGTCGTTGCCGCAGCTTCCTCCAAGTCTAAAAGCAATGGATGCAGGAGAATGTGGTCCATTGGAAACAATGACCAGCAAACAATTATTACATCTACTATTTGCTTCAATATGTAGTATAATTTGATCCATGGTTATTTTTCGGTTTAGGTGAAAAGGAAGTGCAATGAAACTTTCTTGGTGACAATTCCAGGAAGTGAAATACCGTCATGGTTTGAGAATCAAAATGAATTTTGTCATCGTTGTTATAATTGTATTATTGTAGACATCCCTCCTTGTGAAGAAGAAATATTACGTTCGACTTTGTGGATTATTGCTCGCTCATATTTTTACCCGGCCGTGTTTGGAGACACTGTATATGGACATGAGAGCGTTATAAAGTCATGTCACCTTCGGATCATATTTTGGAAACCCAGGGGTGGGATAAACTTAAGGAATTACCCTAAGTTTAGATTGTTTTGATATTGTATAAGAACAGATTCAATAAAGATTGGATGGCATTTAAAACAGCGACAGCTCAATGATTCCTTCCAACATTAATTGAACAATACAAGGACCAGCTACCAAACATGTCACCATCGTCATACTTTTCATTTTTATTTTACTTATATGGGTTTTTATCAAACTTTTATTGTAGGAGAGAAAATGGAGGGTTGTTATATTCATAAAGGACAAAAGCAAAGTGCTAAAGGATTTTCTACATTTAGTCCAAAAAAAAATAAATATTACAACCTTTCATATTTAGAAAGTTGGAAAGATAAAAAATATGATCATAAATTAATTGTTTTTAGACAGCATTAATTAATTGTTTTCTTAACATGTGGAAGTTAGGTTTATTTAAGCAAAAAAGTTTCAGTAAGTTAGATCTTAAGAGTTCACCAGGATAAGGGCATGCCCCCAAGCTCATGAAGTGCTTTATAGATATACTTATAAATAACTAAACTTCACTAACAAGATCTTCACATCGATAGAATTTTAAACTCACAATTTTATGGTTATAAGTCAACCCTTTTATTGAACCAATCTTTGTTGGTGTGAGTGTAATTTTTTCATAGGTGCTAGGGTAGAAAAAAATGGGCCAAACCCATTAGGTCAACTTATTTAATTTGAATGAACTAAGCCCTTACAAGCTTAAAACAAAATGGGTAGACCTTTTCAGTGGATGGTTGGCCCATTTAACCTCATTTAATCTTTTCCAAGTCTGTTATTGAAATTTAATAAAATATGAGGGAAGAAAATTTGGCAAAAAGTAAAAATAGAAGAGGGAAAAATTGCAACAACAAAAAAGCCAAAATAAAACTCTAATTACGCATGTCAATACTCACTAAGCGAGGCGTTCTTCCTCACTCTTAAATTTTACTCTTGCAAGTCAAAAAGTCACAACTCTCACTATATGTGTAATTTACATTTACTTTGTTCAAGCATAATCTAAATTTTTATTGTGCAAATTTAATAACTACCTTATATATTATAAGTTTGTAACTTCAGTATTACTTGTTGCAGATAGTATAGGTAGATGAAGAAGAGAATCTTGATATTTTTACCACTGAATAGTATCCTCAAACTAAAGCACAATCAAATATTGCTGATGTTGATGATGATATACAATGAAGAGGTTATCTCATAATGTATGTTGATGTTATTGACGATGATGATATTTTATGTCATTGTATAGAGAATAATGGTTTGGTTAATTTAACTTTGGAATATGGTTTGGTTTTTAAATTTGAACATTGATTGATACTTTAATTTCCTAATATTCACCATATATGATCTTGAACTAAAATTTTATGAAATTTCTTATTTCATTTTTTTATATTTTTTTATACTACATTTTTTTATTATTTGAAAGAAAAAACATTAAAAATATGTAAAAGGTCTTAAGCCCATGGGCCAACATTGGGCTCACAATGACAAGGATCAAACTTTGTCAATTAGATACATTTTATGTAAGTAGGCACTTTTAGACCCAACTTTTTTAGTTTCAAAATCAAGAAGTAGTAGCCATTTACGACTTGGTCATCCCATTTCCCAATTAGAAACTGGGAAGTAAAAATAGAGAGAGTATATGGAAAGTTCAAATCCTTACTCTTATATCTAGTACTCAACTCTAATTCGAGATACACATGTCTAGCAAAAAAAGAGAAAGCCTAGCCTATTTGGGTTAGCGGTAGGAACGATGGGCTTAAAAGCCTATCGATCTTTTTGTAAAAACTTGGTAGAAAAAGTCGACAAAAGTTAGGTTATAAATATAATTTATGTTTGGATTCCTTTTGCATTTTGCGTTTGCGAAGTGGCTTTTTTCTAAACTGATGAGTGTTTAGATTATTATTTCAAAAGTCAGTTGAGATGAAAAATGACCCAAAAAGGCATGAATCATATTGAATACTACATATACATATTAGTTGTACATATTGAGATAATTGAAGATAATTTTAATTTAAAAAAAGAGTTAAATGATTATTAAAAAAATAATAAATAATAAAGTCCTTAATTAAATATATTTAATGGATAAAATTGTTTATAAAATATATAACGCATACAAATAATATATTGTTAATTTCTCCTATTGTTATCGCTAACAAGTTTGTTTGTCTCTGATTCTTTCAGGAAGTCATTATGGGTTTCACAAAGTGACTCCATGGCAAGAGTCATCCAAGATATACTGAGGATGAAATCCTTGTTTTTCGGTAAAGGGTTTCCAAAAGGGAAGAAAGATCGGTGTGATCCCGTGCTCGGCTCATTTTTCTGTTCTACTGTAACAGCGAAAATTGGAAAACTAAGATGTAAAGTATGGCCAAATAGCTCAAGCATTTGTATCTGATAAAGCATCTCATGACCCAAAGCATTCATGTTCAATATGTCAAGCTAGCTAGCAATGGATCTACTAAATAATGGAATCGGACAATTGCTATGCATATGGCAATATTGCAATACAAAAATAGCCTATTATTATAGAGTATATTAAACCCAAATACAGAGTTCATCATCCATTGAGAGCATCCATGTTACAAAATCATACTTTCCACTCCCACTCCAATTCTACCTGTATAAATACCCCTTGTCCTTGACTTAACTGATAAAGGGGCCAGACACCCTCTCACCAAAGGGCCGTTCAATCTTTGGAATTGGTCGGCGTTGGAAGGAAGACATTCTCTCCTGAATCGCAGGTTAACGTGAGGGTAATAGATGACTCACCTTGCCCAACATCAAGTATTATCTAGGAGGAAGAAAGATTTTGTCCTACCTTGGATCGTAGATGAACCCAACCCCTTTCCTAAAATTTATTTATAAAAAAAAAATAATAATAAAAAAGAAAAAAGAAAAAAGCTCTGCCTGTATAAATCTCCTCCTCCCAGGAGTCAAACAAAAAAATTAATAAATACATCACGGATTCATTGACATATATGTATGTCGCTGCTAGTTAAAAACATTCATTGAACTGCCCTACCATAAAAAGTTCCTCTTTCAGCATCAAGAATCCAGGCTAAAGCATGGTCAGAGAGATCAATGAAACGAATTTACCTAAAAGAACCTCCGGACCGAGAGACTAAATTTCTATAAAAATTTAGCTTTACAATATTTTTAAAGGCTAAATCATAAGATGTTGTTATTAAGGAAACAAAATTCCACAATCACAAAATTTCTTGAAGAATTCCTTTATCTATCATACATCAAGCATCCAAACTAAAACATGGTCAGATATCATTTTAACCTATATATCTCAAAGAACGTACGGATTGAAAACGAAACTTTCTCATAAAAAGAGCTTATAGTTTAATTTTGAAAAAGAAAAGGTGAAACCCCAGTATCTGGCAAATACGGAAACGAAATTCCAGACCAAAATTTTAACTTCAGTTCGTTTTTTCATATTCATACAAGTCCCAAAAAATAAATGAATAAGAAATTCACCGCCAAACACCCCATATTTTGGCAGAAGTAAAATCTAAGAGTGTCTAAACTTCAGCAAATATCATAGATCGGCAAACTGAAAAACCGATTAAGGCGAAGACTTCACCGATTGAGAAAATGAGATCTGAATCTCCCGGTTTTCTAGAGATAAAAAGAGAAGCAAACCCACTACTTGAGAATGTAAAGGAACGCACGTAAGCACAGCGAGAGAGTTCATACCTGTATGTGATCGCAGAGATCGGAAAGATCAGAGAATTTGAGCCAACGATAGAGCGTTTGCCTCTTGGACACTTTCTTTCAGATCTGGAGGATGAAATCAAAGGAGGTTGAATTGTGGTACCTGGAGTGGTAAGTAATCATAGCCGAGGGGCTTGAGACTTGAGAGGACGAGACGCGCGCTTAACGCAATTGCAGAGTGCAGAGTGCAGACGCTCCACCCCTGAGCTTTTTGATTAAGCTGCGTTTTTTTGGCGTTTTTGGGAAAAACCCATTTCAGAAAAAGCCAACCCAAATACACCACTTTGGGTTTTTTCTTCACAGCCTTTCCTACTGAACTTGGACGCCCAAAACGCTCCTGGAACGTTCACACCAAACAGGCCCACTATCTCTGGTTCTTAATACAATAGCCCATTGACATTTTTCAAAGAGATTTTTTTGAACAATTTTAAAAGAGATTAAATAAACTAAATAAGTTAGATTAAAGTATTTATATTTATCGTATTTTTGCAAACTAATTTGATTGACTTGTAAATTGATATATAATGTAATAATACACAATATATGATATGATTAAGTAAATTATTTAGCTTTCTTAATCTCTTCAAAAAAAAAAAAAAAAAATCAACTGGCTCCTAAGGCAATCCGAGCTTTGAGTGTGAGGATCTTCTAACTTTAACTGCAGAAAGAAAAAAAGAATTAATAAATCAATATCATTCATTCAGATCAGAAATGGTAGCAAAAGCAAAAAGTTTTAAACAGATGTTTCCTCCTTGCAAACTTCCATGCACAACACAATATACTCCTCATTCAGTTATTTTCCAATCAAGACAAGTGAAAAGCATACCTTGCTTTAATTCTGTCTCCCCAAAACTCAGTTCATAGAAAACAGTAAAATATTTTCCTGATAGCTGGATATCTATTAACAGGGTAGCTGCATTTTGACCTACAAGATTTCTCTAACTTCTTGAAACTTGCAATTAAAAAAGTAAGAAAAACATATATTAGCTGTAGAAATTTTTCACTAAAACAATGATATTTTCTCTTTCTTCTCACTAACTAAAATAGATCACAGTATCATTTGAAGGGACAACTATAAATATCATTTTGTGAAAATTAAAGACATGCACACCAACACCAAGGCCAAAGCTTCTCATCTTTTGCCTTTTGCTATGAGATTGCATTATTAGATAGGCTCTGAAAGGTTTTGTATATGACAGTATTAGTCTCATTTACACACTCATAAATCACAACCCTTAGCAAACAAAGGTGTCACGGATCTGTTCATGCCTTATTACACACTCAATAATATTAATTATAATTCTCTGGCCATTGTTCTTCATCTTTTTCAAATCTCTCAGTTTATAGTTCCATCCCTTATCACACTCAACATCTCCTCTGTTCATGCCCTGTTCTTCACAGGTCCCCTATTTGCTTTATAAGATTATCCTTAATTTTTTTCAAAAGGCTTAAATCATTTTTATAAAATAAACTAACTTTCAAAAATTCAACAGGTAATTTTTGTAATTTGGAGAAATATCTCCATAGAGAAAAAAGTCATAAAACAATTCAGAGAAGACTCCAAGTCTTTAGGCCAGGCTGACTTGTCTTTAGTGATAAGGAGCATGGAAGGAAGAATGAGCATAGAAAATAAGTTATAGTTGGAAGTTGTAATTTCCTTAGTTTCACATTCATTTTTCCAAGTTTTTTGGCCATATGCAAGAGTCGGTTAAGAATTATTTTGATTTTAAAGTTGCAACGTTGACGGTTGTGGTGCTCGCAATGACAAATATAGCCGATGTCATGACTTTTCTACCTCAGATCGTAATTAACGGTTGATGAAGTTCCCGTTCAACTATTTGGTTTGGAAAAATAATAATTTATAATTTAATAAATATAATTCAAATAATTTATAATTTTAAATAAATTCGAATTCACTTTGTAGAATATTTTAATAAATATGTTTATTTATTATTAGCAGATGTCAAATTCAATTATTATTATGTAAAAAAAATTAATGATAAATAATAACAGAGCAAATAATCAAGGGTTTAGGAGCAAAAATACACATGTCCTTTATCCTCGGGCGCCCGAAAGACCATATGCTTTTTTTGGGAGCAAGTTATATTTTAGAAGCAAAAGTCACACCACCGTTAAAACTTTGTTGTAAATACTGACATTTTAAATTTGTAAATATAGTCATTTGTAAATATGGCTTTTTCTATTGTAAATGGTCGATTTTAAATTTTGTTGTAAATACAAAGACTTCTTGTTGTAAATATAGCTTTTTTTCTATTGTAAATGACCTTTCTATGTTCAAAATCCAGGTGTTTAAATGTTGTTGTAAATATGACATTTTCTGTTGTAAATATAGCCAGATTTTAAATGTTGTTGTAAATATAGCCCCCCTTTTTTTTTGTAAATGACCTTTCTATGTTCAAAATCCAGGTGTTTAAATGTTCTTGTAAATATGACATTTTTTGTTGCAAATGCACGGTTAAGTTAGATTTTAACAGTGGTGTGATTTTTACTCCTAAAATGTAACCACATGTGCATTTTTGCTCTCAAAAAAAGCATATGGTGCTGGGCACTCCAGAGGATAAAGTACATGTGTATTTTTGCTCTTTTACCCAATAATCAATTAACTTTAAGAATATGTACAAGAAAAATAAAGCATAAATATTTGAGATAAAATAAAATAATGTATTACAGTTGGTTGAGGTAGTAATTAAGGAGCCTCACCCCAAAAGAAGAAGAACGCAAATTCAAATCCTGATAAGTGGACTTGTTGGAAAAGATGACAACTTTGTGTTGTGGGCCTCGAAAAGGGAAATTAAACCTTTAATCAAATAAATAATAATAATGCTTTACTTTGAATTCTTTGTCCAGTGAGTATTACATTGAATTGACCTTCAGGTTTATTACTATATTAATATTCAATAATAATCATATTGCTCACATATATATATATTTGGGAATAAATTGCTCACGTTCTAAATCACCTATATGTATTATTGTTAATACATATTCTGTCCTTATTTATAAGATTTTATTAACTGAATTGTATTATTTAAGAAAACAATTAAAATTAATTACATGTAATAAATATATATAAAATATACATGTTTTTTTCTAAATATGTCCTTATTAGTAAGTGGGTAAATGAGAGAGAGTAACAGTGAGAAAGATGATAAAAGATAGTGTATAGGTAAAATGAATTAGGGGTAACATTGGGAAAAAGGCATATAATGGTCAGCCAACGCCAGATAGTATCTTATATAAAAGGGAACAAACCAATTCCAAAAATAAAGCCCTATGTAGGGAGGGAGTATGATTCTTAGAAAAAATAAAAATAAATGAAACCCTTTATTTCGACATTAAACAGACATATGTTCATAGTGAAGTCTGATATACGTACATATTTTATATTTATAAAAAAAAGGTTATAGTTTGAAGTAACTTATCTTACATATATTTTTAAGGAGTCAATAATAGCAATTATCTCTTTGCTTCTACTCCATATACACATCTTTCCCCCCCTTTTATACGTTGTTATTGTTTGACAAATATCATTAATTTCTTACATCACTAATTTGTGGAAAAAATGGTAAACCGACGTATTATGTGGAAAAAAAAAATGTGGTTATACAAGTCACGAGGGAAGGAGCATGGAATGAATAATGTGGATACTTTGTTTTACTATTCCTTTCGTTTCACTGTCTGCCAAACACATGTGATAATGCGGATCCTACCTTAAAAAACTATAAAAAAGAATCAATATTATGGTTTAATACTTAATAAGCATATCTCACCCACACATTTTCCGCCAATCACCCTCTTCACTCTCCCAAATAAGTAGAGACTTTAGCTCTCTTCCCTTATTGCAGAAAAAGAGAGAGGAAATTACCAGAAACTTAATTGCAAGAAAATTCTACTTTCAACCATCTAACACCACCATCTGGAAGGTAAACACTTGAACCTTGTGTGTGTGTGTGTGTGTATTTCTTGTATGAACCTTGTATATATTAAGCATTAGAGTTTAAAAACTTCACTTATAGTTGTATGTCCAAGTTAGTATCTTATACACTCCACTTTCTCTTTTTTCTACATTCTGGTCATCTCATTTTTTATTTGTTTTCCATTAGAGCTAATGATATGGTTTAGCTGTTGTAGGTCATCATATGCTATTGGTGGTTCGTCAAATTATACTCCATAGGTAAGTGGCTCAAATATTCATGGCATGTGACCAAGAAGCATCTACCTCAAGTTCTTCCAACTCCAATTCAACGTTGAGAACCTACAAGTATGACATTTTCTTGAGTTTTAGGGGTGAAGACACTCATTACGGCTTCACAAATCACTTGTATCACGCATTAACAAGGAGTGGATTCAGCGTTTTTAGAGATGATGAAGAGCTTGAGAGAGGAGAAGTCATTTCAAAAGAACTCCTACAAGCAATTGAGGACTCTCATTTTGCAATTGTTGTTCTCTCCAAAAATTATGCCTCTTCTTCGTGGTGTTTAGATGAACTCCAACATATTCTTTACTCAAGAGATAATTTGTGTCAACAAATTTTTCCCATATTTTATGATGTAGATCCATCTCATGTACGCCATCAAAGAAGAAGTTTTGCTAAAGCATTTAATCGGCATCGAGAGCTTGGAAGGGACAATAAGGTCATGGAAAGTTGGAGAAATTCTCTCAAAGAAGTCGCTAACTTGTCTGGTTGGGATTGCAGGAGACGGTAAGTTGCTTTCCTGTTGAGTAAAATCATGCAACATATATTTTATACGTATAACATAGATCTTGCTAGGAGCTAGGAGCATAATTAGTTATACGAATACGTTTGACATGTATGTTTTCTTATTTTAAAGATAAAAAAGTTTAATAATTAAGATGAACATTTTAGTCGTACGTAATACCGAGTTATATACTTCATATTACAAGTGTCATGAAACCTTTTTATTGTTTACACAGTTGTTCCTTCCTCTTCCTGTTTACCATTATTTCATAAATGAACATTTAATACCTTTAAACTTTATAGAATGAGCATAATTAGTTATACGAATACGTTTGACATGTATGTTTTCTTATTTTAAAGATAAAAAAGTTTAATAATTAAGATGAACATTTTAGTCGTACGTAATACCGAGTTATATACTTCATATTACAAGTGTCATGAAACCTTTTTATTGTTTACACAGTTGTTTCTTCCTCTTCCTGTTTACCATTATTTCATAAATGAACATTTAATACCTTTAAACTTTATAGAAAAAACGGTATTGCAAAACCTTTTTTTAATACATTAGTTGACATTGATACTATTAGTCTTTTTTTTTTTTTTCTTTGTCAAAATCTATTTATATTATTACTGCAAACTGGTACAATATATGAAAACAAGCTGAAGATGGAATACAAACAAAGTCAAATCAAATACAACAAAATAAACCAAATACAAGAATAGCCAATCACCGTACATTAAAGATTTAAGAGTAAAAGTAGAAGCATGGACAAAATCGACCTCCTCGATATCTAAGGTTAGAAGTGACATGAAAGAAAGTGTTGGTTGTAAAACCCACCATAATGGGCACATCTCCTTATAAGCATTAGCTACAATTAGAGCAGCTGCATAGATACCTCGACTTAGGGTCAAAGAAAACCCAACCTTAGAAGGAAGAAAACTCATGATATCCCAAAGAACACTTCTACTCCTCCGTTCAAGCAAATATGGTGACCTCGACCATACATCGAAAAACACCTCTTGAAGTCTTCCCCCAAGAACGCGAGATCCGAACCACCAGGTGATAGTCGAATCTAATAACGTTTAAACAACCATCCAACCAAGAGGATTTATACTCGGATCTCACGATCTGTTTATTTCCTAAAAGAACAAGAACACCACCACAAAACCCAGCACTACAAAAAAAAAAAGAAACAAAAGACAGATAGCTCTCATCGCTGCAGAACATATTTGAAGAAGGAGAGGAAAAAACTAGCCACAAGGACGAGAGAAGTCCACAACCACCAAAAATCAGAGGGAGAAGGCCACGGATCAAATATCTGAGAACCGATCTACCACTCTGACGCAGCTTGTGGCATAGAATGATATTCGGCGGCTTGTGATGGTGCCACAAGCCACCAGCAAGAAAGAGATGAAGGAGGATCGTGAGGCGAGAGAAGAGAAGATTCAAATTTTAGGGTTACTAGAGAAAGCGTATTTTTATACTATTATTCATATTCAAGTATTGTGAAATCAATAATTTTATACTGCTAGGTTTTTTTTTTTTTTTTTTTTTTTTTCCAGTTAAGATATTAATTATTCTAATAAATTAAAACTTTAAATTTGTATGGTTAATTTTTTTGTTATATTCAAAACTTTTTGTCCTCAAACTAAACAGTTTTATCTTCGCAACTAAAATTAAAAAACTCTCGTAAAACAAAATGGAATAAGAATTGCATGTCTTGACTGTCTAGTTTAAAATTGTTTCAATGTGATGATAATCCAAAAGAAAAAGAATGTGAACAATTGCAGACATTGAAGTAACAAATATTATAATTACAGAACAAATTAAAAGTTAGTTTTTACCTGGGATTTGTGTTCAATATATCACATGATCATCCATATGTTGTTTTAACTTATAGGCCTGAAGCAGAACTTATTGAAATGGTGGTTGAGGAGCTGTGGACCAAATTACGTTCCAAATTGCCAGCTTATAATAGTGAAGAACTAATTGGCATTGACAAAAAAGTAAAGCAGCTGGAGCTTCTCTTGGAGATGGGTCTGAATGATGTTCGATTTGTAGGAATATGGGGCTCACCTGGTGTGGGTAAGACAACAATTGCAAGGGCTGTTTTCGAAAAATATCGTAGCCAATTTGAAATCAAATGCTTTCTTCACAATGTTAGGGCAACTTCGAAAGAGATGGTGAGGTTCACTTACAAAGTAAATTTCTTTCACATCTCAAAATCGAAGCATGGAAATTGAAGACACAGAAGAGGGGAAGAAAATAATCCCAAATCGTTTTAGGGATAAAAAAGTTTTACTTGTCCTTGATGATGTTAGCCATATACGTCATTTAGAAAATTTGGCTAATTGCCCACATTGGTTTGGTTCTGGGAGTAGGGTGATCATAACAACTACGAATTCGGGCTTGTTGCGTAGAGCACATAAAGTGTATGTATATGAGGTTAAATCTATGGACCAAGATGAATCCCTTCAACTCTTTTGGCAGAAAGCACTTCAAAGAAATGTAGCTAAGGAGGATCTTTGGAAGCTGTGCATCATCTCTAAAAGTGTTTGTGATTATGCTAGAGGCCTTCCTTTGGCTCTCTCTGTTTTAGGTTCCTTTTTTGGTGGTAGAAGTAGTGTGCCAGAATGGGAAGAAGCTTTGGATATGTTGAAGAAAGATCCACATAAAGATATTTTTGGGATACTTCAGATAAGTTTTGATGCATTAACTGATATGGAACAAACAATATTTTTAGATATTGCTTGCTTATTAAACGGCAGGAGAAAAGAAGAAATAATACAAATATTGGAAAGTTGTGGTCTTAATGCAAAAATTGGAATAACAATGCTTCATGAAAAGTCTTTGCTGAAGGAATATAGCAGTTCTTTAGGGATGCATGATTTGCTAGAACAAATGGGCAGGAAAATTGTCGTAGATAAATCTTCAAACAATGTTGGAAATCGTAGTAGATTGTGGTCTAAGGAGGATATTGATGAAGTTATGGAAAACAATTTGGTGAGTGTTGATGTTATAGAGTTCTTGTATTAATTTATTTTATATCTGATTATTTTATTGTCAGTTAATTTTGATACATTTTCCTTCTTGCTAATATTGTTAATCTTCAAATGATGTTGCTAACATTGTTTATCAGGGCACGAAAGAAACACAAGGTGTGGTTTCATCCACACCTTGTGAGGCACGTTGGCATCCTCAAGCCTTTTCAACATTGCATAACCTCAGATTACTCATAGTATCATCAAGTGATTTTAACCTTGCTCATGGCCTCCAATGTCTTTCTCATGCGTTGAAAGTACTTCACTGGACAAATTATGCCTTAGACACTCTTCCTTTTAGAACCCGACTGCATAAACTTGTTGATCTTAAAATGCATCATAGCAAATTAAAGAAACTTTGGGATGAAAGCCTGGTATGATACCTTACGGATATGCTTTGATGTTATGGATATATAGTGTACGTAATTGATTATATAGTCAGCACACTTTATTTTTCCACTGATTCTCCTATATTTGTTTGACAAGTGCTCGAAGAATCTGAAGTTTTTGGACCTGAGTTATTCCAAGAACTTGATTAAAACTCCTATTTTCTCTGAACTTCCAAATTTGGAGAGATTAGAACTTGAAGATTGTGCAGATCTTGTTTACCTTCATGCTTCAATTGGACAACACAAAAAGCTTCAAGTGTTGAATTTGAAAGGTTGCAAAAAACTTAGAGCCCTTTGTCCAGAAAAATTGGAAATGACTGCTCTGAAACACTTAATTCTTTGTGGGTGCACTCAAGTAAAATGTCTTCCAGAATTTGGGGAAAGTATGAAAAATGTAGAAACGCTTGATGCTAAGGAGACAGGTTTAGTGAAACTTCCTGAGTCACTTGGTTTATTGACCGGTCTTAAAGCTTTGAAATTAAGGGGTTGCAAAAATCTTGTCGCCGTTCCTCAAAGCATTCTCAATTTGAAACATCTTAGAGATATTGATATATCTTGCTGCTCAAAATTTGCTGGATTGCCAGAAAAGTTTAATGAATTGGAAGCCCTGGAGGAGCTTGACGCAAGTGAGACCGACATAGAAGTACCTTATTCCCTTGGTGGTTTAAAAAAAGTCAAGAAATTGTCACTTGGTGGGTGTAAAAGGTCAACGTCCAGGTCTTGGAGCTTGATGTTTTGGAGGCATTCAATTCATAAGGGCTTAACATTTCCTGCTTCAATTTTGAGGATGACATCACTAAGAGAATTAGATTTAAGCCACCGCAATATTGATGAGAGATCCATTCCGAATGACTTCAGTGGCTTATCATCATTGTATTCATTAGATCTAAGTGGAAACAAGTTGAAGAATCTACCTGCTGGCTGCATATCTGATCTTTGGAATCTACAACTTCTTTGGTTGAATTCCTGTTCAGAACTTCGGTCGTTGCCACAGGCTCCTCCAAGTTTAAGGTTAATGGATGCAGGAGAGTGTGCGTCATTGGAAACAGTGACAGATGAACAATTACTACATCTCTTTGCTTCAATTGATCAGGTACACACCATATATATATATATATCCGTATGTCGTTCTAGTATTCTATGCGTCGTTAAATAATGTATACTATATATAACTTGATACGTGATTTTTTTTTTTTTGGGTTTAGGCGGAAAAGCTGAGGGGAAATGAAACTGTCTCAATGACTATTCCAGGGAGTGAAATACCTTCATGGTTTGAGAATCAAATTGATCTTTGTCTGGATGACAAATGTGAAGCTTGTGTGATGATAGACATCCCTTCTTGCGAAGAAATGTTAGGAATTGGGTTGTGCATTGTGCTCGATGATAAATTTTATTCTACTGATTCCAGCAAAACAAAATTAATTTCGCCTAAGTGGTGGTTTGATTTTGCTGCAAAGGATCTAATGTATGAGTTGACTTCAAATAATCCCCTACTGGCCCTACAAGGGAGTTCCGTATTGGTGGCTCCATTGAAGGAGCATGCATATGAGAAAGAAATACAGTCAAGTCACCTATGGATCTTGTTTTGGAAACAAAGAGAGGAACTCAGCCAAAAGCTACAATTAAGCAAGTACAGTCAGATTCCCTTGAGATTTGATGGCTGTACTGGGAAACTGGATGCAAAAGTTTCAATCAAGTTTGGATGGCGGGTGATATGCAGAGGTGATTTTGAAAATTGCAGTAGCTCAATGAGTCAAAATCTCCTTCCAACATTGGAACTACACAAGTACCAAGTATGTCACTTTCATTATATTCTACTTAATTACTTATCTTTTCATTTTTATTTCAAAATAATCGCTCAAAACTCAATCTGTCCGTAATTATGAGACAAATTTTATGAACAAATCATACATACTCCCTCCACACCTAAATATACTACATTTTTTTAAACTTAATTGTTTGTATATTAAGAAACTTAATGTAGTTAGCTTCTTTTTTTTTTTTTTTTTTTTTTTTTTTTGAACAGATGTAGTTAGCTATTAACTAATTAATGGGTCAAATTCTTGTTTACAATTATCACCAACATTTAATAAGATGCCTTGATCAGTAGTAATGACTTTTTACTAAAGTGACAATTGAGCATTTTAAATTTCACTATTAAAAAAATTAATTATTAACTAGGAGTATTTTGATGTAAGAGCAGTGAACATGGATAGGTTATTAGAGTCAAAGGCCCAAAGTAAAGTGCACAAAAGTGTTCTGCTATATGAAAGGAGAAAATTAGAGGATTAAGTTACATTTACTGCTCTAAAATCTTTCTCAACAGTTTTAGTATTCTACAATTATTTTTGGTATAATGTTGCCCAGAAAAATATTTTCTTGGCAACACTCAACATCCTGAAATAATCTTTTGTGCAATATTGTCCTTAATTGTTTTTTAGTGCCCACGAGAGGAAAAAGCGAGGGAAACACAATGGAAAGAATACAATGATGGAAAACTTCAAAAAATAGATTTTTGTTTTTTTAAGTTTTCTCTCATATTATTCTTCCTTTTATATGTTTTTGCCATCCAAATTAAGGTTTAAAGTGTTTTCTCAATAGCATTCAACATGTTAGGCTATTTTTTGGGTGCAATCTTGGTCATGAAATTTTAGAGGTTAAATAGTTTGGTAAAGTTGGAATAAGAGGAAAGGAATGCTATGTTGTTATTTGTTCAATGTAAGTAATAAAAACTAGTATTTTTAGGAAAATTGATACACATTTTCTCATGTATAACTAATTTACTTAATATTTTTAATTTATGTGAATTAATTGATTAATTTTTATATTTAAGACAGAAGGGAAGAGTGTAACAAAATAACAACTTTTTTGGTGTGAATCTCCAAGTGCGAATATTATTTGCATATATATTTTTCCTGTATATACTCCCTCCAATCTCTGGTTACTATAGTCTATAAATATATGGAAGAAAATTTCCTAACTTACATGTTAAGAAGACAGCAGTGAAGATTAGTTGACATCTGAAATTTGATTTACTATATCTTTTCACTTATTTTCTTCATTAATGTTCATCTTTT
The DNA here is from genome assembly GCA_019022655.1 of Acacia acuminata. Taxonomy (NCBI): domain Eukaryota; kingdom Viridiplantae; phylum Streptophyta; class Magnoliopsida; order Fabales; family Fabaceae; genus Acacia; species Acacia acuminata. Next base: position 60,903 of record JAFJYI010000461.1, on the reverse strand, counting down.
ATATATATATATATATCTTTTCAACTTTCTAAACTTTAATTAAAGGTTACTTATTTAATTTAGGGTTAAGTTAATTTCAACATCCTAAACATCTTTTTCTGCAGCACTCAACATTTTAAATTAATTTTTAATATAATTTCAACCTTAGTGTATTTTCTTAGTACACTAAGCACCCTAATATAATTTTTGATGTAATTTTACCCTTAAAATATTTTCTCAACAGCAATAAGCACCCCAAAGTTTTTTTCTCTCTGCTATTAATTTTTCTCATTTAATATTTTCGTTTGATATTAAAATTGTATTTTAAAAAAATGCCTTTTAATGTCTTCCAGCATACTTTTCTTTTCATTTAGACAAAGGATCAAGTTTAGCAATTTAAACTTTCAATATTGGTTTTATCTTAGTTTCAAATATAAGTAGACGATAATTTACTAGATGTATGTACACATCTTTGAGATTTTTAGTGGGTAAATATATCAATTTAATAAGGCTTCAATCATTAAAAATAATATGAGTATATAATAATTGAAAATGCTTGTTTTATTATAATATAAAATTTAAAAAACGTGAGTTCTCAAATATAACTCTTTGTATAAACTGAATGAGTGTGCGGCAAAATTGAAGTTAAAAAAGATGGAACAACTACGACAAGTTAACTTGGTTTGTTATATTAAATTGAAGCTGGCATCTTCTTTAATTTTGTGATTAGATTATGTTATTTGATGATTGTGCAGGGTGTCCGTACCCCAATGCTCCAACAGTTCATGTCAAACCAAATATTCACGTTCCGCCCATTCCTGGACCCAGATCCGGAATCCGGTAGACCATTATTTACGTTTGCTGCTTCAGTTAAAGCTGGAAATCAGGAGGCATGTGGCGGACTCATTAGAAATGATAGAGGACAATGGGTTATGGATTTAAAAAAGTCACTTGAACTATACTTGGTAACGATGGCTGAAATTTTGGCTATCAAAACAGGTCTTCAAGTCTGTAAATGTATGAACCTGAGGGAAATTCAAGTGTTATTAGATTCACTCGAAGCTATCAACACTCTACTCAGGGATAGTGGTGACAGTCATCCTTACAGGATATTGATTGAAAAAACTAGACAGCTTTTATATGCTTTGAGAGGTCTGTGGAGATACGTCATGCTGCTAGGGAAATATTAGTGTGCATGGATAAGCTTGCAAGGGAGGCTCACTCTGAAGATCCTCAAGTAATTTTCCTCTCATAGGTGCAAGAGTGCTATCAATCTAAGTTTTGGATGGACATGAATTATGCTGAGGAGGAGGTTCCTTCAAGTAGTAGTACCTGATCCATTGGATCAACTTCAAGTCATGCTTGCCATATGTATGCGGAAAAAAATTATTTACTTTCTTGAGCCAAAAGCATTGTACATAGAGAGGCTGTTATTTTGATCGTCAGTCCAAAAGAGACACACATTAAGGGTTTGTTTGATTTGAGGGGATGTGAGGGATTTTAATGGAGAGGAGAGGAAGAGAGGAGATGTGAGGGATTTTAATATTACATCGTTTGGATTGATTTGAAGGAAGGAGAGGGGAGGGATTTAAATGTTTCTTTGTTTGGTTCAAGAGGGGATGGGAGATAAATTATTTTGAGATGGAGAATTTTACCGTTATGTTGTAATACCCTAAAAATCAAATTTAGCATAACCACTATATTTTGATAAATAAAACCTATTAAAATAGGTGAATATGTGGTCTCAAATTTTGAGATGTGTTTATTCTATTTTCTAGGTAAATTTTCTTTAGAATTAAGGTGACCAATAATTTAACTTTCTGAATTTTATTAGGCATCATAAAATATCATAAAATACAATAAATACCATATTAAACTATGATTCATGTGGAATCTAAAAAAAAAAAAAAAAGTGTCATGGAAATCCTTAAATAAATTTGGAGAAATCAATAACACTTATGACCAACTAAATCTTCACTAAATTAAATAATTGAACAAACCTTCATAATTGATCAAAGCACCAATTTTCATAATTTGTTAAGAGACTAAGTTCTCTAATAACTTATAATTAATACCTAGTTCATATTTAATTCATAAAAGGCCATAAAGAATTATCAAAACACTTGGACAATTAAGAGGCAATTACCAATAATTAGTGGGCAATTAAAAATTACACTAGAAGAATATTTGGGTAGTTATTTGCAATTAAATTTGCAAACATTAAAATATTTATGCTAATTTTCGTAATTAATTAATAATTAAATTAAAAAGGCATAATTAAGAAATGTATGAGATTAATTAGTGATCAAAGGCTAATAAAAACCCAAGACTAGCATAAAGATAAATCCTAAGGCCCTAATTATAAATCCTAAGGCCCTAATTAAGTATCATAAAGTGTAATCCTTATGAAGTAAAAATTAACCAATGAGAGAATTCTTTCTAGATGAGTATAAAGTAATTAAAACACAAAATTTGAAGAGAAAAGAGGGAAGTGCACAGTTTTTACACACAAAAAACTGAATAAAGAAATTGAAGTAATCAATTAATAGAATTACTCAAGATAGTTGAGCACATGCAAGTCATAAATAATGGAAGAGGATAATGTACTTTTAATTAAGAGACTTAATGACCATGGAAGAGGATAAATTGGTGGGAGAAAAATCAAGAAAGAAAGTCAAATTGATATCCAATGAGAAAATTACACATAAGATAATTAGATTAATCAATAGGATTAAATCAAGACTTAATCAAAGGGAAATCTATACAAAATAAATTGTATCTTGAGATCCGTTGATCAAAAATCAAATGTAAGAAGTGATTATTAACAAGCAAAATTCAAGCTTGAGATTGACTATAATCAAAGTCATTTCCTCAACTTTTGAGGATTATGTCCAATTGAGAAAATGAGAGATTATGGTCTCTAATTAAAGCCAAAATCTCAAGAGTTCAAAACCAAAAAGGGAATTTGAATCAAACTTCATTAAGGTCCCCAAATGAATTTTTATCTAGTGATTCTAGCAATAGAAGTGGTAGGAAATTCTAGAGAAAGCCAAGAAGTAGTAGGATATTTTGCAAAAGTGTTTGGAAGAGGATATGGTACTTTGGGATAGAACAATTAATGGAAATGGAAGAGGATTAAGGAGAGAGAGAGGGGGGGTCAGATTTGAGGGTTCTAAGGGCTAGGATTTGTGCTTTTAATTTACCTAGATCCAATGGCCATAATGCAAGATGAGGGGTTGTGAATAGTGCCATGGACTTTTACTATAAATAGGGGTTGGGGTCTTCATAATTCCTCACCAATTCACAAAGCAACATCTGAAATGTAGAGAGAAAGTGAGAGTGAGAGCCTTGAAGAAAGGAGGAGCAAAGTTCTTGGTAAGTTCTCTAGCTCTAGCTTTAAGTTCTTTGAGTTTTAGTTCTTAAATTCTTAGATAGAAGTAGCTTAGAACCCTCAAATCTGACCCCCCTCTCTCTCCCCTTAATCCTCTTCCATTTCCATTAATTGTTCTATCCCAAAGTACCATATCCTCTTCCAAATACTTTTGCAAAATATCCTACTACTTCTTGGCTTTCTCTAGAATTTCCTACCACTTCTATTGCTAGAATCACTAGATAAAAATTCATTTGGGGACCTTAATGAAGTTTGATTCAAATTCCCTTTTTGGTTTTGAACTCTTGAGATTTTTGGCTTTAATTAGAGACCATAATCTCTCATTTTCTCAATTGGACATAATCCTCAAAAGTTGAGGAAATGAATTTGATTATAGTCAATCTCAAGCTTGAATTTTGCTTGCTAATAATCACTTCTTACATTTGATTTTTGATCAACGGATCTCAAGATGGGTTGTGAATAGTGCCATGGACTTTTACTATAAATAGGGGGTTGGGGTCTTCATAATTCCTCACCAATTCACAAAGCACCATCTGAAATATAGAGAGAAAGTGAGAGTGAGAGCCTTGAAGAAAGGAGGAGCAAAGTTCTTGGTAAGTTCTCTAGCTCTAGCTTTAAGTTCTTTGAGTTTTAGTTCTTAAATTCTTAGATAGAAGTAGCTTAGATCCTAAATATGCTAGGATAATTTTATTTACATGTTTTTATAGTCAAAATTGTCTTTATTTCTAAAAATTGATGGAGAATAAGTTATGGCAAAATTTCTGGAAGAAAATCATCAAAGTAACGAAGTTCGCGAAATTTCATCGGTTTCGAATTTCTGGAGGCAGTGATGAAAATGCTGGAATTTCATATTGAAAATATGGTCAAAAAATTCTGAGAAAATTCATGGTTAAAATAGACATATAGGGATTTTTAAATATGTCAAGAACATGTCAAAATGATTTATGTACAGAGAGATAAAAATCCTCAAAATTAGGCTACGAATTTCTGGAAAAATTCTGGGCAGAGGTTTAAAACTTAAAACCTGGGAGTGATTCGTGAGTTCTGGGAAAAATTTATTATTTTTACTTGAAAATAGACATCCTAAGGAGTCCGAAGAATTTTACGGATCCTCATTTCGATTTTTCTAGATTTAGTTATGATTTTTCAAAGTTAGATGAAAAGCTGCCGAATTGGTACCAGCGTTGTTCTACGAATTTTGAGGAAACAAAGTGGAAAATAAATGTTGCAAGGGCAAAATAGTCATTAGTGGCCAGAATATCCCTTAGGATATTATTTTGAAATTAATAAATATGATATTACCATTATAGGATACGCGTGATCACCGCCCGACCGTCAACGTACCGACAACACCGACGAAGGTACGGACGCGTACTGTAACACTAACTCTGATGTTTACTATATACCTATATGTGATGGTTGTATTCATAGACTGAGCTTCTGTTTTTAAAAAGTTATTGAGCATACATATACAGCTGTACACGGGTTATGGTATTGATAACGCCGTTGAGTTTTCCTAGCGGCGAGGACACGACCGTACATCGTGGCACCGTGAATAGTGCGGACTATAATAACGTTTATATGCAGTGGCTGTGTTCGGTTATTATCTTTCACGTGTGAATATTGCTGTGATATCATGAATAAACTGTCATACATATTTGTTACATGAACATGAGGTTAACCGTTACCTGATGTTCAATGGGCATTGAACCTCAGCTCTTACCATAGCTTCGGGATCCGGAGTGAACGGGATCGAAGACGGGGTAAGCAGCAGATATAGGAACCGGCTGGAGGAAGCCCTTTTATTTTGTACTTAATGATGACATTTGAAATTTTTGTAAACACTGTGAAAGCTAAACACATACACTACAGGGGATATTTATCAGTTACTTTTTAATACTATTTACTTCCAATGCTCAACTCTGATCAAGATACCGTGAAAACGCTTTCGAAAATTGGGATGTTACATATGTTATAGGAGGAATTTTAAATAAATGATAATATTTTAAAACTTTTGTTAAAGGTAAAAAAAGAGAAAGTTTTGGTAGTTGGTGTGATGAGGGTCTTTTATTGTTAACATTGGGGTCCACAATCAAAAATTGACCAAAGATTGTGTATAATCAAACTTAGGATCGTTCTCTCTTTTTAATGAGCCTTTTATTGGATCCTAAGTAATATAAAAGCCATGCAAATGCAATGAAGACAAGGGAAAAATTTGTTTTGGTTTTTCAAATTAATAAACTAAAAGCGGCATGCACTTTTGGATCCACAAAATTAAATCCTAAACTACTATTTTTGGTATTTTCTTTAATTTATAATGAAATGAAGAATGAAAATGTACAATGAATTCCTTTGAAAATGGAATAGTGGTTGTCATAGTTTAATTAAATGTAGGAGTAAATTTTCATTAAGTTTTGATGAAAAACCCCAAGCAAACACTTGAGTCTAGTGTTCTTAATTAGTGATCACTCATACTAACACAGCTAGCAATCACCTCTTAAGGTACTATTGAAAAGCACTTAGGGAGCGATTAGGATTAGATTAATTCGACTTGCTTTCTCTTGACAGAAATGTGGTAACACGACACTTAATTAATCCAATTCAATCATAATATATAATAATAACACGTAAAAAGCACAAAATTGCCACATCTCCCCCTTTACTCCATGCATTCTTGCTTGTTGTTTCCATTGTTCCACATCTTTAGCTCTTATTGGTTCATGAATTACCACTTGGATTTAGGCCTTAACTTAAGTAATTAATTTAAACCTTTGGCTAATTATTTCCAACAAGGTGTTCTTAAATATTATTAGGCTTATTTGATTGGTTACAATATTAATCATAATCACATGTTATCAATTTAATTATGAAAGTTTATGAATTTAATTCAATTAATGTAGATTTAATTATCTACTAATTGTTGGCAATTTTCTTTAATTTGCTTAATTATTTCCTCACAACTTTTGGGTTTACCTTAGTCATTTATGCACCATGCATTAATTTAATAATCATAGGGCAACTTATGGTCCCTAATATAATATTGGATTTTTGCCTCTTTAAATTTCAAGGAAACTAATCAAATAAATTACTAAAATTAGAGACAACATACTTTCCTATTTTAAATAGGTATTTTTCATCCAAACAATAATATTCAAGAGAAATATGAATTTTTTGGTATTTTATGATCCCAAAATAAAATTAGAGAATTTGGTTTTTGATTACCTCAATTCTTAGAGAAAATTCCCTAAATTAACATAAATATGTTACTCAATTTTGAGACCACATATTCACCTATTTTTAATAGGCACTATTTACCAAAGTATTGTATTTAAAATAATTAGGGATTTTTTTTTCCGGGTATTACATTTCTCCCCCCGTTAAATAAAATTTCGTCCTCGAAATTTGATCGTATCACTTCAGAGAACTAATCTAGACATACTTGGTCTAATGTTACCATCACAATTAACACTTTATATAGTGCTAAGTACTACTGGTCTTATGGCCTAGGGACACCGCCCTTGCATACTTGCAATACTATCTAAACATGCATTAGAAACTTAAAGTTTCCATGCTAAGTATGGTAGCTATTATCACGTCATAGGGTAATCCATAGGCATGCATTCCTAGGTGTTTTGCACGATCATATGAAGTAAACGAATGGCTAGTACCCGAATCATACAACGCCTGAAGAAGATTCCCTAGTAAGAGAGATAGTACCTTGGACCATCTCCGGAGATTTTCTATCCTCTGAACTGGTTAGTGCGTACACCCGGCCTGGGTTCTGTGGCTTTAACCCCACAGCCTTCTCGGGAAGTTCCAGCTAATGTGCCCCGGCTTTCGACATTTGTAGCAAATTTGTCTCCTATCACAGTCAATACGAAATGGTATTTTCCGCATTTTGGACACGGTCGGGATCCCGGTATTCTGGGGTAGTTCTGCTGCCCAGATTGGAATGGCATCTTGCTTCCACTTTGGGAATTATTCCATGGTGCCTCCCTCTTCTGCGAGGAGTTTCCGCAGTTAGAACCACTATGGTTTGGGCCATTACTACTGAAGGGTCTGGACTTTCGCAATTCTTTCAAGTTCCGCTCGATAAGCCGACATGCTTCCATAGCATGAATCAATTCTTGGAATTGCTAGTACACAAGTTTCTCCTTTATCTCGTACTTCAGCCCGTAGACCAGTATGTTCGCCATACTGCTCCCGTCATCATTCCTTCTTAGGTGTGAAGAGTATCGAGACAGGTTGGTGAAACGGGCAAAGTAGTCATCAACTGACTCTTCCTGGCCTTGCCGGATATATAGGAATTCCGACTCCTTGATTATCTGCACAGATGTAGGAAAGTACTGCTCGTTGAATTTTTCCATAAATTTCTCCCATGTTATGGGACAATAGCGTGCTTGTAACGTCACAGCAATGCTCCTCCACCATCTATCCGCATCTCCTTCCAGCTTGTAGATTGCGAGTTGAGCTTTTCAATTTTTCGGACATTCCATGACCTCAAAGATCTTGTCCAGCCTCATTAGCTAGTCCTCAACTGAGTCGAGCTTGCCCCGGAAAGCTGGTGGCTTAAGCTTGCAGAATTGGGTAACCTAGTACTGCGTGGTCTTAACAACTCGGTTGGGTTGATGTAGCACTGCCCTTGCTCTCTCTCGTCGGGGAGGTGACCAAGATCTATCTGACTCCTCCGCTTCCTCGGTACGTTCGTCCTTTTGTTCATTTTCGTCCTCTTCCTCAGCTTGCTGTTCTTCTACTACTCGTCTTTCCTACCTTTCGGTAAGGAGTTCATTAATGAGAGCCGCTTGTTCTTCTAGCATCCTCCTCATTTCCTGCATCTCGTTCTGCTCCGGTTGTTGTTTGGGTTCTGGCAACGGTATCGCTTGTTGCTGTCTGCCTCTCCCTCTCCCTCAGCCTTTGCCTCGGCCTCTGCCTCTGGGAGCTCCGGCTCCTCTTAAATTCGCCATGTCTCGTTCTTTTTCCTTCGTTAGGGAAAACATTAGATTTAAGAAGACGATGATTAGTATATTGAAGACTTTATCACACTAGTATCTACACTGCACATAGACTTTATCGCACTTAGCATTCCCACTACAAATGAACAGGCACCCACAACATTTCCCTCGTTCAGAATTTTGTTGATTCGGTCTACTCAGAAATGGGTACGAAAATACGTGTCAGGAGTTCCTCTACATGAGTCAAATACTGCATGTACTTATCTTTATTGATCTCGGAGTTTCATCCGGCATGGCCCAGCTCCATATATGAGCTCTGGGTTAGAATGGAATTAATGCTCAGTACAAACTGGAGATTATCAGAATTATCGGAGCCTAATATCGATGTAGGTACAGGCGATGGATACACCAGCCCTGGTTTAGAGTGGTGCACCAACAGAGGGTGGTACACTGGTTCAGGATGGTACACCGGTTTAGGATAGTATACTGGTTCAGACGGGTATACCGAAGTATTGAATTAAGGTGGTACTCTGACCTAGGCTTATATCAGTACTCATTTTCAAAACATGCTCTTTTAAAAAGGCGTAGAGCCTAACTCCGCTACTCAAACCAAATGGCCAGGTAGGTGTCTATCATGGGAGCCTCACCATGCTAGGGTGACTGATTGGCTGATCCACATAGACTAGCCCCGCCTTCGGCACCAAAAGGTTTGGAATAACTTAGTCAGATCTATGCCAGGACAACTGCTCTGATACCAAAATTGTAACATCCAAATTTTCTAAAGCGTTTTCAAATAGTTTGTTCAGAGTAGAGCATCGGAATAATTTAAAAGAGCGAGTATCGATAAACTTTCACTTTGTTGGTGTATCTGGTTGCTTTTACGGCGGTACATTTATTCGAATATTCAAAAATACGCTAATACATATCCAAAAAGAAATTCTCCTTTGGGTCTTCACCGGTGCGCTTGCCCTTGTCCTCGGTCCCCGATCCTCCGGATCCCGAGGCTATAGAGAGGGCGAGGTTCAATGGAATTGAACCTCGGTAACGGTTAACCTCATGCTTAAATATGACAAAGATATGTATGACGATATTCATGGCGTTTCAAGAAATATCATTACATAAGCACACAACAGATGTATCCCAACAAGACATAAGCACACAGATGTTTCCCAACAAGTACATAAGCACACAGCAGATGTATCCCAACAAGGTACATAAGCACACAAAGATGTATCCCATAAGCACACAGCAGATGTAAAGTTATCTATCACATATAAGCATACAATAAGCATCAGAGTTAGTGTTACAGTACGCGAACGTACCTTCGTTGATGAATACGGTATGTTTGTCGGTCGAAAATGCGTTCACAGATATCCTATGAGGGTAATCTCGCATTTATTAATTCCCAAACAATATCCTAATAGATATCTTAGTCAAAAATGACTATTTTGCCCTTGCAACATTTATTTTTCACTTTATTCCTTCAAAATTCGTAGAACAACGCTGGTACAAATCTGGGCAGCATTTCGTCTAACTTTGAAAAATCATAATTAATTCTAGAAAAATCGACACGAGGATCCGTAATATTCCTTAGAATCCTTAGGATGTCTATTTGCAAGTAAAAATAATCAACTTTGCCCAGATTACACGATTCACTCCCAGGTTTTAAGTTTTGAACCTCTGCCCAGAATTTTTCCAGAAATTCGTAGCTAAATTTTGAGAATTTCTATCTCACTGTACAAAACTCATTTCAACATGTTCTTGGCATATTTGAAAATCCCTATATGTCTACTTTCACCATGAATTTTCCCAGAATTGTTTAACATCATTTTAAACAAGAAATATTGGCATTTCTATCGCTGATTTCAGAAATCGCTTACCGACAAAATTTCGCCGAACTTCGTTACTTCGGTGTTTTTCATCCAAAAATTTTTCCCTAACCCTTCCTTCATCAATTTTTCGAAATAAAGCTATTTTTAACCATAAAAACGTGAAAATAAAACTACTCTAGAATTTTTAATATTAAAACACAACTATCTATGAATTTAAAACTCAAAACTCAAGAACTTGCTTACCTATGCTTGAACTCCTTCAAGCTACTTCCCACTCAACCTCACTTCTCTCTAATTTCAGATTGCCCTTTCTTGTTTGGTGTGAAGAATGAAGAGAGGTTTGCTCTCTATTTATAGGCTCCAAGCAACCCCTTTCAACAAGCTATCTCTCTTCCCTCTTGGCTTTGGACTTGTGTTTTCTATTATGCCACATAAACAATATTTCTATGGCTGGAAGGGAGGATGAATCATCACCTTTTACTCCCTTTGACCTTGCATTGTTGGCTCTCCCATGTTCCACCACCTCTTGTCCTTGTCTCTTAACTTGCCTTGTTGGCCCTTTCTACTTCTCATATTTATCTATGGAACACTCATTGAGCCAACAAGGCTCTTCTCCTTTAATCACTACACACACACATACACACACACACACAAAATTGTCACATCTCCCCCTTTACTCCATGCATTCTTGCTTGTTGTTTCTAGGGATGGAAATAGGCCAGGCCAGGCTAGGCTTTGGCTAAATAGGCCTGAGCCTGTAATGAGAGTGAAAGGCCTGAGCCTGGGCCTGAGCCTGAATGTAGGCTTTTTTAAGGCTCAGGCCTGAGCCTTCGTAAGGCCTAGTAGAGCACCGAAGCCTTTTTAAAGGCCTACTTACAATGTAGGCCTTTAAAAAGGCCTCATATTATTGGCTTTGGAGGCCATAAAAAGGCTTTGAGCCTATAAAAAACCATATAAATGTAGGCTTTTAATAGAATATAAAAATAAAAACAATAAATATTATTTTAGTTATATTATATAAATATAATTATATTTATTTGATGTGTAAACAGGCCAGGCCTGAAGGCTTACAAAGCCGACCGCACCAGGCCTTAAACAGGCCAGGCTGTGGGCCGCCTGAAAGGGGCCTGGCCTATTTCCATCCCTAGTTGTTTCCATTGTTCCACATCTTTAGCTCTTATTGGTTCATGAATTACCACTTGGATTTAGGCCTTAACTTAAGTAATTAATTTAAACCTTTGGCTAATTATTTCCAACAAGGTGTTCTTAAATATTATTAGGCTTATTTGATTGGTTACAATATTAATCATAATCACATGTTATCAATTTAATTATGAAAGTTTATGAATTTAATTCAATTAATGTAGATTTAATTATCTACTAATTGTTGGCAATTTTCTTTAATTTGCTTAATTATTTCCTCACCACTTTTGGGTTTACCTTGGTCATTTATGCACCATGCATTAATTTAATAATCATAGGGCAACTTATGGTCCCTAATATAATATTGGATTTTTGCCTCTTTAAATTTCAAGGAAACTAATCAAATAAATTACTAAAATTAGAGACAACATACTTTCCTATTTTAAATAGGTATTTTTTCATCCAAACAATAATATTCAAGAGAAACATGAATTTTTTGGTATTTTATGATCCCAAAATAAAATTAGAGAATTTGGTTTTTGATTACCTCAATTCTTAGAGAAAATTCCCTAAATTAACATAAATATGTTACTCAATTTTGAGACCACATATTCACCTATTTTTAATAGGCACTATTTACCAAAATATTGTATTTAAAATAACTAGGGATTTTTTTTTCCGGGTATTACAACTTATGACCTTTTTATCCCTGGTGGGTTTGTTATTACAATTTTGCCCCTTCATTTCTTCAAAAAGAATTATCTAGCATTTTGCCCAGATTTTTCACTATCTTTGCAAAATCATAATGAATTGTACCAAAATCAAGTCGATGTGCTTCCCAAGCCAATGACCCTTGACAAGTCTATTTTTCTAGAAAAATAACGTTATCAACTCGAAGTTCGTGAGTCATTCCCAGTTTTTCTCTTTCCAAACACTGCTCCAATTCCCAGTTTTAAAACATGAGCTAACTTGAAAAATTCACATCTCTTTTTTGTAAAACTTAAAACGTTACATATTCTATATACTTAGAATGCCTCAGGTGTCTACTTTAATCATGAAAAATTTCATGATTTTTGAAGATAAATTTATACATAAAATAATACCTTCAATGTGACTGACTCCAAGAGTAACCAAGAAATTTGGATATTTCCTATCTTTTACTATCTTGTTCCATTGATTCTAAAAGTTATTTCCCAACATGCTTTTACCCCATTTTGCAGTTTAAATGCAATGGAGGCCTTAAAAACATGTCAAAAAATTTACTCCCTAATTTTATGAATTAAACTACAATTTTACCAAAAAAAAAAAAATCAAAAGACTAAAGCTAGAGAGCTTACCTTAAAACACTAGCTAGCTTCTTCCTTCTTCTTCTTGAATTTCACCTCTCACTCTCACTCTCACTTATGATCAAATGCTTTGAGCTGATTTGGTGTGAAGAATGAAGAGGGGTTAAGCCCCTATTTATAGGAAAAAAATCCAAGCTTATGTGTTTTCTATTGCATGTGATTATGTTGCTCTCCTTCCACCCAAACCATTATATCAAGAATCACTTTTTGAAACCAAATCTTGACCTTTCCCTTGGCTGGCTGACATGCCTCCATTCCCTGGCCATTAGATTGATTTTTCATGTGGCATTGATCCAATGGTTAAGTGTTTTCATTGGTTAATTTAATTTCCTAAGGATTACGACTTAATTAGGTAATTAATTGGGACCATTGGATTGCAAGACGTGTCAAAATCTCATGGTTGGTTGGTTGCCATTGTTTACTTTTCAAAGCTGATTAACTAAGCTTTAATTAATCCCCTAATCAAATGTTTACATGCCTTCTAATTACATGTGCTATTGTATAATTGGTTTGTTAGCTAATTATGGTTATTAGTGCTTTATTATTAAACAATGTTTAATTTCATCCTCATAGGCCCTTAATATTTTCGAAAATAACAACTCTCTTTTTGATGTTTTTAATTGTCTCTATTTAAATTGAAGAATTATTCAGTTGGTCTTAATTAATACAAGTTTAATTGCCCATTAGTCTTTGCTAATTTCCTTTAATTTACTTAAGTGTTTTCATAACATTTCTTGCCTCTTTTGGTTATAATATAACTGTCATTTTATGTGTTATTTATATTATATTTTATGATCCCTAAGTATAGCCTCATAATTAGCCTTTTGTTAATTTAATTCCAAGTGAAATTTGCCTAAAATTATAATAATTTGAGACATATTCACCTTCATTTTATAATAATTATTCATCAAAATAAAAGTTTTGTGATGAATAGGAATTTTAAGGTATTACAAATAAACTCCCCTATTTAAACTCTAAAGCTCCAGCCCGTAATCCATCTCCAACAGGCAAAATGAGCCACGAAACAATAATCAAAGTAGCTCCAAACACAATTAAATCTTCAGTCATGTTAATTAATTGAAGGATGAAGTGATTAATGGGAAATTAATGGCATGAGAAAACAAAAACGTTGAGACATAGTGGATGATGGTTTCGGTGGTGAAGAAAATGGAGGAGAGCCACGGCAGTGATTATGGCAAGAAGAAGATGAAGCTGATGGCGGTGATTGAGGACGACGGTGGTGTGAGAGAGTGAAATGGTGGAAGGCGGTGGAGGAAAAACGGAAGAATAGTTCTAGCGGGGGCTGAGCTTGTGAAGAAAAGGGAATGGTCGACGATGATGACAAAGTGAGAGAGACAGAGACGGCGGTGTGGAGGAGTGGAGGTCGCCGGTGGTGATGAGAGGGAATGTGGTGGTGACGGTGAAAGTGAAGGTACAATGGTGGTCGCGACGCTATGTGCTGTGTGATTTCTGTATCGTATCTATGTCTCGCGTCTCGCCAAAACCGGTTGCTCGCAACGGAAGTATGGTGAGGGGGAAGGTCCTTAACGGTAGAGGTAGCTATCCATCTCTTTCCCTCTCCTCTCCAGCTCTCGTTAAAGCTCTGGTCTCTTCTCTTACTCTGCGGCGCTCTCTGGATCTGTTTTCAGCCCTATTCACGGGTTGCTGATGAAAATGTGTGTTTTGATCAGGGACCTAACCGACACTTTTAAAAATAATTTGTGAAGGGGCTAAACTGAATCTTTTACAATTTAAGCTCAAACTTTCAATTTCAAATTTGATCTAATTTCTTCAAACACCTACAATAAAAAAATAATAAATCTAACATCAAATATTCTCGAAAAATCAATGATTAAGTGTAACATCCCAAAATTCTATACTTCAAAATGTGTCGGTTGACACTTGGTTTTATAAAAATCAGCAGAGTTTGAGGTGCTACCACTCAGAGTATTGCGAAAACGGAGAGCATGTACTAACAATTGGACGATGAGTATCTGATATAAAATTCCCAGACATATGATGATGTCCCGACATAAACTGATATATAAAAATAATCTCGAAGGAATATTCATGTGATACAATATTACAGGACTTGTATAATTACAACTCTTCAATAGTAACTATACAATCTTAAACCAAGCCTTAGGTAGACTTGGGGCAATGAACCTAACTCAGTTAATCAAACAATTTGGCCAGGCCGGTGTCTAGTGGAAGTCTCCCCGAATTCACGGCGACTCATTGACTGAACCACATAGACGAACCCTTTTTAGACACCAAATGGTTGAAGTAACCTTATTAGATTCATGCCGGAAGGTATGCTTTGTTAAAATTCTTCCGGCTCTTGTCTTGACCGGTGCCTCCTCACGACTCCATCCATCGGCGCCTCTCTTCGGCTTCATCCTTCGGTGCCTTTTTCGGCTCCCTTTACCGGTGCCTTCTCTGACCCTGGTTCCTTTCTTGAACCTTTAGTCAAGGCTGAGATTCAATCGAATTGAATCTCAGGTAACAGTTAACCTCATATGAAAAGTATAAACAATAAATATGACAGATATTCATAGTTTAGAAAAAAAATCAATCATGAATCAACCAATCATATCAAAGCCATACAAGACATATGAGAGTTAAAGTTACGTACGCGAACGTACCTTTCACCGTGTAATGGCCAAACGTCCTGGCCTTTTGATCCGACTCCGACCTCTCGGATATCCCGGAACTTTGCTCCTCCTTTCTCCCGACTCTCAATCACTCTTTCACTCTTAGAATCAGATTGCTACTTGCTATCTTGGTGTGAGAAAATATGAAGAGCCAAAGGCCCTATTTATAGCAATTTGTGGGTTAACTACCTAACAACTTTTATTCATTCTTAACCCTTGGATTAAACTTAGTTGAGAAGTTTAAATCTCATCCTTACACCTAGAGCCGTCAATCGTGGCCGGCCCGTGATGGGCCCGGGCCCATCGTGGCCGGCCCTCCAGGCCGAGTAAGAAAAACACCTGTTTTTCAAAGCCCGGCCCGAGAGCACCAGGGCCAGGGCCGGCCCGCAGGGCCCGGAAATTATTATTTCAAATTTTAACTATTTTTCCTCTGTTTTTTTTCTCAAAGAAATATAATTAGTAAATTACAACAATTAAAGCTCTAATTTATCAAATAAATGTTGTCAACATTTATATCCAAAAAACACAATTATCCAACAAATAAGCGATCACGAATTCATAATCAAAAACAAATTATGTTCTCAAATAACTTACATAAAATATAAAAAGCATCTAAGTTCTTAATTGTTGTAATTTACTATCAAAAACAAATTATGTTCTCAAAAACAAATTATGTTCTTAATTCTTATGGATTACTATCCTCATGATTTTTGGAGAATGCATTCAAAATTCAACATTAAAAGAAAAAAAAAAATATATAATCGGGCTAACGGGCCGGCCAGTAGCCCGCAGTCCGGCCCGTAAAAAGCCCGTGGCCTGCGGGGCCCTACAGGGCCCGAAGTCACCTCTCTCTTCAATTTTTGAGGCCCGCCCGTAACGGGCCGGGTTAAACGGCCGGCCCGACGGGCCGCCCGTTTTGACGGCTCTACTTACACCTACTCAAACCGACTTCACACTTCTCTCTCCTTTTCTCTTTCTTCCATCATCTTTTTCCTTACTACTTCAAGAAGTAAAGTGCAGTCTTCCTGTGTAAGTTTCTTCCAACTGAGTCTTTGGTTTTACTTTAACGAAATTCATTTTTGGTTGCACGATCAATCACTATTACTTTTAAATTCTGAGTATGCTTTTTGATTAGTAGTTGGATATCCAGTTTTATGGTCTAATTAGATTCCCTGGTTGTACTAAGCTTATTCTTCAACGTTTACAAAAATAGCCTTTACTAGGCTTACTTTCGAGGTTAAATTATATGGGTTCAAGATAAGTCCTTATATTTTTCTCCGGGTTCCTACTTCTTCACAACTATTTAAATTTGTATAAATTCTCACTTTATTTGTTGTTTTGAGTTTTTACTTGTGTACATCGATATTTACGGATTTCAAACCATTATCCAATTTACTCTAGGATTTCAAACTTTATAAAATTTGCTTTAATTTTTTCTCTCTCTCACACACTAGACTCACAACCCTCACAACATTTTCACACACACACACACACTCACAACACTCTCTCCCTTACTTGCACACACACACATACACAACTCTTTTGTCATTGGTGGATTTTACTTCACAAGGATTCCACTTTATGAAATTGAATTAAGGCCTTAGGATTTAGCTTTATGAGGTTTAATCCTAGCCCTCCATAACTAATCTCAATTAATATTCTTAATTAGTTGATTTAATTAATTATGAACATATAATACAATTACTTTAATTATTGCAAATTCATTGTCCATTAATTGTTGGCAAATTTTCTCTCTAATTGGATTAATTATTTTCTCACAACTTTTGGGTTTACTTTGGTCATTTATGCACCATGCATTAATTTAATAATCATAGGGCAACTTATGGTCCCTAAAATAAAATTGGATTTTTGCCTCTTTAAATTCCAAGGAAAATAAACAAATAAATTACTAAAATTAGAGACAACATACTTTCCTATTTTAAATAGGTATTATTTTGCCAAACTATAATATTCAAGAGAAATATCAATTTTGGGGTATTATACCATTATTTTAATTAGTGCAAATTTAATTGCCTCCTAATTGTGGTTAATTCCCTTTAATTAATTCAAGTGGTTTCATAACACTTCCTTGATTATTTTGACTACCTTAATTCTTAGAGAAAATTCCCTAACTTAACATAAATATGTTACTCAATTTTGAGACCACATATTCACCTATTTTAATAGGCACTATTTATCAAAATATAATATTTATGATAAATATGAATGTTAGGGTATTACATTAAGAGTAACTACATCCTCGCAAAAAAGGGCACCTTAACATGCTGTCTTAATTATCTAAGGACTCTGGAAAAGATTATATGGGATTTAATTCCCTGGAGATTAGCTTCTATAAATTTTAAGATCGGAGTACTGCCCTTCGCTTGTAATTTTCTTTTTTCTTTTTAAAAAGAAAAGTACATTCAAGTGGCATCCTCTAACATTTTGCTTTAATTCATTCCATTTTTTTGGTTTTGGCCCGCTTCCCTTAAACTTATAGTTCTCTAGCGATTTGATCTTCTTTCGATAAATGTGTATTTTATAATTAAATAGCTATATATTATGAGATATATGTAGTAAAATTTATAAATATTTGATACCTATTTAATTCCTTTTTATATAATTTTCTTTCTGTTGATCAATTATAGGGGGAAAAAGAATTTTGTTACAAAATCTACTTATATGGCCCACTTTATTTTGTGGGAGCAAAGTGCAAATCAACAAACAATACATACATATATATATATATGCACATACATACATACATATATATATACATACACACACAGTGAGATACACTTGTGCATGTGTGTGCAAGTGCGTACACAAATTTTAAGAATATATATATATATATATATATATATATATATATTGAAAGAATCTTGTGACAAGTTATCTAGATGGTGTAGTGGTTATATTGCTAGTCTCACATGAGGTCCCTTGTTCAAACCCAGCCTAGGACAACTTTCTTAAATATTTTTGGGAAAATCTACCTCAGGGCCTAAAGTAGTAAAAAACTTATCAAAAAAGACCCAAGAAAAAGTCAAATGTCAAAAAAGGACCTAGGGCCTTTTATCGTATTATTTTATAAACGTTAACAACTAAATCGCACCAAGTAACAACAAAATCAATAGCATTAACAACAATATCCTAACAACTAAATCAGTCCCATTAACAATTAAATCGTACCGTTAACAAATATATCAATAGACGTTAACAACTAACGTTTATGAAATAATACCGAAAAGCCCTAGGGTCTTGTTTGACATTTGACTTTTCCTTGGGCCTTTTTTGATATTTTTTTTGCTAGTTTGGGCCCTAAGATGGATTTTCCCAATATATTTTAGGCATGGACTTGCGGCGGCCTATGATAAAACACATGGCTCAGACAACTTTCACACATATGCCTTAAAGCAAGTTTACAACATGGGCCTGATTTGATAAGGAAAAAGGCTAATTAGAAATAGTAATAGATAAATAAATATGTTGAATCTTAATAATTTCAAAGGGATTGATTTGAAATTTTGAAATATTGCAAAATTTGGGAAATTACCTAACCGCCTTTAGTTTTTTTAAATAAAAATTCAAAAGGCCGCAGCTTCACAACTTTAGTATAACTATTAGCAACTCAAGTATCTGTAATAACAATTTTTGCGTGAGAAATTCAAAAAAATATAATAGGCCGTTGAAGCTCTGGAAATTTTTTTTGCAATATTTTGTTACTCTCTTTGGAATTATTGAAATTCAAAATTTTGTATTTAAAACTTTCTTTAAAAAAAAAAATCAGGGGCACTGCCCCTGAATTCCCCCACTAATTATGCAGACATAAATAATAAATCCTAACTCCGCCACTATATATGTGTGTGTGTGTGTGTGTGTGTGTGTGTGTTATAAAGAGCAAGCCAGCAACGAATACTTCCTATATGCACACACAAGGGATATGGATTAGGGGTGGGAATAGGCCAAGCCCCTATCAGGCGGCCTACAGCTTGGCCTATTTAGGGCCTGGTCAGGCCTGACCCGTTTATTAAAAAGGCCGCCCATGGCCTATTTAAAGGCTCGAATATGTAAATAGGCCAAGCCTATTTTGTTAAGGCTCGACTTATAGGCCTTCGGCCCGACTGTTTAAATATTAAATAAATATAATTATATTTATATAATATAAATAAAATAATATTTATTGTTTTTCATTCTTATATTATAATTTCAAGATATATTTATATAAGTTTTGATAGGCTTTAAGTATATAGAGCCTATTTATGGCCTCCAGGGCCTGTAATATGAGACCTTTTTAAAGGCATACATTATAAGTAGGCTTTTAAAAAGGATTCAGACTTGACCAGGTCTTATGAAGGCTCAGACCTGAGCCTAGAAAAGGCTGCCGGAATTCAGGCTCAAGCCTAGGCTCAAGCTTTTTGCCCCTATTGCGGGCTCGGGCTTATTTAGCCAAAGCCTAACTTAACTCCGGCCTATTTCCATGCCTAATATGGATGGAAAGAGAGAAGAAAAGCATTCAGAATTAATAGAAGTGGGAGTGTTGCACGTGGCTGAAGCTGAATATTTGGATTTAGAGACGTGGGCCATGAGCAATTAACGAAGCAAAGTAATTCGCGAGAGGATCCTCTCATTGGCGTCCCCTCTCATCATCCCTCACGCGCATCTCGGGCCATCCAAAACTGGATCCAACGGTCCCGATCTTCTTTTTTTTTTTGTCTTTTTCCGGATTTTTTTTTTTAGATCCGGGACCGTTGGATCTAGATTTAGACGGCCCGATGCGACTACGAGGGATGATGAGTGGAGGCGCTAATGAGAGGAACAAGACCCAAGTAATTCAAGCCTAGTGACGCGGCACTCCTAGCCCAAGAACGAATTAAATGACCCAAGAGATAATTATAAAGAAAATGATAGAGAGGTTTCAAGGACCATAAAAAATTACAAAAAACTCTCACCCGAAATTTACATATCAAAAAAGTTTCTAGGAAATAAGAGGTTAAATTGTTTAGAATAGTTGGAATAAGAGGAAAGGAATACTATGTTGTTATTTTTTCAATGTAAATAATAAAAACTAGCATTTTAAGAAAATTAATTAAAGGTTACTTAATATTTTTAATTTATTTGAATTAATTAATTATTTTTTTATTTTTACGACAGGAGGGAAGAGAGTAACAAAATCATTAACAACTTTTTTCATGTTAATTTCCAAGTGCTAATATTGTTTGCAATTTTTTTTTTCCTGCTTATACTCCCTCCAATCTCTGGCTACTATAGTCTACAAATATATAGTCGAAAATTTCCTTACTTACATGTTAAGAAGACAGTAGTTAAGATTAGTTAACATCTGAAATTTGATTTACTATATCTTTTCACTTATTTCCTTCATTAATGTTCATCTTTTTTTTATATATCTTTTCAACTTTCTAAACTTTAATTAAAGGTTACTTATTTAATTTAGGGTTAAGTTGATTTCGACATCCCAAATATCTTTTTCTGCAGCACTCAACATTTTAAAATAATTTTTAATATAATTTCAACCTTAGAATATTTTCTTAGTACACTAAGCACCCTAATATAATTTTTGATGCAATTTGGCCCCTAAAATATTTTTCTCAACAGAAATAAGTACCTTAAAGTTTTTTTCTCTTTTTTATTAATTTTTTTCATTTAATATTTTCATTTGATATTAAAATTGTATAAAAAATGTCTTTTTAATTTTATGTCTTCTCTTTTACTTTCTAGCATACTTTTCTTTTCATTTAGACAAAACATCAAGTTTAACAATTTACACTTTGAATATTGGTTTTATATTAGTTTCAAATATAAGTAGACGATAATTTACTAGATGTATGTACTAATATACACATCTTTGAGCTCTGTAGTAGGTAAATATATCAATTTAATAAAGATTCAATCATTAGAAATAGTATGAGTAAATAATAATTGAAAATGCTTGTCTAATTACTACCTCCGATCCTAATTATAGGAACACTTTTTGTAGTACAATTTACACTATGAAAGTGTTCTTATAATTAGGACGGAGGGAGTATATTATAAAATTTATAAAACGTGAGTTCTCAAATATAACTCTTTGTATAAATTGGATGAGTGTGCGGCAAAATTAAAGTTGAAAAAAAAAAAAAAGGAACAACTACGTCGAGTTAAGTTGGCTTGTTATATTTAATAATGGGAGCAGGCATCTGAATTAATTTGATGGTTGTGCCGGGTGTCCGTACCCCAATGCTCCGACAGTTCATATTAAACCAAATAGTCACGTCCCGCCCACTCCAGGACGCAGACCCGGAATCCGGTGGACCATCATTTACGTGGGTTTTGCGGTTACGAAGAGGTGATTATATTTTGATTGTCAGCCCGGAAGAGATAGACTATGAGCGTATTTTTGGTGTACCGAAAACAGTGGTCCGTTTGGCATTGAAAGAAAAATTTTGAAAAGAAGTAGGGTTACAAAAAGTAAAAGAAAAATTAATCAAAAACTTATAACCTCACTTCTCTCTCTCTTTTTTTTTTTTTTAAATAAAAAGAAGTCAACTCAAAAACACTTTTCCTCCTCTCACTTTTCCCCACTCTCCTCATACAAAACAAGGCCTAAGAGATTATTTTGATTTTTTTTATGGCTATCGATCGATTGGATCAAATTCGAGCATTGTCGAGCCCACTTAGCGATAACCCTCGTAAAGTGTTTTTTTTTTTTTTTTTTTTTACATTTACATGGGCTTAAACTTATTTTCAAGTAGGGAAATTCTTGGCCTTGCTTTTGTAATTTAAAGTACATATAAGTAGTTGGATTCAGGAAGGTGATTCTGGAATAGGATGCAAAAAAATTTATTGACATGTTCTTGACAGATATTAGGAACAAAGCTTGTGTTCTTGGAGATACAAGGGATGCCCAAGTTTGATTGGGATATACAAGTATTGCATGTTTCAAGAGAGCAAAAAGTTCCGAGCTTTTCGATGCAGGGCCTCAAGGATTCTTCTTTTGCAATCTACAGGGATGTAACAGGCTAGCAGCTTTGCTAATTAGTTTTATATCCTTCAATGTAGAAGTTTTCAACTATAACCAGCAGAAGACTGATTCTATTTTTACTTCTTGTAATATGCTGTCTGCGTGTATGTATTTGTAATGCTCTTTTAATACATATTTGATCTTTTTATTCTTTTATATATATATATATATAAAACAGTGGCTGACATCCTAGCAAAAAAGGGCGCTGTCCTGATTATCAAGGACTCTGATTGATATAGATTGTATGGGATTTAATCACCTGTAGATTAGCTTCTTTAAATTTTAGGATTACTGCCCTTCGCTTGTAATTTAAAAAGAAAAAAAGTACATACAAGTGGCATCACTTCCATTTTTCTTCAATTCATTCCATTTTCTTGGTTTTGGCCCCCTTCCCTTAAACCTATCACTAGTACAAAAAAGGAATTTTAAGACCGTCTTATTTAGACCGGATTATAGAGAATCGTGTTTTAAAAGTATGACCTAATGGATGGGCAGAATATATAAGAACTTTTTAGACCGGATTATAAAGGATCCGGTCTTAAAATATGACCAAGTGACATTTTCAGAATATATAGAACACTTTTAAGATCGGATTATAGAGGATCCAGTCTTAAAAGTATGACCGGTGGCAATTTCATAAATATATAGAACAGTTTAAGACCGATTATACAAGATCCGGTCTTAAAAGTATAACCGTGACAATTTCGTAAATATATATAACACTTTTAAGACCGAATTATAAAAGATTCAGTCTTAAAAGTATGACCGGTGGCAATTTCATAAATATATTGAACAGTCTTAAAAGTATGACCGGTGGCAATTTCATAAATATATTGAACACTTTTAAGGCCGGATTATAAAAGATCTGGTCTTAAAAGTATGATTAGTGGCAATTTTGTAAATATATAGAACACTTTTAAGACCGAATTATAAAAGATCCAGTCTTAAAAGTATGACTCGGTGACAATTTCGTAAATATATAGAACACTTTTAAGACCCGATTATAAATGGTCCTAGGTCTTAAAAATATACTTTTAAGACCGGTTTTTACAAACAACCGGTCTTAAAAGTGTAAAAAAATTAAATAAAAAAAATCGCTAAACCCGTTAAGTTCGTGAGTATGCTTGTCTTCTTAGTGATATACATTTGCTTAGTTATAGATTCAACGAGTGTCCCAAGAGCCTCACAAGTTAAATCCTCAGCAAGAATGTCATCCTCTTCTTCTAACCTACTCGCAATCTTCGTAAGTTGTCCCAAGAGCCACACAATCAAATCCTTGGCAATGTTGGCGTGAGATGCTTCGAGGGTTTTGCGATGGCATCGACTCCAATCCTCAAGAATCGGTGAAAGCATACCGCTTCAATGATTCTCGACAACGGCAGCTCCTTCCTCTTCGATCTATGCCTCCTCCCACGCCGCCTTCACACATATCCGGCTTAAAATCAAACCCAGATCTCTTCTTGCTTAAGTCTGTTTGTTCTTACCTTGACCGCTCCTCCTCAGATCTGGACTTTGATTTTGGTTGCTTGAAGCTTTGCCGGACCGACAAGAGCTTTAAACTTGTGATTTTTTTATTTTTTTTGTAGATCCGGACTTCAATTTTACCTCTAGTTTTATATTGATTCAAATTCGATTTCCATGGTGAATGATTTCTATTTCTTGTTATATTTTCTGATTTCTGGACTTTGTATTCATCTTTTTTGTTTTTCTTGTTGGTGTTGCTTCCAATCTTCTCTTCTTTTTTGTTTTTCTTGTTGGTGTTGCTTCCAATCTTCTCTTCTTTTTTGTTTTTCTTGTTGGTGTTGCTTCCAATCTTCTCTTGGTTCTCCGTCGTTGATGACGGAGGGACATTCAAAATGTTGTCGATCTGGTGATTTGGGATCGGTTGTTTCATTTGTTTTTTTTAAAAATTATTTTGAAACACTTTTAAGACCGATATTTCAAAAATTCGATCCGAATTTTTAAGACCGGTCATTCATCCGGTCTTAAAAGTTACGACTTTTGAGACCACTTGGAACAAGACCCGTCCGAGATCCAAGTCTTATGATACCTCTTTCGTCCAGTCTTAAAAGTGTTTTTTGTACCCGTGTATTGTTCTCTAGCCGTTTGATCTTCTTTCGATAACTATGTATTTTATAATTACATAGGTATATATTTTAAGATATTTTTAGTATAATTTATAAATATTTTATACCTATTTAATTACTCTTTATATATTTTTCTTTCCTTTAATCAATTATAGGGAAAAAACAGAATTTTGTTACAAAATATAAAGAGCAAGCTTGCAAAGAATACTCTTTATACACACATATATCATGTCCGCCTTATTAACAAATTTGGCATGTCCGCCTTATTAACAAATTTGGGAAATGACATACAAGGACCAAAATTTATTACAGTTAAGGACTCAATTTTCAAAATACCAGAATGGTCTATGTGAAATTGCAGCGTTTTATTCTTAGGTCAGTTTCAGCATGTTGGAGAGAAGATACAGAACAGAGATGCGAGAGATAGAGGAGGCCACGGACTGGGGAAAGAGACCCTGAGTAGAACACAGAAGAAACGCTGCGGGTGAGCTCTGAAGTTCGATCCACCACTAACATTCAACCTTACTTCCACCATCGTTATCTACCTTTATCGTCCGTTACTATTGGTAAGCAGAGCTACAGTGCCTCAGAACACACACGACTATCTTCGACCTTCATCTCACTTTCTTCACCTTCGCCCTTCTTCTTCCTCGTTGGTGAGCGTCGCTCACCGCCCCTCCATCCTCACACTCACCACTGGCCGACAACTTCATACCAGATCGAGAAAGAAGCAGAGCACCGCTAGTTGAATCTTAGATACACCAGACATCCGCGAACGAGAGGGAGATACCTTTACCATCCTTCTTTGATTTTCATCACCATTACCTTCACCTCCGATCATCATCGTCGCCCATCTTCCTCACCTCCATTGTCTTCGTCTCTTCAATTCACCAGTGCCGAAGAGCCTTCAGGAAGGGGAGACCAGACTTGAGACATCACAGAAGCTGAGGGGCGCCGCGGATTGAGATTGAAGAGCTCATAGCACCATTCGTCATTTCTTTGAGTTTCCAACGAGCTTATTCCAGTTTTCAGCATGAAATTTCCAAATTCCGGCGAGCTTGTTGTTTTTGAGACTTCATGAAATTTTTAACTCCCATAATTTTTTTTTTAGCAAGGATAACCACTTTCTTTATTACCAAGAGTACCTATCATTCATATCTTCACTCTCAATTTAAAAAATTTCTTAATTATTTTTCAAAATACTAGAAAGAGTATAAATAGTTTTATTTTCATGAATTTTAATTAGAGAAAACCAATTTCAAAATCCCCTTCTCACCATGTTTTTAGCACTTAGTCAAAGCTAAGGAATTTAAAATAAAAGGGCTTCTTGAAGGGCTAGGGCCTAAAAGGGCCGCCTAGGTGTAAAAAAACATTTGTTTTTCAAAGTTCTACCGAGAGCACCAAGGCTAGGACCAAAGTCAGGATCGGCCCTACAAAATGGCCGGGAAGTTATTTTTCTCAATTTTTTAAAGAGATATAATTAGTAAATTATAACAATTAAAATTATAATTTATCAAATAAATGTTGTCATCATAAATGTCTAAACAACACGCATCATGTAACAAACAAACGTAGTCATCAATTTATAATTAAAAGTAAACTATTGTCCACAAATAACTCACATAAAACATAAGAAGCTTACCACTAACTAAGCAACATGAGTATGATCACTATCATTTACATCTTCTTTGCCACCATCATCAATTTCAAAGACATTTGATTATACTACACTTTAAGTAGTAGGCTCGCCTTCACGAGTTGAGAGCTAGAGTAGCCTACTGAGAGTTAAGAATCTGAGATTGAAAGTCTCAGAGCAATTAGTTTGTAGGCGAGTAGCGAGTGAGTGGTGAGAGTGAAAGTCTAAGAATATGAGATTGAGAGAGTAGTGAGAGTTGAGAGTTGAACCTTCGAAAATGCTGATTGAACTTTTAGGATTCACACGACGGCCAGTCATTTCATTTAGTCATTTTCGGTCAAGTCTCAAACAACCCAAAATTAGGCAAGTTTACCTGAAAGAAAAATAACAGGGCCTAACAGGCCGGCCCTAGACCTTGCAGGACCATCCCTTTTAAGGCTTCAGCCCTACAGAGTTAGCTCGACTTCATTTAGAGGCCCCAATTTACAAGCCCGACCCTTAAAGGGCCATGACTTAAACAAGTCGGCTTGACGGACTCGGCCCGATTTTCCGACTCTAGCAAAGAGTAACATAAGCACGCGCGCACACAAACATCATTAATTAATCACGAAAAGAGAGGAGTAACCAAGAGTTAATCCATATAAGGGTTCAAAATAATCCTAAAACAATGTATTTAGCTTCTCATGTTCAACAAATCCATGAGAATACACATATACATCAGCAAAAACATGGAACAAAAGCAAAGAAAGCAAGATGAAGAGGAATACCCAAGGAAAAAGCTCAAATCTCTTTAAAGCTCCAAAACCTAGCTCAGTAATCTCCTCCAAGAAGCAAGCCCTAGCACAATGAAATATCCCAAATGCTCCAAGGAAGTCCAGAATGGTGCCATGGACGAGTTTTGGCCTTAAAAACACGAAACCCTCGAGTTTTCCCATTTTTAATGGTGTTGTGCTTATTGCTGTCAGCGATCAAACTGTTTTCAACTGCAGCTGAATTTGCCTCTTTTTTGAATCTGGTTGCAGCCGAGACAAGGTGTGCTGCAGCTCATTTTGCTTATAGAATATTAAGTTCCTTTACCTCAAATGAATAATTTTACCCATGGTTTGACCTTAAATTTTTCATGTATGATTTTCTTAATGTATTTCTCAATCAACTTTGATCTTCAAATACTTTCAAAGCACTTCCAAGTGACTTGAAACATTTAGTTCTTCAGCCAAAATATACCTTACAAAAGAACAAACTTTATGAGCTCATAGCTAGAAAGGATGGAACCCAAAATATGCACAGTTAAGCAACAATATCCAACAAAAAGCACCATGCTTATTTTCCTATATAATATGCACAAATGTATCATAAAGTGTATTAAAAACTCAAGGAAAATGTGCTGAAATGACATAAAATCCTAAAGGCTAACATAATAGTTGAAAAAATAATACATATTTATTGCCTTCAACTAATTTTAATGGTTTTCTTGAATAACGCAAATATATTATTTGAAGCTTATAATAATTGGGATGGAAGGATTATCCACTATCTCCAGTTAACATTGATCTACTTGACTAATTTTGGTAAATTCAAGAAATTAATTATTTATAAAATATGTGAGGTAGTTTTCTAAAATACCCTTTAAAATCATTGAATTGAAATTAAACTACTTTTTGATGCAAACTCTCTTGACATATGTGCAATCAATAAGGATTAGTTTGCGAGGAAATGATAAATATGTGGATAAAGTGCATTGGGGTCTTCTCTTTAGGACTAAATCTAACCCCAACTAACTTTCATATTAGGGACAATAGGTAGTTTTATTGTTTCATAATATTAAGATGACATGATAATATATTTTGAAATTTAAATGGAAAGGTTTTTTTAGCAAGAAATGGAAAAGTTGAAATCATAAAAAAAAAAAAAAAGATCTACGATGGTAATAAAATCAATACATTACATGAAATTTAACAAAATAAAACAATTAGTTTTCACAATTTTTTTAAAAGTATTTTATTTGGAACAAGTGATAAAAATAAATATAAAGAAAAGTAAATGCAAAATGCAAGATATAGAGGAATGAGTGAGGCTGCAAGGGTGACGAGGAAAGTTAATGGAAGGAACGTAGTAATTGCTATTAAGCGAGGACAAACGTTAATTAAATAATTAAGCAAAGTCGTTAGTAATTACCAATGGATAGTTTAAGCTTTAAGGATTCAATCCCTATTATTGCTAAGAAAATCAAATCAAAATTGTTTTTTGATTATGATGATGTGATTTAAATTTATAAAAAATAGTTTAAATAAATAGCCCCTCATTGTTAATCTTTGACTAATAATAAAAGCACCTTCAAAAGCTTAGCCTTCACCTACAAGCTGTTGGTTATGATCCTAAGCGGCATCAACCCTTAAGGAAGACAACACATATTTGGATGTTAGGAAGCACATTTGTTGGGAAAGATGAAAACCCTATGTGCATCAAATCTTAAAAGAAATTATACCTTGATGAAATAAAAGGAAAAAACTTAGCCTTCACAAACAAACAAGTACTCAACATATGCAATTTAATCTCAAAACACAACGTGAGATACACGTACGTATAAGTTCATCTAGCACTGTTGAAGCATGATTCAAAAAAGTTATGGAGTGTTGGTTTGACTCATTCAAAGTAGTGGGTACGTTAGTCACGTGAAGGATATTTCCGTTGATGGGGCTCAAGTTTATCTATTTATTTGTTTGGTAGTTATATTAGTGTGTTAGTGAGTCCATTATGCTCGGTCAGTTTCAGTGTTAGATCCTGATTTTCAGAACTTATTCATTATTATTTTATTAATTATTCCCTCTGGTCCTAATTATAGGAGCACTTTACCAGAATTTAGAGAGATTAAGGAGAGAAGTTAAATTAGTTAATTATAATTATTTTCCAAAAATACCCTTATTTGTCACCCTAATTTACCGCTTTTCCCACTCCTTTTTTTTCCTTACACGACGTCCTGTTTCTTTTATTGGATATATGATTATCGGTGTATGAGTTATTATTCGCTGCATATCTATCTTTTTTTTTTCTCGCTGCATATCTATCTGGCCTTGAATAAACAAGATATTATTCGCTGCATACCATTCTTATTTCTGGTTAAACAAAATATTTGTCAATGTTTCTTGATAGAATATAAGTGTGTTCTTAAATTAATTATTGTTGAAGAAGTATTAGTAGGGGTGATATGGGAAAAATATAACAAAAATTGCTCAAAATTATTTTATATAAAAAAGTATAATTTAGGTGTATATGACATTAATGAGTTGCAAACATTATTTACTTTATAAAATATATAGGTGTATTATTAAGTTATTATTGTCTTTAATTATTATTAAGAAAGTATAAATAGGGGTATTATAGGAAAAAATTGACAAAAGTTAAAACTTGCTCTTATAATTAGGACTAAAACGAACTCCAAAATCTACTCCTATAATTAGGACCGGAGAGAGTATTAGCCATTTATTTTATCTATTTAAAGAGTCTCATGTACTGCATATTTCAGTCAAGCAATAGAGAGAGAGAGAGATCTTTCTTTTCTTCATTGTGTAGGGACCTCTTCGTCAACAATGGCCACCCTTACTGGTTTTTCTTACTCCCATCCACTTCTACCTATTTTTAATAGGGAAAAATATGAGTGGTAGAGCATCAAAGTAAAGACCTTGCTCAAACCACAAGACTTATGGGACCAGGTTGAATATGGGTTCACTTACATCTTGGAACCCATTGAATAAGAAGAGGAGAGGCTGCAAGCAACTAAGTAGAGAGATGCTAAGGCATTATTCATTCTTTAACAAGCAGTCCATGAGACTATTTTCTCACGGATTGTAGCAGCTTCCATATCAAAGGAAGCATGGTTAATTCTGTAGAAGGACTTTCAAGGTGATTCAAAGGTAATTGTTGTGAAATTGCAATATTTAAGATGTGACTTTGAAGCCTAATTAGTGAAGAACGATGAATCAATCGCTGAGTTTTTGGCAAGAACAATGGCAATAGTTGGCCAGATGTGATCCTATGGAGAACAAATTTCGGATGAGACAATTGTTGCAAAAGTGTTGAGGAGCTTGATTGCAAAGTTTGATCATGTTGTAGCTGCTATAGAAGAAGCCAAGGATCTGTCTAAAAGTGGTTGTCAGATCAAAGTTCTCCGCATAGATAGAGGAGGAGAGTTCGTGTCCGATGAATTCAATTTGTTCTGTGAGGAAAATGGCATCCCTAGGGAGCTAATAACTCCTTATACTACAGAGCAAAACATTGTCGCTGAATGGAAGATGGAAGAATTGAACTATTGTGGAGATGGCACAAAGAATGATACAATGGCAAGATTTTAATTAGAAGGGATGTAATATTTGATGAAAATGCAAGCTGGAATTGGAATGAGAAGCAAGTACAACAGGAACTTTATGACCCTATTGAAGTGCCTCTAGATGGGGAAGAAAAGTAAATGGCAGCAAGCTCTCATGTTATCTCATCACTGGTGACAACACAATATAGCAGCAATCCTTTATCTACCACTTTGAAGAAGTCTTAACTGAGCCAATTCTATTGAGAAGATCAACAAGAGTCAAACAAACCAAATCCTAAATATACTAATGACATATATACATGTCAATTTGCTCTTACTGTTTCAGATCCACTTTACCATGAAGAAACAGCTGAAAAGGAAGAATGACATAGAGCAATGGTGGAGGAGATAAAATCCATTGAGAAAAATGGAACGTGGGATATAGTGGAATTACCAGAAGAAAAAAAATATAATTGGCTTGACATGGGTGTTCAAGACAAAGTATGCTGTAAATGGGAGCCTACAAAAGCACAAAGCTCGTCTCTTGGCAAAAAGGCTATGCACAATAATATGGTGTTGATTTCGAGGAAACTTTCTCATCAGTAACTTGGTTTGAAACTATAAGACTTGTTCTTGCTTTGGCTGCACAATTATAATGGCAGGTTTATCAATTTGATGTCAAGTTGGCATTCCTTAATGGAGAGCTACAAGAAGTTTATGTATCACAACCAGAAGGTTTCATAAAGGAGGGAAATGAAACAAAGGTGTACAAGTTGAAAAAGGCGTTATATGGATTGAAGCAAACTCCTCAAGCATGGTATAGCAGGATTGATGGATACTTTCAGAAAAATGGGTACATGAGAAGTGAAAATCAACCCACCCCATATGCCAAGAACTAAGGTAATGATTTCATCATTGTTTGTCTTTATGTTGATGATATCATTTATACTAGCTCCTCTAATGCTCTTGTGAATGAATTTAAGTCACGAATGATGAACGAGTTTTAAATGTCAGATATGGGTTTATTATATTACTTTCTTGGCCTTGAAATTCATCAAGTTGAAGATGGAATATTTCTTTCATAAATGAAATATGCTAGAGATCTTTTGAACAAATTTGGCATGCTCAATTGCAAGTCTGCAGCTAGACCCATGAATATAAATGAAAAATTGCAGCAAGAAGATAGAGATGAGATGTCAGATGTAAGGGGATTTAGCAGTTTGGTTGGAGGTCTTATTTATTTGACTCACATTAGACCTGATATTTCCTTTTCTGTTGGTGTTATTTCTAGGTTTATGCAACAACCATCAAAGGCTCATTATGGAGCAACAAAGTGGGTCTTACGCTATATTGCTGGAATTTTAAAGGCTAGAGTTTCTAATTTTAGATTGAGTGGGCACACTGATAGTGATTGGGCAAGTTCGTTGGATGATAGATGAAGTGTCTCAGCAAATGTCTTCACTCTTGGCTCAGGGGTGATTCCCTGAGTTCAAAAAAAAAAAAAGCTACGTAGCATTATTAACCTCGAAGTAGAATTTGTTGCGGAACTTATGCAACTTGTCAAGCAATTTGGCTTAGAAAAGTATTAGCAGATCTTCAACAAGAGCGTAAGGGACCAATAGACATTTTTCTGACAATAAAGAAACTATCTCCATGACAAAGAATCCTACATTTCATAGCAGAATCAAGCATATTGACATTCGCTATCACTTCATTCATGATCTTGTAGCAAAGTAGGAGATAGCGTTGAAATATTGCAGCACAGAGGACCAACAGGTTGATGTCTTAGCAACGGAACCAGTTTCCCTACCTATCTTTGGGATAGGTAGGGAGAGCTCCTCCCATCTGGACCGTCCAGATGGGATTTGGATGGTTCAGATTTAAATTTTTTTAACTATCAATTTTTAAATGAAAAAATCAATTTTTGAAAATATGTTAGTTGAAAAATTATCTTTATTTTAGATTCTCTACCTATTAAAATAATTATTTCTTAAAAAATATAAAAAGTAAAAAAAAATTAAATCTAGGCGTTCAAATCCCATCCGACGGTCCAGATGGGAGGAGCTCTCCCACCTATCCCGAAGATAGGTAGGGAAAGTCGTTCCCTTAGCAACGGCCTTATCAAAAGATAAATTCTCCTATTTTAGAAGATTGCTTAATGTTTGCGTTTTTGAATCAAGGGGGGATGTTGAAGCATGATTCAAAAAAGTTATGGAGTGTTGGTTTGACTCATTCAAAGTAGTGGGTTAGTCATGTGAAGGATATTTCCGTTGAATGGGGCTCAAGTTTATTTACTTTTTTGTGGTTATATTAGTGTGTTAGTGAGTCCATTCTGTTCGGTCAGTTTCAGTGTCAGATCCTGATTTTCAACACTTATTCATTATTATTTTATTAATTATTAGCCATTTCTTTTATCTATTTAAAGAGTCTAATGTACTGCATATTTCAGTCAAGCAATAAAGTGTTCCACCAAATACTTACATGGTCCCTTTATTGTCATACTTTCTCTATCCATGATTTCTTTCTCAACAAGCACAATTCGAATTTTAAATTAACTCCAAGTTATCGAAATTAAACATGATAAATATAACAATGTATCCTAATGTCGAACAAAAGAAATTGCACATGCCCTAATCATGAGCAGTAATATTATGGAAACCTAATGGGTTACTGGACTAATCAAGTTGCTAGTTTGTTGTTCAATGATTAGAATTATTAATCAGACCTATCATAAACTAAATTATTGATATATTTCTCAGGTAAAAAAATTATAGATTTATTTCAATTTTATTACTTTTTTTCTCCTAACAAGAAAGAATTAATCTGCCTACTTAGTTTTGTTTGGTATGAATTAATTGGGGATGAGTCAGTTATTTTCTTTAGCATTGTTTCGTGTAGACATAGACAATTAAACGTTATGGAAAGATTATATTTTAAGTTTTTTTCTACAAGGATGGGCTGGCCAGCAGGTAAAGTCGAAAAAAGAAGACGACAAATGCCATGGCAACATATGTATGCGAAAATCACCTGGAGATTCTGAGAAAATAAAATAACTATTAAAAAGATTTACTAATAAGTTTAATACTACATCTAGTCGTTAATATAAGATCTAGTTGATTTTTTTAGAGGTTAAGTTGGAAGTTGAATTAATTATTTTAAAGTATTTATATTTATTTTTTTACACTAAACTAATTTTTCTGAATTATAAACTAATATATAATCTAATACTCCCTCTTGTTCTTAATTTAAGACATATTTGGAGAGTTGATCTTGATAGTAAATATAAGACATAGCTTTCATATTTATCAATCTATTTGTAATTTACCCCTATCTTTTCATATTTGTCATTTGTCAATCTTTTCTTAATTTATCTCTATCGATGCTCAATCTACAATAATCAAATAGGAGAAGGAAGAAGGAAATTGAAAAAAATGACTACAATGTTTTAGAAAATACATGTTATATTAACATATTTAACTAACTTCCTTAATCTAATCAAACTAGGTAAATATGTCTTATATTAAGGACTAGAGAAGTACTATACAACATATTTTTATAAAAAAATAAAAATAAAATAAAATATATACTATATATGATTAAGTTATTTATTTAGCTCTCTTAATCTCAAAAAAAAAAAAAAGTCAACTAGGTCTTATATAACAAGTTTTGATGCATGAATTATACCTCTCACTTGTTATTAATTAAGAGTTTGGATGATTATATTCCACCGTGAGAACCCGTCAATTTTTCGACACCCACATCACGATTAAAAACGGCCAATACAAAAATTTGAAAAGAGAAGTCTTCCATACAATTACGTTTTAAATCCAACGCTATCTTTTAAGATGAAGGAAAGGTCGTTACAATCAAAAGCGAGACTCACCGGAAGCTGGTTCCCGGACTTCTCGCCTGTTGAGTCGGGGAAAGATTCTAGAGAGAAATTAAATAATAGGAGTATTAAGAATTAGTTGACTAAATAAAACTCGCATGACAATTTTCAAGTTCTGGTGTTTAGGAAAATTAGTTATTTATAAAAATATGTGTTGGTTTTTTTTAAAAACACCCTCTTAAATCAATTGCATTGAAACTACCATTTGATACAACCTTCTTTGATATATGTGCAAACAATAGGAATTAGTTTGGAAAAAATGAAAAATATGGGGGGTCAAAATGGATTAAAATTTTAAATGTAAGACTAAATCTAACCCTGAATTAACTCTTATATATATTAAGGATAAAGTGGGTTGTAATTTTTGTGTAAAGTAAAATGTAAATTATTTTTAAAATAGAATATAGGAGTGATTGAAGGGGAGAATGTAGGAAGTTTAATCAATGGTCATTTAGTATTTTTAAATTTATATTTTGGTCATTGGTTCTTTTGAATAATTACAACTTTTACAATCATTTCCAATAAATATCTTTTGCTCTACGTGGATTTAATTTTCCCTTTTAAATATATGAACAGAGTACTGTTGTTGAATCATAAATATTGATTTGTTTGTTTGTTTTTGTTTTGTTTTGTTTTTTGTTTTGTTTTGTTTTTTTGTTTTTTAAGTAACTTGGCTCCATTATCATGTGTGTTTTGGCAGATAGTGAAACGAAATCAATCGTTTTGATAAAAAGAAATGGAGCCTACTGCCAGCCCCACACACATTAACTTTTTTCCCCCACACTGGTTATTATTATTATTATTTTTGGGTTTAATTTTTCTATTTTTGTTGCAGAATCATTTTTTCTGCCACATACACATAAAAATGAGTGAGTCTTATTAATATTTTCTCTCTCTTTTCTTTATAATGGGATCCACATACTTTTATGGGAGTGTGGCAGAGAAAAAAAAAAAAAAAATTCTGCACTAAAAACAGAAACATTAAACCCATTATTATGTTGAGTTCTAAGAGGCATTAAAAGCAAGTCACAAGCAGGTTCAACCTACGACCTCCCACTTATGGGGAGCATTCGTGTGTGTTATTGCAGAAAATCTCAATTTATAGCAACACACTATAAAGGAAAAATCTTTTAGATCACCTAATTTGGACCGTTTATTGTGGCGACGATTTAAAAAATATAATGTGACCATTGGCATTTTTATAAATGTTGACATAAGTTTAGATTAATCACACATAAGTGTGGTCCAAATATTATTTTCTAGGCTGATTTAAAAAAAGACTGGTCTCGACGTAGGCAAGTAAAATATTTTAAAAGTTCTAAGTTAAAACTCGGCTCCAATAGAAATT
Source organism: Acacia acuminata (assembly GCA_019022655.1). Classification (NCBI taxonomy): domain Eukaryota; kingdom Viridiplantae; phylum Streptophyta; class Magnoliopsida; order Fabales; family Fabaceae; genus Acacia; species Acacia acuminata. The sequence goes on along the minus strand of JAFJYI010000461.1, from coordinate 25,325 downwards.
AGAGATTAGAAAAGAGAAGTCTTCTACACAATTGCGTAGCCCAACGCTATTCTTTGATTTACCAATGGATATCGTAAAGTTAAAAATGACAGAGACTATATTAAAATAAATGAAAAATGAAGGAAAGGTCAATACCAATACCAAAAGTAAAAAATACAGAAATTTCGTTCCCGGCGTGCCGCCTGTTGCGTCGGGGAAGATTCCTCAGGAGAAATTAAATATATTAATTTAGTTGACACAATAAAATAAAGCCTAACGTAAAGCAAGCTTTTATGTATTACCAATGAAGTTTAGACACTTCACTTGTTGTAAGCCCAGGTCAGTCATCTTCTACTATTTTTCTTTCCCTGCATTCTGATAATCTCATATTTGATTTTGCTTTCCTTTAGGGCTAATGATATGGTTAATTAGTTGTTATAGGTCGTAATTTCACTGGTTCATCAAATTATGGAAGCATCTTCCTCAAACTCTTCCAACTCCAATTCAACCCCAAAAACCTGGAAGTATGATATTTTCTTGAGTTTTAGGGGCGAAGACACTCGTAGAGGCTTCACAGACCACTTGTATCATGCGCTGAAAAGCAGCGGATTCAGAATTTTCAGAGATGATGAAGAACTTCCAAGAGGAGAAATTATTTCAGAAGAACTGAAACAAGCAATTGAGAACTCTAATTTTGCAATTGTTATTCTCTCCAAAAATTATGCCTCTTCTTCATGGTGTTTAGATGAGCTCCAACATATCCTTTACTCAAGAGATAATTTGTGTCAACAAGTTTTCCCCATATTTTATGATGTAGATCCATCTGATGTACGATATCAAAGAGGAAGTTTTGATGAAGCTTTCAAGGGACATCAACACAAGTTCCCAGAAGACCCGCAGAAGGTGCAAAAATGGAGGGATTTTCTAACAAAAGTTGCTAATTTATCTGGTTTTGATTCCCGTCAATACCGGTAAGTTTTTTTTTTTTTATTATATTTATTATTTTTAATCGAATAACTAATAAATACTATTTGTATCAATTATTTGATCACTGGATAGGTGCATCCAACATATTTGCATGTGTCAACATGCATGTTCTTTTCAGAGAGATAAACATTATGAGATTTAATAATTAAATCATAATATCAAATACATAAATCTTTTTAGGGTTAAAGTCTATTTTTACCTCAAAATTGGCCCCACAAGTTGACTGATATGCTAAGATCAATGTTTTGTTAATGAAGAAAAAGATTCAATATTTGGTCATTCGTCAACACCAATTTGCTAACCGAAAGCATATTTGATTAACTAACAATCAAAGTTAACCTAGATAATGGCCCAAGGACAAAAACTGAAAAAATTGAAATTTTGACAACTTCCACCGAAATTGTACCTTAATCATAATTTATCTTGTTCAACCAATAATTTATCAATTATTCATTCAAAAAAGAAAAAGGTGTTCATGGTAATAAGTTGAAAATATTTCTTATAAAATAGTTGAAAGACAAAATTCTAATTTAGCTAATAATCTTGTAGGAAATCATGAGTTATAAATATATGCTATTCTGCTTGGCCCGTTTGGTTTGCATTGGACTCCAATTTATTTGCTGCTATAAAAATTTTGTAGGTACGAAACAGAACTTATTGATGGAGTGGTTGATCGCTTACGGGTCCAACTTCATTCCAAGTTGACACGTGTGAGTGTAAGTGAAGCACAAATTGGAATTGAGTGGAGAGTAAACAAAATGCTTTCACTCTTAGGCATGGGTTTCGATGATGTTCAGTTTATTGGAATACAGGGAATGGGTGGTGTCGGTAAGACCACTCTTGCTTGAGCCATCTATGAGAGGCACCATAACCAATTTGACTTCCGTTGCTTTTCTTGCCAATGTGAGGGAGCTTTCTGAAAGATATATGACCTTCTTTACTTGAAGAACAAACTGCTTTCACATCTCAACAATAAAAACATAAAAATTGAAGACATAAATGAAGGAAAGAACACATTAGGATGCATTTTCCACAATAAAAAGGTTATGCTTATCCTTGATTGTGTGAATTATATAAGCCAATTAGAGAACTTAGTTGGAAGGCCAGATTGATTTGGTGATGGGAGTAGAATAATCGTTACAACTAGAGATCTTCACTTACTAAGATCTCATCAAGTGGATGAAACATATGAGGTTCAACCAATGGACAACAATGAATCTCTTCAACTCTTTTGTCAAAAAGCATTTAGAAGAAGAGGGCTCCCTCATAACGGCAAAGAACAATTCCAGCAGTTGGCTCTTTCAGTAGTTAATTATACAAGAGGCCTTCCTTTGGCTCTCTGTGTTTTGGGTTCCTTCTTTTGTGGTAGAGGAGATTTAACAGAATGAAAAGATGCTTTGGATATGTTAAGAGAAGATTCAGATAATGACATTTTTAAGACACTTAGAATAAGCTACAATGAACTGACCTGTGCCGAAAAGGCATATATTTTTATATATTGCCTGTTTTCTTAATATGTGGGGCAAAGATGAAATCATTCAAATATTGGAAAGTTGTGGACTTCCTGCAAGAACTGGTTTGCTTTCTTCGGGAAAAATCTTTGCTTGCTGAAGTTGAGATTGGCAATTATAAATATATAGGTCCAAGACATGGGTACGTAGGCTTATTGTTATTCAGGAATCTCCCGTTAATGTTGGAACCTTGATTGATAATGTCTTACTTGGGCTGGGCATACTTTCATATTCACATCCACTATACGCAATGTCCTATTGTGTTTGTGTTGTTGGCTAGGGGAAAAAACATCTGTATGTTTGTATTAATTATGATCGGTCGGCTCAGAAAAACAAAAGATCCAAGTTGTTGGATTTATGTGTGCCATACAAGCAAGGGTTTAAGGGCCACATCACACATTCATGTTGGATTAACTTCATTTATATGAGGGCGTCAAAACTGGGCTCAAAACAGCATCCATCAACGGAAATTAACTTCATTTGTTATGTTTCTTTTATTAATTAGGTTTTACTAACAGAGTTTCTTTAGCAATATAAGATCATGCTAAATCCCTTTAGGTCTAGAGTTTGAGTCTCAAAAGAACACATGTGCTGGGTTGGGCAGCCCCAAATTCCCAACCGAATACGGTAGGATGCTCTTGGGAAGCCTTTTTTTTTTTTTAAGATGAAGCCATGTTACGGACCGCTAATAAGGCCCAACGCCACAAAGGCCCAATGGTAGGTGTATCCAGCATAACTGTGTGCCTAGTATTCAGGAAGACTGGGTAACCCGGATTTACCGCCTAGTGGGCGCACTCACGTGGCCGTTGCTATATGTGCGCCCCTACCAAGTCGGCACGACGATCGTGATCCACATCACGGGGCCTCTATAAATACGAGATAAGTTAATCAGGTTCTACGTTCTAACTCAGACCTATTACCTTCAGTTACACTGTGCACACACCTCACCCTCATCCGGAGGAATCACAGTACAGCCTTCCATTTCGGGAAGGTTAAGACGTGCAATGTTGGCCTTGGACATCAGTGACCGAGTCTTTAGGATATCGTGGGATACCCGAATACCGCCACACGCCTCGGGAGGACTCGAAGAGTTCGACTCCCGGCGTCCGACCGAATGCTTTGTGGGAGAAGACCGTGAAGCCATTTACCTATAAGCAAAGTAAAAAATGCTAGTATCGAAAAAAGAAAAAGATAAATACCCGAATGAATTCTATCGTCAAAGCGGGAAATGCGGACCGGGGACGGAGATGGCCGGAAGAAGGATTGGAAGGGGGTCGATGACGACAAGACCCTAAAATCGAGAGGCCTCGGGAATCTTCGCCCGACCGATGAGGAAGGAGCTCTCGGCGAGACAATCCCGGCGGGGCCGAGATACCCCGGCGGATGGACGTTCGACTCGGAGCTAAGGATGAACGATAGAAATTAAGGGTTGGGGCAGACAAGACGTCGTCCTCGGCACGAGCCATATTACTCGGCCCCAGCCAGTTCCAGTGGACGCCCTCGAAGATCGGGACCGGATCCGCCCCGCTGACCGGATCCTCCTCGTAGCACGTACGCCAATTTCGTCTTCTAAAGTTCAACCGAGAAGCCAAAAGGAGGTACGGGGTAACGGATACGTAAGGCTTCTTCTTCTTCGAGGGGTTAATGGTGGGTTAGAAGGGGGTAAGCGATTACTCCCAACCATCGCCAAAGAATTAAAACCTATAAAGGCACAAAAGGATACGTGAAGAAGGGGAAATAAGGGGAAGGTTCGCTAAAGAAATGCTTTGGGTTATAAGATAGTTTGAAGGGGGATTTCGACAAGAAAAGTAGAGACAAAACTACCAAGGAAGTCTACCCGATAATCGCCACCACGACGGAAAATTAACCGGTCAAATTAAACGATTCATCAAGGTACACCATTCACAAAAAAACAGAGAAATAATATACCCGAAGTAATGCGGATAAGTGAATCGCGAACGAGGATGAAAAGAACGCGGAGCAAAGGATTGCAGGAAAAATGGCGAGAGCGAGCCAAACGGATGACGACGGTGTAAAATAAGGAAATGAAGCAACAGGGGAAAGATGATTCATATAAGTTCAAGGGGAATCAAGCGACCAAGCGTAACGTCTTTTCGCCCCGATAAAGGAGATGGCGTATCGCGTGTGTAGAGAACATTAAATGCGCACGAAGATCAATGCGCGAGAGGGCGCGCGGTTGGGACACCCGCCAACGCAGTCGCCGGGTGTCGGGAGGCAATGATGGCGAATGCGAAAGTCCCTCCCATCAAAATAGCATGAATTCATCGTAACCGGCCGGATAGCCGAGAGCACCTCGGCGATCCCTCATATGATCCTGGCTCGGATATATTCGTTGTACGAAGCCTCGGATAAATGGCCCACCTCGGCTTCAAGGATTTACCCTAATAACGAAAATTCATGGAAGCTCGGCCAACGAGGCCAAGACGGATATGGGACATCTCGGCGGCCGGAACTCACGACCTACCGAGCCGGGGGCAACCGTTACGGACCGCTAATAAGGCCCAACGCCACAAAGGCCCAATGGTAGGTGTATCCAAAGCATAACCGTGTGCCTAGTATTCGAAGACCGGGTAACCCCGGATTTACCGCCAGCCGGGCGCACTCACGTGGCCGTTGCTATATGTGCGCCCTACCAAGTCGACGACGATCGTGATCCACATCACATCATGGCCTCTATAAATACGAGAGATAAGTTAATCAGGTTCTACGCTCTAACTCAGACCTATTACCTTCGCTTACACCGTGCACACACCTCACCCTCATCCGGAGGAATCACAAGTACAACCTTCCATTTCGGGGAAGGTTAAGACGTGCAATGCCGGCCTGGACATCGATGACCGAGTCTTTAGGATATCGTGGGATACCCAGAATACGCTTCTACGCCTCGGGAGGACTCGAAGGTAGTAACATTAATCCTCATATACTCTGTGTGACTTGTGTATGTATGTTTTACCTTGAAATTGCATACATTTGGTTATCATTCATTTCCAAGAGCTATGGAACCGGAACATGCTGTGTGCTTTAAGGTCTATGATGTGTGCTATGCCCGGTGGTCTGTGCTGTGTGCTATTAGGACCACGATGCTATTATTAGGACCACTGCATCAGGCTTTGTGCTATTAGGACTGCTAGTTCCGGATTTGGCTGTGTGCCTTGCTATGTGCATGATACTAAATGAGATGTGGTTGGAATTATTTTTATTCGTGGTTTGCTTACATGCTTTGTTATACATTTTATATGAAATTAATGGTTACTCTGGGATTCAACCCCTTTTAAGCCCTCTGGCAGTTCATCGAGACCAGAGCAAGGAGACAGAGGTAAGGCTCCGGAGTAGTGTGGAGGTGGACGTTGGTGGCTGTTATTTTTGGGTATTTATTTTGGTTACCGGATGACTATATTATGTTATACTAGCCGGTCAGGCACCATTATCCGAATGACTATATATTTTGATCCCTCCGGGGAAAATTTATCCTTCTGTATTTTTATCAGTATATTTTTGTCCAAATCGGTGTGTGCTCTGCTGCTTATACTCTGATGTGTGTCGTAAATTAACTGTAGAAATATAAGCTAAAATTAAATAAAAGTAAAGGACCACACTACTCGCCACCCAAAAGGGCGAGGCCGGTAGGTGTGTAACATACACCGAGTTTACCGCTTTTACGTTTCTAGCTCATAAAACCGTGTTAACTTACTCTTAAACTCATGTTAACTTTATGGATTTGATCATGCTCAATTGCTTTATATACAAATTTCTTTATTAAATATGATAAATGATAAATGTTGATGGATTTAATTTCAATTATTTGGATTTAAAATATATTTAAATCAAATTGTGGTCATTTTTATATTTTATTATTTAATTATATGCTAATAATACCTATTTAGTAATAAAAGTAAACTCTTACGAGTTTACGTCACTATACGAGTTTACGTCGTCCATTGAGGACGAGTTTACTTTAAACTCGTGAGTTTGACAACTTTAATCATACGTGCACATAATGAATTGGATTTTATCTCGTGCTGGCCCATCGTGTGATCAAGGCATCTTGGTGCCCAAAAAGTTTGGGATGCATTTAAGCTTAACCAAAAAAGAACATTAGAAGCCAACGTAGAATTGGTTTAACAATATAAAGTTATGCTCTCAGGTCTCCAATTCGAGTTCTATAGGAGGCATTTGTGTTAAGAGGGTTAACCACAAACCCCGAACCAAATACAAGATTATAATATGAATAAAAGAATATCAAGAATATTAAACAAGTGAAAAATTATTTAATTCATCATTCATCATAAATATATCATTATCATAATTTAAAATACATTAATTTTAGGAATAATATTGGGATAAAATTAATTATTTTTATAATTATATGCCCAAGCAATTACTCCTTCGTCCCTTATTATAAACTTCAAATTTGTGAATGAGTGTACCCCTGAATATACAATTTATTTTTGATTTGTCTAAGTATTTATTGCCTTTTTTTTTTCAATTTTACCTCTTGTTTTTTTTTTTTTTTTTTTTTGCCAATGCAACTTTATCCCTTGTTGACTATATTTATTGCATTTATTTTCTTTAACTTATTTTCTTTACACATAATGGATATTATTGAAAAAATAATACATATTTATTGCCTTAAACGAATTTTAACTATTTTCATAATTAAACTTAAATATGTTATTTGAAGCTTCTAATAAGGGACCGAGAGAGGATCTACTATCTCCTGTCTTTAATATTATATATGTTTGTCTAATTTTGGTAGAGTAAGAAAATTAGTTATTAGTAAAATATGTGTGTTGATTTTTTAAAATACCCTCTTAAATCATTGTATTGAAACTACCATTTGATGCAAACTCCCTTGACATAGATGCAATCAATAAAGATTAGTTTAGGGGAAATGATAAATATGGGGGCAAAGTGGATTGAGGTATTTTATTTCGGAGTAAATCTAAACCCCAACTAGCTAGCTTTATTATTAGGGATAACAGTTAGTATTATTGTTTCATAATATTAAGATGACATGATAACCAACAAACTGTTGTTGGTTGAAGTGGTAAGGGGCATCTCTCTAAAGAAGAGAACACGAGTTTGAATTCTAGAAAGCACATTTTGTAAGAGAGGTAAGAACCTTTTGCCCTCTAAGAAGGAAACCCTTGATCTAATAAAAAAAATGACATGATAAGATAATTTGAAATTTAAATGGAAGACTTCTTTGGGAAAATGACAGAAAAAGAAATTTAAAATTGTAAAATCCTTAATCAAGTTTGTTGCTAAGAATTAATAAGGGAATGACGATACTTGATAAACAATTAACAACTCATTATTTCGAAATACCTGTTTTGGATATATATTTTTTTTAATTTCAAAATGATTTTTCTATCATTTTCCCAACTTTTTTAGCAAATAATGGAAAAATTGAAATCATAAAAAAATATCGATGATGGTAGTAAAATCAATTCATTAAATGAAATTTAACATAATAAAACAATTTGTATTCACAAATTTTTTTAAGAAATGTATTTTATTTGGAATGAGTGAGAAAAATAAAGAAAGAAAAGTAAATGCAAATTACAAGATATATATAGAGGAACGAGTAAGGCCGTGAGGGTGCCGAGGAAAATTACAGGAAGGAACGTAGCAATTGCAATTAAGAGAGGACAAAGATTAATTAAACAAGTAACCAAAGTCGCTGGTAATAACCAATGGATAGTTTAAGGATTCAATCCCTCTTATTATTGAAAAAATCAAATAAAAATTGTTTTTGGATTACGATGACGTGATTGAAATTTATAAAAGTAATTTAAATAGAGAGTCCTTCATTGTTAATCTTTTGACTAATAATAAAAGCACATTCAAAAGCTTAGCTTTGAGATACAAGTTCTTGGTATTCCTAGAAGGAAGAGAACACATATTTGAATCTTAGAAAGCAAATTTATTAGGAGAAATGAAAACCTTTACGCTCAAAATTTTGAAAGGAATTATATCCTTAATCATTTTTAATATTTAAAAAAAAAAAAAAAAAACGCTTAGTGTTTGCTAATGAACAGGTACTCAACATATATGTAGTTTAATCTCTAAAGACAACGTGAGATACAGGTATAAGTTCATTTAAACAATTCGAATTTTAAATTAATTCCAAGTTGTCGTAATTAAACATGAGAAATATAATAATGTACGCCCAGATTTAGAAAAAACCAAATTGCGCATGCCCTAATCATGAGAAATAATATTTCGAAAACCGAATGGGCTATTGAACTAATCAAGTTGCTAGTTTATTGTTCAATGATTATACTTATTTTAGGCAAGAGAAAGTTTTGTGTGAGCATGCATGGTTTACAACGTCATTTGTTGTCTAACCAACTATAATATAACAACTCATGAACTGATTTGGCACTTTCTAAATATTAGCTGGTGTATTAATAAAATTAAAAGATTTCACAAGATCTACTGTTTCATTAGTTGTGAAATATTAATTAAGTGATTATTTTTTTTAAGAAAAATATAAATGTGAATTATGTCAGTAGCCAAAATCAGATTCACACAAGAAAATTTCTCGTTAGTCAAACCGATCATAATTAAATTATTGATATATCTCTTTTACCAAAAAATAATTATTGATATATTTCTCTGGTAAAAAACCTATAGATTTATTTCAATTTAATTACTTTTTACCCCTAACTAATGAATTTACCAACTTAGTTTTGTTTAGTATGAATTAGTTGGGGATGAGTCAGTTTATTTTTTTAGCATTGTTTCGTGTAGAGATAGAAAATTAAACGTCATGGATATATTTTATTTTTTCGAAAATGATGTGCCGGCCAGCCGGTGAAATTGACAATAAACAGAAGACGACAAACGTCATGGCAAGATATGTATGCGAAAATCACCATGAGATTCTAAGTAAAGAAAAATTATTTAAAAAATTTACAAGTAAGTTTAATATATACTATCTCTCGTCTTTAATATAAGATCCAATTGACTTTTTTTTTTTTTTTTATAGAGATTAAGAAAGTTGAATAAATTATTTAAAAGTAATTATATTTATCATTTTTATATGAAATTATTTTTTCTAACTTATAAACTAATATATAACCTAATACTATGCAACATATGTGTATATAAAAAAAAAAAAAAAAAAAAATACTATACAACATATACTAACTTCCCAGGAGTGAGCATTCGGTTTTCGGTTAAAACCGAAAAACCGAACTGAAAAAATCTAAAATATTTCGGTTCAGTTTTTGGTCTTAAATTGGGTCTTCTTATTTGGGTTAATTCTATAAAATGGCCAATTTATTTATTTTTTTTTTTTTTTTTTTGCTGAATCAATTTACAATATTGACTGATAAGTGTATATTTTATGATTAAATAGGTGTATATTTTATGAGAATTAATTGGAATTATTGATATTATATACCTATTTAATTATCTTTTATTGACTTTTCCATCATTGAATCAAACTTACGATCAAAGAATAAATTGACATAAAATCTACTAATATCCTATTTTTAATGTGCAAGAGATATTTTATAAAAGAGAAGAGAAAAAAGCATATGGAGCTTGCGACCATAAATTAAATAAAAGGAATAAAGACGAGGACCCCACATGCTAAAAAGAAAACTTGGATCCTAAGTTTGGTGATTAAACTTGGATCCTAAGTTTGGTGATTAATTAAAAGGAGAAGACCTAAATTATAAATAGGGAGGCGAGACGGAAGAAAGGAGATCAGGAGACGCAGAACAAGAAGGAACAAAGAAGCGGAGGAGTAGAGGCTGAGCCTTTTAGTTCTCTTCATCATCTCCACGGAAAGACGGAAGGACTATGGAGGCGACGGAGAATCTTTCTTTTCTCTCTCTCTCTCTTTATTCTTTGAACCTGAGTTTCATCTTTTTGTTATGGATTTGATTAAAGCCATGTATGGCTAGTAGGTTTTGCAACCTAGAGAATCTATGAACTTGTTTGGGTTTTAGAGATTATTCCCACGGATTGATTTTGCTTAATTTTATTTCAGTTTATTTAATCCTGTGTTCATTGTTATTACTTATTGATTGATCACCATTGAGCATGTTTTGGGAGTTTAGGGTTGAACTTGGAAGGGGGAATCCTAAATTGACCTTGGGATTAAATAATGTGAAATTAGGTTTAAATCTAATGTGAAATTAGGTTTTAATCTAATTTGCATCTAGGATAGGAATATACCTAGAAGCTCCGCATAATCAAATTAGAGTGAGCCCGATCTAAAATGCATCTTATTTAGTTGTGTGAAGCATCACATAATTAATTAAGGTATGTAATACCCTAAAATTCATATTTATCATAAATATTATATTTTGATAAATAGTGCCTATTGAAAATAGGTGAATATGTGGTCTCAAAATTGAGTAACATATTTATGTTAATTTAGGGAATTTTCTCTAAGAATTACGGTAATCAAAAACTAAATTCTCTAATTTTATTTTGGGATCATAAAATACCCCAAAATTCATATTTCTCTAGAATATTATAATTTGGCAAAATAATACCTATTTAAAATAGGAAAGTATATTATCTCTAATTTTGGTAATTTATTTGACTATTTTCCTTGGAATTTAAAGAGGCAAAAACCCAATTTTATTTTAGGGACCATAAGTTGCCCTATGATTATTAAATTAATGCATGGTGCATAAATGACCAAATTAAACCCAAAAGTTGTGAGAAAATAATTAATCCAATTAAAGAAAATTGTCAACAATTAGTAGATAATTAAATCTACATTAACTAGATTTAATTTCATAAAGCTAAATCCAAAGGTCTAAATTAATTACATGAATTAAAGCCTAAATCCAAGTAGTAATGCATGAACCAATAAGGGTTAAAGGCATGGGTTATTGAAGATAATGAAAACACAAATCAAGAGTGTATTATGGGGAGAGGCCCACGATTACACTAAGGGAAAAGCAAAGAAGAATTAAAACAAAAATCTAGATATTATTTTAAATTGACCATGATAAATCAAATATTCTTAAATCTTCATAAAATTAATTGGATCAATGGGAGATTTAAAACATAGATTAATTGTAAGAATTAATCTTGAACAAACACATATATCAAAGCTTGGGTTAAATATCACCTTGATTTTTACCCAACTTACATATTTAATTTCAAGATGATAAAGGGCAATTAGAGATATCTAATGAAGGCCATGATTTTCGAAAATTATGAACTAAATGAGACTTGGATAAATTTGATGATTTACACCTAAATGTTTCTTATTTAGTTAGTAACCAACTATCCCATTTGCATCTAGTTCCAAAGCCTAGTTAAGAGCCAACTAGTCTTATAAAAATCTAGATATTCTTCTAAATCACACATGGTGAGAAATTGAGCCAACAATGCAAGGTCAAAGGAGTAAAATGTGATGATTCATCCTCCCTTCTAGCCATAAATTTCAGCTCACACATAAGGAGGAGGAGAGGCCACATGTTTGTCTTTGTGTGTGGTGTGTGTACAAGAGGGAAGAGTGGGCTTGGTGAAGAGGTAGGAATTTTCCTATAAATAGAGGCATCATCCCTCTTCATTCTTCACACCAAACTCAACCAAATAGGTGAGTTTTAGAGAAGCAAGATTAGAGAGAAAATCATAGTGAGGAGAGTCTTGAAGAAAGGAGGAGCAAAGTTCTTGGCAAGTCTTCTAGCTTTAACTTTCAAGTTCTTAGCTATTTTGTTATTTTGATCTTTAGATCTTCCAATATAGTTTTGATTTAATGTTTTTGAGATTAAATATGCCTTTATTTCAAAAATATGATAGAGAATAATTATTGGAAGTTGAAGATCAAAGTAGCGAAATTTTCGGTGAAATTTCTGGGCAAACAGTGAAAGAAATGCTAATATTTTATACACAAAAATAAAAAAGGACATTCTCCGTCTGGGACCTCATGCGGACAGCTTACCCTTGTCCACGGTCCTGCCTCCTCCCCGAACCTCGAGGCTATGGTAAGAGCCGAGGTTCAATTCCCGTTGAACCTCGGTAACGGTTAATCTCATGCTTATGTAACAGCTTATGTATGACAGATATTCATGAAAACAAGAATGTTCACATAATAACAAAGCACAGCCACTGCATATGAATGTTATTATAGATCGCACTATTCACCAGTGCCACGGTGTACATCCATGTCCTCAGTGCTAGGAAAACTCTACGGCGTTATCAAGACCATAACCCGTGTACATCTGTATGTGTATGAGACTTTAAAACAATGTCGGAGTCTATGAATACATCTATCACATATATGTTCACCATAAGCATCAGAGTTAGTATTACAGTAGTACGCGTCCGTACCTTTGTCGTGATGTTGGTACATTGACTTTGGACTGTCATCGCATTTGACCTATAATGGTAATGTCATATTTATTAATTCACAGTGACTTTCTAGGAGATATCCTAGTCACTAATGACCTTTTTACCCTTGGTAGGATTATCTCTCAACTTATCACTTTTAATTCTTTAAAAACGCTGGTCCAGAACTCTGGACAGATTTTTATCTATCTTTGAAAAATCATAATTAATTCTAGGAAAATCGAAACGAGGATCCGTAAAATTCCTTGGAACCCTTAGGATGTCTATTTTTGAGAAAAAATATTGGTTTTCACCCAGAATTCTTGATCCATTCTAAGTTTAATGATCCTCAACCACTGCCCAGAATTTTTCCAGAAAAACGTAGCTTAACTTTAAGAATTTTTATCTCACTGTACAGAAATCATTTTAACATGTTCTTGACATATTTAAAAATCCCTATATGTCTAATTTATCCATGAATTTTTCCAGAATTTCGTGACTGTATTTTCAATATGAAGTTTTGGCATGTTCATCACTGATTCCAGAATTTTCAAAACCGATGAGATTTCGCCAGAACTTCGTTACTTTAATGATTCTCTTCGAAAGATTTTGCTATATAACCCCTCTCATCATTTTTTCAAAACTAAGCCAATTTTGACCATAAAAACATGTAAATAAAATTATTCTAGAATATTTAAGATCTAAACTACTTCTATCTAAGAATTTTAAAAACTAAAAAGTAGAAACTAAAAGCTAAAGACTAGAAACTAAAAACTAAAGACAAGCTTACCTCTTGAAGCTCTTGAACTCCTTCCTCCTTCTTAGAAATCCCCACTTGGTGGTTGATTTGGTGTGAAGAATGAGGAGAGGCAAGGCCTCTATTTATAGCAAAAGCTTATGGATTTTATCCCTTGGATTATCTTTTCTCATCAATGGCTCTTGTTAATTTGTGCTTTCATGAAGACTTAATTTGGGAAGAAAACACTCTCATTGGTTGATTCTAATAACATAGGATTTAGCTAATTATCTTAATTTCCAAAATTAAATTCAACATGTGTTCTAATAAAAATCATATTTTAATCACTCTCTCTCTCTCTCTCTCTCTCTCCTCTCTTCTCTTTCTCTTTCTTTCTCTTTTTCTTTTTCTTTTTTCTCTCCTTTTCCTCTCTTTTCTCTCCCCCTCATCCGTGCTCCCTCCCCTCTCTCTTGCCTTCTTGCATTTTCTTTGCTTGTGGTCTCATGTGCAAGTGTTTTTATCCATTTTTTAGTATTATTCTAATTTCTCCTATTTATCCTCTTCCACTTTTACGTTTATGAGCCCATGTGCTATATTTAATTATGCCTTTATTTAATTTTGTTAAATAATATATTATCCTCTCATCTTGAACCCTATCCATTAGATTGGATTTTGTGGTGATTTCATTAAATCTTGGCCCTACACCATTAAGCATGAGCTCTTGTGATGTCATCCTTGTGATGTCACTTTGATGACATCATAAAGGCTTAAGTGTCATTAGCAAAGCTTAATTAACTCCTAATTGTATTTATTAGCTAACCATGGAGACTTAGTGTTTAATTCACACAAGCTTTATGCACCATAATTCATCATGAAAGTTTACACCATTATTAAGTGGGGACTTAATTGCTTATCAACCCTTAAAATTTCTTAAGTATTTTCATCACATTATCTTGCTCTTTTTAATTATTCAAGAACCATAATTTAATATAATAATTATTTGTATTTTAGGATCCTTAAATGTAGCCTAAATATTTGCCTTCGGTTGTTATAAATTTCCAAGAGAAAATTGCCTAGAATATAGTTAACAAATTTTCAAAATTTAGAGACAACATACTCTCCTCTATTAAACATGTAGTATTTGTCAAAATATGGCTTTCACTATAAGTAGTGATTTTAGGGTTTTACATTTCTCCCCCTGTTAAATAAAATTTCGCCGTCGAAATTTACTCTATACTAATCATACTGTGAGCCATAAACTCCAGATATTTCTCCCACATTTCTTCTTCTATGTCCCAAGTTGCTTCGTTAGGTGATAAACCCTTCCAAAGCACCTTCACGGTTAGAATAGTTCTATTTCTAAGCCGTTTCTCATGGTGACCAAGAATTTGTTCCGGCTCGACTACGAAGGTATTATCATGTCGCACTTCGACATCCCACACTCAATAACATGATCACTGTCTGGTTGGTATTTCTTCAGCTGGGAAACATGGAAGACATCGTGAAGTTTGCTTAAGTTCGAGGGTAAAGCCATCTGGTACGCAACTGGTCCACGCTTTGCCAAGATTTCGAACGGCCCTATGTAACGAGGACTTAATTTTCGCCTTTTCAATGTTCTACCGACACACCGGTTCTTCGGGGACACCTTTAGGAACACGTGATCTCCGACTTTGAATTCTAGAGGTCTCCTCCTTTGGTCCGCATAGCTTTTAAATGCGCTTTGCGCTGCTAGGAGTCTCTTCTTGATTAATGCAATTTGTTCGGAGGTCTTATCAACTATATCTGTTCCAAGAAGTTCTCTCTCGGATAACTCCGTCCGATATAGGTGATTGACACTTTCGCCGTACAATGCTCGAATGGAGCCATTTGTATGCTCGCATGATAGCTGTTGTTGTATGCGAATTCTACTAATGGGAGATGTTGGTCCCAACTCCTTTAAAGTCCAATACACACGCTCTCGGCATATCTTCAAGCATTTGTATCGTTCTTTCGACGCGGCCATCGGTCGAGGGTGATAAGCCGTCTTGTGTCTCGGCGTTGTACCCAACTCTTTATGCAACGCTTTCAAAATCGGGATGTGAATCGCGGATCTCGGTCGAGACAATGCTCTTGGGTACACCATGGAGTCTCACGATCTCCTTGATATAGATTTTTGCCAACTGTGCAGGGAATAGTTGACGATGGGAAGAAAATGTGATGACTTAGTTAGTCGGTCAACAATTACCCGGATCGCATCGTGGTTCGGATCTTGGGCAATCCCACCACCAAATCCATAGTTATGTTCTCCCACTTCCATTCTGGAATTTCTAACCCTTGAAGAAGACCAGGGGGTCGTTGATGTTCGATCTTTACTTTTTGGCAAGTCAAACATCTGGCCACGTATTGGGTTACATCTTTCTTCAACCCGGGCCACCAAAACTCGATTTCAAGTTCGGTACATCTTGACCATGCCTGGATGTAGAGTGTATTTACTCTTATGAGCCTCATCCAGTATCTTCCGTCGTAGTACATCATCTTTCGGTACGTAGATCCGCTTCTTGTACCTGACCAAACCACTAGGCGATAGGTCGTGGTCTTGAGTCTCGCCCCGTGAGATCATCTCCTGTGCGGCAATGGCACACTCATCATGCCTTTGAGCTTCCTCGACTTCATCTCTCAGGTCGTATTCTCCTTGACTAACAAGAAGACTCGCAAGGTAGGCTTCACCGAGCGCATTGTAATTCGTGCAAACTTGATTTGACAAGTTCAGGTCTCTGAAATCTTCGAGCAGCCTCCACTCCTGAATCATCATGTATGCCACGCGCACTGATTTTCTGCTGAGGGCATCTGCAACGACATTCGCTTTACCCGAATGGTACTTGATCTCTAGGTCGTAATCTTTTAGCAACTCCATCCAGCGACGTTGCCTCATGTTGAGTTCTTTCTGATCAAACAGATATTTCAAACTCTTGTGGTCGCAGTATAGTTCCACGGTCGTACCGTATAAGCAATGCCTCCATATCTTCAAAGCAAACACGATAGCTGCAAGCTCTAAATCATGCGTAGGATAGTTCGACTCATGAGGCTTCAACTGACGAGAGGCGTAAGCCACCACTCTGCCCTGCTGCATCAGGACACATCCCAATCCATGCCCATTGGCATCACTATAGACCATATAAGTCTCACTAGGATGCGGATTATCAACACCGGTCTTTGGGTAAGCCTCTCCCTCAGTTCCAAGAAGCTCCTCTCACAGTCTTCATCCCACATAAACGATTGATTTTTCCTCGTGAGCTTTGTCAATGGTAAGGCAAGACGCGACAAATTTTGTATGAATCTGCGGTAATAGCCCGCCAGACCCAAAAAACTACGTATCTCCGTCACTGTCTCTGGCCTTTTCCAGTCCAGAACTGCTTCCACTTTGCTGGGATCAACGGCAACTTCGTCGCGTGATATGACATGGCCCAGAAATCTCACTTCTGGTAGCCAAAACTCACATTAGCTTAACTTAGCAAAGAGTCTCTTTTCCCTTAGTACACTCAGTACTATGCGTAGATGTTCTTCATGCTCTTCCCTACTCTTTGAGTAGATAAGAATGTCATCAATAAACACCACCACAAATTTGTCCAGGTGTTGACAGAATATTATGTTCATGTAATTCATGAACACGGAAGGTGCATTTGTCAGACCGAAAGGCATCACCAAGAATTCGTAATGCCCATATCTAGTTCTAAAAGCCGTCTTGAACATCACTAGCCTTTACTCGCGGTGATGATATCCCGAGCGTAAATCAATTTTTGAGAAGACACAAGAACCGAGATAGTTGGTCAAGTAGATCATCGATCCCTGGGAAGTGGATATTTGTTCTTGATCACCTTATTCAACTCCCAATAGTCGATACAAAGTCGTAAGCTCCCGTCTTTCTTCTTCACGAACAACACAGGGGCTCCCCATGGTGACACACTGGGTCGGATAAACCCTTTCTATAGCAGTTCTTCAAGTTGCTTCTTCAATTCCAGCATCTCATTCGGTGCCATTCGATACGGCGCTTTGGATATTGATCCCGTTCCAGGCATCAATTCAATGGTGAATTTGACTTCCCTTTCTGGCGGCAACTTCGTGAGATCCTCCGGAAATACGTCAGGGAATTCGTTTGCAACTGGTATGTCTTCGAGTGAAGGTTCAGTTTAAGCCTTGATTGAGAAGAAAACCATATACGATTGGCATCCGTGTTTCACGCATCTTTCAGCTTCCGCAACAGAGAGAAAATTTACGCTCACATCAATCTCATCCCTGCTCTGGGAGTGTGAGAATAATATCTTCTTATTACCACAGTCGATCATTGCATTGTTTGCCGTTAACCAATCAAGACCGAGAATGACGTCGATGTCACAAAGTGGTAATTGGATAAGGTTTATATTGGACTCTCGCCCATTTACACTCGCAATACAATTAAGACATGCATCAAAAGCTAAAGATTTCACACCAAGGGGTGTAGCTACTATCAAGTCATAAGGTAATCTATAGGCATGCATACCTAAGCGTTTTGCACAATCATATGAAATGAATGAATGACTAGCACCCGAATCATATAATGCCTGAAGTAGATTTCCATTAAGAGAGATAGTACCTTTGATCATTTCTGGAGATTTTCTGGCTTCTTCATTCGTCAGAGCAAACACTCGGCCTGGGTTTTGAGGCCTTGCCTCCATAGCTCTTTGAGGACGATTTGTGCTAAAGTGCCCCGGCTTCTGACACTTATAGCATATTTGTATCCCTGTGCAGCTAAACCCTGGATGGTGTTTTCCACATTTTGGACACGGTCAGGGTCCCGGCATTCTTGGAAAATTTTGCTGCCCATTTTGGAATGGTCTCCCGTTTCTACCTCGGGGGTTGCTCCATGGCGCCTTCCTCTTCTGTGAGGAGTTTCCTCGGCTAAATCCGCCATGGCAATAATCTGCTTGTTGAAACTCCTAGGGTGCACGCTCCTTCAAGTTTCGCTCGATCGATCGGCAAGATTCCACCGCTTGGATTAACTCGGTGAACTTGTTGAGATACCAGCTTTTCTCTTATCTCATGTTTAAGCCCATAAATCAATATGTTTGCCATACTGCTTTCACCATCATTATTCCTTTGGTAGGATGTATATCGCGACAGATTTGTAAACTGGGCGTAGTAATCGTCAAACGTCTCTTCGTGGCCTTGCCGGATGTGAAGGAATTCAGATTCCTTAATCATTTGCACTGAGGGTGGGAAGTATTGCTCGTTAAATTTCTCTTGGAATTTCTCCCATGTAATGGGACAATAAGCGCTCGTAATGTTGCCGCGGTGCTCCTCCACCATCGGTCGGCATCTCCCTCTAACTTGTAGATTGCCAGTTGAGCTTTTCTGTCCTCCGGACATTCCAAGACCTCAAAGATCTTGTCCAGACGCATTAGCCAGTCTTCGGCTGAATCGAGCTTTCCTTGGGAAGCTGGTGGTTTTAGCTTACAAAATTAGGCCACCCAGTATTGTGTGTCCCCAGCTATCCTGTCAGGTTGACGGGGTATTACCATTGCTCTTACCCGTCGAGGAGGTGATCGAGATCGATCGGATCCCTCAGTCCCATCACTACGTTCATCGTCCCGCTCGTCGTTGTCTTCTCCATTGTTGTCTTCTTCCTCCTCATTATTATGTTGTTCTCTATTGGCTCGTTGTTCCTCATTTTGTCTCTCGTCCCTTCTTCCTTGTCTATCAGCGAGAAGTGTATCAATGAGAGCTCTCTGTTCCTGTAGCATTCTTCTCATCTCTTGCATTTCATTAGGAGGTGGTGGTGGCGGTTCATGTTGATTGAGTTCGTGTATTGGTACCACTCGTTGTTGCCTACCCCTACCTCTCCTCGGCCTCTCGCCTCGGGCTCGGGAGCTCCGAGCCTCTCAAAGTTGTCATATTCTAATCCCAAAGATTAATAGATAAAGACATTTAGAGAAAAAACTGATTTAGATTTTGCACATCATATATATTGATAACAAATATTTTACATAGAACTCATAGTTTAACAGTTAGTCATATATCACAACCCTTTTATCTAACAAGTATTTTACATCTCTTCAAGGTTTTTAGAGAAGCGATCACAATTACTAGCAACTACTATCATAACACTACTTCGACTGCTACTTCCACGGCTCTCTTGGACTGTTGAGGGTTTGCCCTTGTCTGCCTACATGTTCAGGTAGACTAGGTGCTTGAGGCAGAAAATACACGAACACACATCCACGATGTGGCCCTCGTTTAGGATCTCATTTGTTTTGGTTATCCAGAAGCGGGTGGGAGGAAAGTGATGAAGAGTGGACCTAACCCAATCTCTGGGAGGGTATGGTAAAGTGAAGCGGGAGTTTATCAGGTAAGACTCCTTTACTTTGGTTAGATACAGGAAGTATTTCTCTTTTTCAGTCTCAGTGATTAGCCCAGCATGGATGAGTTTCACGTGCAGGGCTTGAGTCAGAATGGAATTGTCATTCAGGACATATTCTAGGTCGTCAGAGTCGGCATCAGAGTCGTGGTCGAGATCTCGTATCTCAAGGTAGTCAAAGCTATCGCCCACTGAGGAGTGATGTGAGTGGTTGGGACTTCCAGGTACAGGCGGGTATATGATGTTTAAGGGTTCTACCTGTATGGGGTCGTATAGATGGTCGGGGTACTCGGGTCTAGGGTGGTACTCTGGTTCTGGATCATCTTCGGGTGTAAGGGGGTAGTTGGGAGGGTATACTGGGTTGAAATTGTATTCAAAAACGGGGTAGTGTGGTTCAGGCACAGGTATAGGTTCCGGGGGTGGATACACTGGCTCAGGGTTCAATTCTACCACCTCAGGAACTACCAATCTATGTGCGAGACGTCCATCCTCCCGTGGTAGTTTATGAAAGGGGATCCTTCCCTGTTCATCTCTACAACATTTACACCAGAGTTATATCAGTACTCTTTCAAAATAGGTTTTAAGATAATGACTTAGAGCCCAACTTAGTTAATCAACCGATTGGCCGGTAGGTGTCTATCATGGGAGCCTCACCGTGCTAGGGTGACCGATTGGCTGATCCACATAGACTAGCCCTGCCTTCGGCACCAATGGTTTACTTAATCGAGCGATTCTTGCCAGGAAAAATGCTCTTAGTTGAAAAACTCCGAACCTAACTCCGTTACTCAAACAATCTGGCCAGGCAGGTGTATTGTGGAAGCCTCGCCGAGGTTAACATCGACTGATTGACAACCACAAAACCCCTTTCTAGACACCAAACTGTTTGGAGTAGCTTAGTTAAATTCGTGCCAGGATGTCCGCTCTGATACCAAACATGTAACACCCCAATTTTCTAAAGCATTTTCGAAATGTTTTAATCAGAGTTTGAAATGGTTTGATCAGAGTAGAGCATCGAATTAATTTAAAAACAAACGAGTCACTGATAAACATTCATAGCTGGTATGTTTAGTTGCTATTACAGTCATCTGAATAGTCATAAGTATGTTTATACACAAAAATCAAAAAGGACATTCTCCGTCTAGGACCTCATGCGGGCGGCTTACCCTTGTCCACGGTCCCGCTCCTCCGAACACGAGGCTATGGTAAGAGCTGAGGTTCAATTCCCGTTGAACCTCAGGTAACGGTTAATCTCATGCTTATGTAACAGTTATGTATGACAGATATTCATGACAAAACAGCAATATTCACATAATAACAAAGCACAGCCACTGCATATGAATGTTATTATAGCCTGCACTATTCACCAGTGCCACGGTGTACATCCGTGTCCTCAACGCTAGGAAAACTCTATGGCGTTATCAAGACCATAACCCGTGTACATCTGTATGTGTATGAGACTTTAAAACAATGTCGGAGTCTATGAATACATCTATCACATATATGTTCACCATAAGCATCAGAGTTAGTATTACAGAAGTACGCGTCCGTACCTTTGTCGTGATGTTGGTACGTTGACTTCGGACTGTGATCGCGTTTGACCTATAATAGTAATGTCATATTTATTAATTCACAGTGACTTTTTAGGAGATATCCTAGTCACTAATGACCTTTTTACCCTTGGTAGGATTATCTCTCAACTTATCACTTTTAATTCTTTAAAAACGCTGGTCCAGAACTCTGGACAGATTTTTATCTATCGTTGAAAAATCATAATTAATTCTAGGAAAATCGAAACGAGGATCCGTAAAATTCCTTGGAACCCTTAGGATGTCTATTTTTGAGAAAAAATATTGTTTTTCACCCAGAATTCTTGATCCATTCCCAGTTTAATGATCCTCAACCACTGCCCAGAATTTTTCCAGAAAAACGTAGCTTAACTTTGAGAATTTTTATCTCACTGTACAGAAATCATTTTAACATGTTCTTGACATATTTAAAAATCCCTATATGTCTAATTTATCCATGAATATTTCCAGAATTTCGTGACTGTATTTTCAATATGAAGTTTTGGCATGTTCATCACTGATTCCAGAATTTTCAAAACCGATGAGATTTCGCCAGAACTTCGTTACTTTAATGATTCTCTTCGAAAGATTTTGCTATATAACCCCTCTCATCATTTTTTCAAAACTAAGCCAATTTTGACCATAAAAACATGTAAATAAAATTATTCTAGAATATTTAAGATCTAAACTACTTCTATCTAAGAATTTTAAAAACTAAAAAGTAGAAACTAAAAGCTAAAGACTAGAAACTAAAAACTAAAGACAAGCTTACCTCTTGAAGCTCTTGAACTCCTTCCTCCTTCTTAGAAATCCCCACTTGGTGGTTGATTTGGTGTGAAGAATGAGGAGAGGCAAGGCCTCTATTTATAGCAAAAGCTTATGGATTTTATCCCTTGGATTATCTTTTCTCATCAATGGCTCTTGTTAATTTGTGCTTTCATGAAGACTTAATTTGGGAAGAAAACACTCTCATTGGTTGATTCTAATAACATAGGATTTAGCTAATTATCTTAATTTCCAAAATTAAATTCAACATGTGTTCTAATAAAAATCATATTTTAATCACTCTCTCTCTCTCTTTCTCTCTCCCTCTTTCTCTCTTTTCCTTTTTCTCTTTTTCTCTCCTTTTCCTCTCTTTTCTCTCCCCTCATCCGTGCTCCCTCCCCTCTCTCTTGCCTTCTTGCATTTTCTTTGCTTGTGGTCTCATGTGTAAGTGTTTTTATCCTATTTTTAGTATTATTCTAATTTCTCCTATTTATCCTCTTCCACTTTTACGTTTATGAGCCCATGTGCTATATTTAATTATGCCTTTATTTAATTTTGTTAAATAATATATTATCCTCTCATCTTGAACCCTATCCATTAGATTGGATTTTGTGGTGATTTCATTAAATCTTGGCCCTACACCATTAAGCATGAGCTCTTGTGATGTCATCCTTGTGATGTCACTTTGATGACATCATAAAGGCTTAAGTGTCATTAGCAAAGCTTAATTAACTCCTAATTGTATTTATTAGCTAACCATGGAGACTTAGTGTTTAATTCACACAAGCTTTATGCACCATAATTCATCATGAAAGTTTACACCATTATTAAGTGGGGACTTAATTGCTTATCAACCCTTAAAATTTCTTAAGTATTTTCATCACATTATCTTGCTCTTTTTAATTATTCAAGAACCATAATTTAATATAATAATTATTTGTATTTTAGGATCCTTAAATGTAGCCTAAATATTTGCCTTCGGTTGTTATAAATTTCCAAGAGAAAATTGCCTAGAATATAGTTAACAAATTTTCAAAATTTAGAGACAACATACTCTCCTCTATTAAACATGTAGTATTTGTCAAAATATGGCTTTCACTATAAGTAGTGATTTTAGGGTTTTACAGAGCGTGAAATGAAGGGTAAAGAGAATGATAAAGGTTTCAATTATCGTGCTACAAGTCACATATTATGAAGTATCGATTCCGCAATTATGGATAAAGGCTGGTGCATCTTGACCTAAACCTATAGTGTTGTGAAAATCATGAGTTCTTAAGATCCTTATTCATGTTCTTATTACTTATGTCTGAACATGAAATTATAGACAAACTTACACATTCTTAATGACCTTCGTGGCTTATCATCATGGCAGAAATTAGATTTGAGTGGAAATGAGTTTGTGAGTCTACCTCATGACTGCGTTTCTAATATTTTGATTCTAAAGTATCTTTATTTGAATTCCTGCTCAAAGCTTCAATTTTTGCCATAGCCTTCCCCTTGGTTACATCTATTGGATGCAAGTGAATGTGATTCATTGAGAACTTTGTCAGACCAAAAATTGTTACATCTTTTTACTTCAATAGAACAGGTATGCACATAATTGTCTTCATAGTTTCTGTAACATCCCATTTTCAAAAGCAGTATAAATTTTTTTTCATCAGAGTAGAGCACCGGAGCGATTGAGTAACTGATATTTATATTCAAAATGCCGTAAGTCTGGCCGATTACGAGTAGCGGTACATTATACCGAGTGTTTTCAAAGTAAATAGCAAAAGAAAGTCTTCGGTGAGTCCCTATGCATGCCATTTGCCTTTCTCCTCGATCCTCGGTCCTCCCGACCACGCTATGTTAGAGCCGAGGTTCAATGCCCAATGAACCTCGGGTAACGGTTAACCTCATGCTTATGTGTGACAAAATATGTATGACGATATTCATAACATTACGATCAACCAATACATAGCAAGACACAGATGTAAGGTTACAACAATACATAAGCACACAGCGAGATGTAATGTCAATCACAACAACAAGACATAGCACACAAACATGCACAAATCCAACATGTTTGCACTAACTAGCCACGCATGCCTCCTCGTGTCCTCGCTAGGAAAACTCAACGGCATTACCAAGATCGTAACCCGTATAAATAAAGCTGAATGTATAAATGTGAACTAAGACAGAGTCTTAGACACGGTGCATGACCCAAGACGAGTCCCGTCCATGACTCTATGAAATAGTCTATCACATTTAAGCATACAATAAGCATCGAGTTAGTGTTACAAAAGACGCGAACGTACCTTCGTTGACGGAAAACGGTCCTTTTTGACAATACGGTACGACAATGCAGTACGTGATTACGATATCCTATAAGGATAATATCATATTATCAAGGCCCAACATCATAATAGGCATTTTAGGTACAAACTACCATTTTGCCCCTAACTCTCCTAATTGGCGAATTTCGCGTAACTTCGTTACTTTAACTCTAATCTTCCAAAATTTTGACATATCTCTATCTCCAATAATAAATATCATATTTATCCCTAAAACATGATATCTAAACTAACTTGGAAGATTAAAGATTAATCTAGCATTTCTACTATAACTACCGAAGGAACTACTAAAGCTTAAGACTAGGGACCGAAGAACTTACCCAAAGACTTCGCTACTCCTTTTCCAGAGCTCCTCCTTGCTCTCACTTCTCTCTAACCTCTCTCTAGGATTCCTTTGTGAATTGGTGAGGAATGAAGTGAAGAGGGGTTGGCTATTTATAGAGAATTTCCATGGATCTCAACCCTTGGATCAACTTTTGCATCAACGGTTAAGAAGACGAAGATGTGGCTTCTTGCAAACCATACACTCTCCTCTCTTCTCTACCACAAATTTGCTCCCCACATGTCACCCCATGTCACTAACATGATGTCATCCATGTGCTTTATGAACTTCTACCGATAAAGTCCCGTTCGGTGTTCTAATCGCGTAATCCTAGAAAATCTCAAAAATCCTAAAACACAAATTAAGTTCTATTCTTCCTCTTTGAAATATCTGAGTTAACTAAATTTTTGATCCCATTAAGGGTATTC
>JAFJYI010000441.1:0-263211 GCA_019022655.1 Acacia acuminata | reverse complement strand
AGCAAATGTTTAAATGTGGGGGAATTTGATAAGTATATATTTTATAATTAAATAGGTGTATATTTTATGGTATAATGAGTTAGATTTATTAATATTTTAATCTATTTAATTATCTTTTATATATTTATCTATCTTTTAATTAAATATAGGATAAAGAAATATTATGACAGAAAATCTATTTATATCCTATTTTATTATCCATGAGATATTATGTGATCTAAAAGAGAAGAGAAAATATGGTAAAGGCAATAACCATCATAGCATCACATCAAATTAAATAAAAAAAGATATAATATAATATAATATATTATATTATATTATGTTGATGAGACATTGCTGCACGGAATGATCTTTTAAGCAATTGGTGATGGATTCTCGTAGGGCCCACGACAATATAGATATAGATAGATCAGAGACGCACAACGGCCCAAACACACAAAAACACCTAACAAATATATATTAAACAGACGCACATCAATAAGAGCAGGGGCGGATGGAGGGGGTTAGGGGTGGCCCCGCCCCTACTAAAATTTTTTTTTTTTAAAAAATATATGTTTATGGGGACGAAGAGGGGAGTTGAGGAGCATGGGTGTTGAGCTATCAGCAATGTATTCGGTTGCGTAAACATCAACAACACAACCTGATGCTATACATTTATATATTTTCTTAGACGTCCCTTCTCAACCATGTCAAACCAAAGCTTGAAAGAATATATACACATATTCAATGTTTCAAATACAAATATATAGCAGTACGTGTGTGTATAATATTTCTTCATCATGTATGTTTAACCAAAAGATTTTAACAAATAAAACATATATATATCATTAAATAGGTGACGTTTAAACTTGTGTTCAACATAAAAATGATAAAGTACGTGTATTTGAAACGCTGTATAATTCAGATCAGAAGCTGAATTGTTACTGGTGGATTGGATATTTGTATGTGTGAAATACCTACAAAGAAAATAAAATTGTCATTTGCAAGCAAGCAAGAGGAGGAAACTTGTTAATGCATCATCAACTTGTGCCTACTAAATGTGCAAGTGGGCTAATAAGGGTAATGAAAAGTCTTTTTTCTTTGTCACCACCAACATTAGGACAAGAAGTTGCACACACAGAGGGAGGGAGGGACGGTGATTATATTAGGTTCGTATTATATGTATTATATTTCAAGTATTTTTATTTATGATGTACTCTTTTTAAGTCCTATTTATAAGATCAAGTTGATTTTTTTGAAGAAAAGATTAAAGAAGTTAATTTAATTCCGGTCTTATATAATTAGGACCGGAAGGAGAAATGTTTTTTTATTTTCGCCCTCCGTCAAAAAAATTCCCGGCTCCACCACCGAGTAAGAGGGAGATAAGCCGAGACGTATTGACACAAAGGAGAGAATAGATCACAAACGGCAGATAATAATTCAAGAAGCAAAGACGCAGCAAGATTTTGAATGCAAATCAGAAACCACGTACGGATTTAGATGGAGTGCAGACCTGGATAGCTAGGAGTGATTGGAGGATTGGAGGAACCTTTGACTGTCTTGATTTCTCCTATCTTTCCTTTATTTTTTCAATCTGAATTTCATCTTTTTGTCATGGATATCATTATTGCCATGTGTGGCTAATTTTCTTTGCAATCTAGAGTAGCTATGAACTTATAGGTGGATTAAATTTGGTTTTCATGGTTTAGTTAGATTTGATATTAATTTTAGTTACTTAATCTTGTTTAGATTTATCTATTTAGTGATTGGCCATCATTGAATATGAATTTGAGAATTAGGATTTACCTTGACGAAGGGAAATTTAATTAGGTTTTGAGATTAAGTAATATGGGATTAGATTACGATTTAATTTACGGTTAGGATAGACATATGCCTAATGGCCCTATGTAATTGTTGAAGAGTGTGTTTGATTTTATTTTCTTCTTAAGTAATTATGTTAGACATAATAAATTATATTTAAGAGAGGGTTGTAAGTGGACTGATAGGCACTTACAACTATTTATACTCGAGATTAACAAAATTGATATTAAGACTAATTAAATGAATGAAAACAAGGTTTATGAAGCTAATAAGGGATTAGTGACTCTGGGTTGCTCATTATTATTATTGAAATTTGCTCTTTGTGAAAGTTCTTGTTTCTATTAAATTTCTTTTCACTATTTCTAAAAACAATTCTGATTTTTTCAACTTAAACGGAAAAAAAAGGCAATTTAACACCTAATCACTAATTTGACTGAGTCTCTATCGATGACCTTGATTTGCCACTTACTATTTTCATGTTCCGTACACTTGCGGTGCTTAGTTAAATTTTGGTAACATCAACTTGTAACTATCTCATAACTACTATAGTTAACATCCAAGAATCGCCATTGGACATTTTAGCATATAAGTTATATACATTCCATATACTAACATAAGAGAAAGCCACTGAATTCTTAAATTATATGCCAAGTATTTTTAATTTATTCATTGGCTTCATTGGCAACTTGATTACTAATATCAATTGTTTCTTATGCCAACCAATAAATAATATCAGTGACAGAATAATACACCATCTCAATCCTCAATCTGTAACAATTCAAAATAAGACACTAAAACATGAACTTTAAACCCTTTTGCATAGATAATAAAGTCACAATCCAAATGACAGTTAAGTTTTATTGCTCTTAACTATTAAACCCAATATTTTTAATTTGAAAGAACATCTAACACTTTCCCTTTTATCCTCTACATTTTTCAAGATTCAATTTAGAAACCAACACTACATCTACATACACCTTTACCAAGAAATAATTTAAAACAATCAATATAATCAGACCAAATTTTCTCTTATGCATTTCAACAACATCTTGTGTGCATTTCAAATTTAAGAAATAAAACATTATGAGTCATCAATTATCAAACCACACATATTCAAGTATCCAAATAGCTTTACAAAGTTCCCTGAAACATCTTATGGGAATTCCAAATTAACTCACAAGACAACACCCCAATCATAATTACCAACTAATAATATACTTCCATATTGATATATCCCTCTTATTAAACGATGAGCAATAGGGAAACAGAAGTACTTAAATTCCTTACGCCACACATCACGACAATCATAAAGAGGAGAAGCCATTAGGATTTTTGGGTACCAAAAATGGCCCGCGCTATACCGCACATCTTTGGACCCCAACACTCTTCCCTTTTTTCCAACCCATCAATTCAAAACAACGATGAGCCTTTGGAAATGATGGAGACCTTTTGTCATTAGCCTTAGGGTCCACAATCAACAATTAACCAAGGATTGCGTATAGGCAAACCTAGGATCGTTCTCTCTTTTGGAGGAGCCTTTTATTGAATCCTAAGTAATCTAAATGTCATGCAAATGCAATGAAAACAAGGGGGATTGGGTTTTGGATTTTTAAATTAATAAACTAAAATAGAAATGCAATTTAAATGAAGCAAAGATAAAATAAAATATAAGAAAACGAGATTAATTAGATTAAAAATGATTAACCAAAAATTGGAATTCCATAACCTTCATCGGACAAAAAGATAATAACCAAACTCGTGATTGATTCTAGACAAACCGAAATCTCTGCGTTTGTCTAGATATTCCCTTGACTAGCCAAGGGGCGAGCTCGCTGTGCAATCGCACAACGCTCTCTCATAACCCGGTTCGACCTAAGTCGTTGGGATATCAATCTATGTATTAAATCTAACACCTAATCCACAATTATAATCGGATCCGATTAAAATAAACAGAAACGAATTATGTTACCGATTGAAGCGCGGGTCCTCTGGATTCATGGAATCCTCAATCCATAGGTCAATCAAAGAAGCTTAGCCAAGCATGGCTAGGAAAAACGCAGAAGAAAAGATGAAGAAGAACATGAAGAACAACTCAGAGAAAATAAAAAGCTTTTAATTTAATCCAAAAATCTCATAAAGCGTAATTGAGAATATGTTTTTAGTCATCTAATCTAACCCATTAGTAGGAAACACTAGGGCTACAAGATTGGCCAAAAATAAGAAACCTCTAATAAATAGGAACTTCTAATAAATGGTCTTTTATTATAAAATTCGAGCAAAATAAAAATCCAGAAAAATGGGTCTGTTTTTAGCTCAAATTTCGTCCATCTTCTTGTCCAAATCAGCTTTCCGAGTCTTAATAACAATTGTAGCTCTCTGAATCTAAAAGAGGAAAGAAGAATCAGGCTAATCGGATATCTAGATCAAAAGTTATGGTGAAAATACTAAATCACTGTAAATCTAGAATTGAATCATAAAAATGAATTAAATCCAATTAAAAGCTCAAAGCTCGATTAAGTAATAAAATCCATTATTTATTAACTAAACATCCCTAAATTTATTCACCAAGAGATACAAATAAGTGTAATAATATTCAATCATCACCCCTACCCCCAAAGGGTAAGAAAGCCCCTGATGATCTTCATAAACCCTACAAGTTCTCGTTCTGGTAAACACCATCGACTGCAGATGAGGGAAATGACGCCTTACTTCGTTGCCCCCGAGGAAGTAGAAGTATAAGGAGTATCCGAGTGCCATCGCTTTCAAATGCTCCTTCCCCAGCTTTTCAGAACCGAGGTCGAACCCCGTGCGACGAATGCTGCTATAAAAGCATTGACCTTGCTAAGCTAGAGCATTATAGAGAGGTTGACTTACTCTTGGCTAATTGCTGGTGTAACATCATTACGTAAGGTATACGTCACTTTCTAATTTCTGCCTTTTTTCTTTATTTAGGTATAAATGGCTTCATCATCGCACAATCCTGATTTATCCGAGATGGAGGAATCCAGCGCATCTGCCTCTCTTAACATTCCAACCTTGCTGTTAACATTTGCGTAACCTGCATTACAAATACTATGGACTCAACCGACATCTCATCACTCGGACTCGCTGATGGAGAAGGGTACACCATACAGTTGCCCTAAGAGGGTGAATCGGTTGCTTCCTGTCGGTCAATGGACAACGATCCACATTTCTTCTTCCTTTACCGGGATGTCATCACCATACTCGACGTGAAATTTCCCTTTACTGAATTTTAGATAAACCTTCTGAACCACCTACACGTTGCCCTTGCACAACTTCACCCCAATGGTTGGGCGTTTTCCGTGGCTTTTGAAAATTTATGTAGACAACGAAATATTGCCTGTACCATTCCAGTCTTTATGTTCTTCTTTTCATCGTTAGAAACCAATATGCTTTCTAGAGGTACTACGACGTGGTTCGGATGGACCTCATTACGAAGTATCCACGATCACAAGCTTTTCAAACCTTTTATGGATTTGTGGAAAAACTTTAAACCCGCCTTTGTCAAAGTTATCATCAAAATTAGGCGGGTACCCTAGTTCGTCTAGAGTATTCGTTCCAAGGAAACCGAGGAAAGATTTCCCTTATATTGGTCAACACGCCACCACACTCTTAAACCCAGCGACTTGATCCCAAAACCAAAAAGTCTTTCCGATGCTGAAGAGGTGGCCCAATTAAAACTTGTGGAGCTTGCCGGTTCTTTAAAAAATCCTACGGATCCAGCCGACTACATCCCCACACCGTTAGTTAGGAGACGATCGACGACTAGTATGAAAATATTGATATATAGACATTCTAGCCATTTGTTTTGTTACGTTGCTTGTAGTAACCACTTCTTTATTCTTTCTTTGCAGACCGAGGTATGGGGAGGCCCGACTTTCTAAACGTCTTTGCGGCACTTCCTCAAGGTGCTGACGGTACTTCCAACGTCCCAAACCCGGGTGACCCTAATGCAGCCGACCAAGTAGCTCCCGTTCAACCAGTTGCAGCTGCCGGGGCCTCTCACAAGCGCGCAGTATCCAAGGGCGGGTCGAAGTGTGAAGAAGGACCCTCTAAAAGATCAAGAGGTAAATAGGTCCAGGACAGCCCGACTGCTCCGAGTCCAACCCCCAGTTCTCAAACTCCGGCCATTTCCGCCCCTTCCTCCATAGCAAACGTTCCTACTCGTGCCGAGCTACCGGAGGGAACCCTGTGGAAACATGGGATAACAAAAGAATTCCTAGACGTTGTTCGTCCTCCTGCCTGGTTTCATGCATCCTCCGGCCTTTCAAATGCTGACAAGTTGGAAATTGCCGACATAAAGGTTAAGGGCCATCAAGCCATTTCTCTTGTCCGCCCCTATGCCCTTCTCAGAGTCAAATATGCCAAGGTCACAGCCCGTTTGTGCCATATGTTAGTGGAAAGGGATAACCTGAAGCAAGAGCTTGCACCTTTAAAAAACAACACTGACCTGGTGAAAGTTACCAAAGAACGAAACCAAGCTTGGGATGAAATGCAAGCATCCAAAGCTGAGAAGGGCAAGCTGGAAGAGGAGGTTAAGGCGCTTAAAACAAGCCTATCCCAAACCGAGGAAAAGCTGACCATGGCAACCTTAGATATTCATCATTTGGAAGACGTCCATACCCATGATATGCTACTTGTGGAAAGGGCGCAGTCTGATGCAGATCATGTCAAAGACGTGATGAAGACAAAGGATAAGGAACTTTCTCTCGCCAAGACTCAGCTCGCGTAGTATGCCAACATGGCCGTGCAATCTTTTGACAACGCCGTGGCGCAAATTTGAGTTCTTAATCCCGACGTCGCCCTAAATAGCTCGGGCTTGAATTACCAAGCCTATGTCAATCAAAAGGGAAAGTTGATCCCCCTGGGGCAGATGAGGATGAAGAGGAAGGTGAAGAAGAATCGGTTCCCCCTCCTAGGCTCGTGCACCGTCTTTAGGACACTTTCTTTTTTAGTTCCTTTAATTTCTTTGTTGACCATCTGTTGCCGAGTTTATAACCCAGCTTTTGAATCTTGATGTAACACTCCTGCATTAACATCAACAATACCTTTTTTTGCTTTAATGAAAATTACTTACTGGGTCACGTTGGATAAGTTTTCACTCGATGCTTATCGATTCGTGCATTTTACCGAGTTAAGCCCTCTCCTAACGTTTGTTGTTTACATAAAAGTATTTATTAACACACCCAAGCGGCCTTGATGAAAGCTCAATCCAAGATAACAGTAAACTTGCTAAATGTTTAAGTTTAGTTTTATTTTAATAGAGTTTAAACAACCCGACTTTATCAAGGTCGGTACATCCACTTACTTTGTTATCCTGGACGAATTTTCCTACGTCGGCCTTATCCATCTTTAAGCTTTAAGAAACATGATTTCCAACACTGGTTTACGTACCATGGGTTTATACATGCTTAGCTTTGTCCAAACTTTCAAAAACTGATATCTTAATCATGAATTCATATTTGATTCTTTTGACATGATTTTTGGAAATGGGCTTATGCACCTTGGATTCCTACATGTGTAATTTGAACATGACTTCAAAAAACCGATTTCTTTATCGCGAATTCATACATTTTACTTCAACACGATTTTTGGAAACGGGTTTACGCACCTCGGATTCCTACATGTCTAGCTTCATACATGATTTTTGAAAACTGGGTGTGCGTACCCAGAATCCATACATGCTTATTTTATACATGATTTTCGAAAACTGGTGTTTGCCCCATGAATTCATACACATTTATTTTATACATGATTTTCGGAAACTAGTTTCTATACCATGAATTCCTGCATGTTTATTTCATACATGATTTTCAGAAACTGGTTTCTATACCATGAATTCTTGCATGTTTATTTCATACATGATTTTCGGAAACTGGTTTCTATACCATGAATTCCTACATGTTTATAAGATTAGCAGCATTGTCATCACATATTTTTTGAAAATGGGTTCCTAGACCCAGAATTCATTAAATCAAACTCGGCAACGATGCCATCATTACATATTTCCAGGTAGGAACAGATTTACGATAGCATCGCTTCTGAATAATCTCTCATTAAGGAGCTTTACATACACTTGAGACAACATCGCCTCTGGGTGGAACTCGGCTTTCAGCTGTAGTATGCCTTTAACTTGTCCGCGTTCCATGTTCGCTTGACGGCCTTCTTCTTCAGCATCTCAATCTTGTAAGCGCCTTTGCTGAGATTCTTCGTTACCCGGCATGGGCCTTGCCAGTTTACAGCTAACTTCCCTTGACTGGCATTTTTGTTGCCTATGTCGGCCCATCGAAGGACGAGGTCACCTCTCTCAAAGGACCGAGATCTAACTTTCTTGTTATATCAGTTTGCAATGAGTTGTTTAGCTGTCAACTCTCGGTAGTGCGCCGCAACTCTGCCTCATCTACCAA
The DNA here is from genome assembly GCA_019022655.1 of Acacia acuminata. Lineage (NCBI taxonomy): Eukaryota > Viridiplantae > Streptophyta > Magnoliopsida > Fabales > Fabaceae > Acacia > Acacia acuminata. The sequence continues at coordinate 254,983 of JAFJYI010000441.1, read as the reverse complement.
GTCCAATTCTACTGCAATCGCTTTACTATTCTCATCCTCCTCATGTCGAGCCTTGATTCTCCTCTATGAGGGTTCACTGATTTCAACTGGGATCATTTCTTTGCATCCATATGTAAGTCTGAATGGGGTTTCCTCAGATGCTGTCTGAACACTAGTCCGATGTCCCCACAGAAAAGAATACAACTGTTCCACCCAATTTGAGTCAGCCTCCTCCATCCTCTTCCTCAATCTTTGTTGGCCGCTTCAGCTTGCCCGTTAGATTGTAGATGTTCCACGGAGGTGAATTGATGCTCAATATGGAAGCCAGCTACCATCTCTCGGAAACCCTTATTAGTGAACTGGGTTCCGTTATCCGTGACAATTTCAGTTGAGATCCCAAACTGGGATAAAACTTTTGCACTCGTGCCGACGTAATCGTTGCCAATGGTTCCGCCTCTATCCATTTTGTGAAATAATCCACGGCCATTATGAGCCATCATAGCTATCCTGGGGCCGACTTAAATGGTCCCAACAAATCCATGCCCTATTTATAAAACGGCCATGGAGCCGAAATAGACATTAGTTCTGATGGTGGAGCCCTTATTACCTTGACATGCTTCTGACAACTATTACATTTGCGCACATGATCTTTGGCATTGGCCGCCATTGTAGGCCAAAAGTAACCCGCTCTTATGGCTTTTCGGGCTAACGCCTTTGCCCCTGTATGATGTCCGTTAACCCCTTCATGGATCCCGGATAACACGTACCCGGCTTCGGCCGAATTTAAGACACTTCATCATCGGGGAATGAAAACCCTTCTGATATAGGTTATCGCCTATCATAGCATATGAGGCCACTGTTCTCACTAGCTTTTTTGCCTCTGCCGGCTCCATGGGGAGGGTTCCTCTCTCAAGATAATCTGCAATCGGCTTTCTCCAATCATTAGCCTCCGAGATGATCATTACATAGCTTGGTTCTAACAGATTTTGATGGACGATTGTGCGGTGATTTCCCGGGCTCTTCGTACTTGCCAACTTAGACAAAATATCCACCCTGACATTCTCCCCACTTGAGATATGTACCACAGTCACCTTATCAAAATCGGCCATAATCTGCTTCACTTTTCCTAAATACTTGATCATCAAGGGGCCTTTAGCCTGGTAGGTACCCTCTATCTGAGAAGCCACCAACTGTGAATCGGTAGAAACATGCACGTTCTTGGCTCCATTCTATTTAGGTTCAAGTAACCCGGCAATCAAAGCCTTGTACTCCGTCTGATTGTTGGAAGTTTTGAAATTGAAACGGAGGGCGTGCTCCACTGACACTCCTTCTGGACTCACTATGATTATCCCGGCTCCACTCCCCTTTTTCATTTGATGATCCATCAACAAATATTCTCCATGCTTCAAAATCCTCTTCTCCCCCCATCTTTCGACGGGGTTAGTTCCATGACAAAATCCGCCAATGCTTGCGATTTAATAGCATGCCTAGGGCCGTAAACTATGTCAAACTCAGATAATTCAATGGCCCAACTGACCATTCGCCCTGCCAAATCCAACTTATGCAGGATTTGCCTTATTGGCTAACCTATGCGAACGATGATACGATGATTCTGGAAGTATGGACACAACCGCCTTGTCGCAATGAGTAAAGAAAAAGCCATTTTTCAGGCTTTTGATACCTCAATTCTGAGCTTTGCAAGGCTCGGCTTACGAAATACACCGGAATCTAACCATCCTTGGTTTCTCTAACCAAGGCAAGATTTACGGCCTCGTCTCCTACGGACGAATATAAAATCAAGCTCTCCCTAGTTCGTGGCCTTGACAAGATCGCGGAGCTGATAAGCACCGCTTTGTCTTTGCGAACGCCAACTCACATTCTTGGTTCCACCCACCGGGGCTTCTTTCTTCAACAATTTAAAAAATGGGAGCAAGTTTTCTGCCGACTTAGGTAGAAAACGAGTTAGCGCTGCCAGCCTTTCGATTAACTGCTGGACCTCCTTCTTAGTTCGTGGGGCCTGCATGTTCAACAGGGCTTGACACTTGTCCGGGTTTACCTCAATCCCTCTATGGGTTAGCAAAAAACCCAAGAATTTTCGGGCCAGGACGCCAAAAGCACACTTTGCCGGGTTGAGACGAATTCGGTATTTCCTCAGCTTATCAAATGTTTGCTGTAAATCGTGCACATGACTTGTTACTTGCAACGATTTGGCAATCATGTTGTCTATGTAGACTTTGACATTCTTCCCCAGCTGACTTTCAAACACTCAATTCATCATCCTCTGATAAGTGGCCCCTGCATTCTTCAAACCGAAAGGCATGACATTATAGCAATAATTGGCCTTCTCCGTAATGAACGCCGTCTTTTCCTGGTCCCCCAGGTGCATTGCAATTTGATTATACCCAGAATAGGCATCCATGAAAGAAAGTAGTTTGAAACCAGACGAGTTATCAACCAACTGGTCAATACTCGGCATAGGAAAAGAGTCTTTAGGGCATACCTTATTCAGATCCTTGTAATCGGTACAAACCCTCCATTTGCTGTTAGGCTTCTTTACCATGATGACGTTAGACAACCATGTGGTATACTGCACCTCCCGGATGAAATCGGCCTCTAACAGTTCTTCCACATGTGCTTCTAAAGCCTTTCTTCTATCATCACCAATTTTCCTTTTCTTCTGGGATACCGGGGTTGACCCCGGACAAATCGCCAATTTATGACAGCAAAATTTTGGGTCCACCCCGGGGATCTCTGAAGGCTGCCAAGCAAAAACGTCCTTGTTACTTCACAAGAAATCTTCGAGCTCTGCCCGAACCTCAGGATCCAATGTCTTGTCGATTTTAGTAGCCTGCCCGGGTCCAGCACCTAGCACGAGGTCCTCCAGTTCACCATTCGGTTCTGTCTTTTGCATCTTTTCCTCCTCACGCAAATCCAGCTCTACTAAATTGACCGACCTACCTTTTAAATCGGCTTTGGACGAAGTACTCTTAACTTCCCGAGATACGATTGTCGGGTTACTCTTGGTTTCTTTAACCGTCTCAAAGTAACACTGTCAAGACTCCTTTTGATCACCCTTAATCGTAACAACCTGATTCTTCTTCTTTACCAACTTCAACTTTTGGTGCTTGGAAGACACCAGCATGTCCCAATCATGAATAGTTGGTCGCCCCAAGATGATATTGTAAGGGGAGGGAAAATCGGCCACTATGAACCTAACTCATTCTGATTTGAATGCCTCCCTAGTACCTAGGGTTAGCTTCAAATCTATGTACCCTTTTGGGCCAGTATCCTGCCCATTGAATCTGGTCAAGGTCGTCCTACACGGCTTCAAATCCTTCGGGTCAAATCTCATCTGCTATAAATCTTATGTCTTTATCTCTTTTTAAGAAGCTTCAACTAGGAGAGGCTAGTCCTACAACTGCTACTCTTAAGCTAGCTGATCAAAGTCTCTCTTATCCATATGGTATCATTAAGGATGTATTAGTGAAAGTTGGCTCTTTTATCTATCCTGTTGACTTCATTGTTCTTGACATGGATGAAGATCAAGAGATTATGCTAATTGTTGGGAGACCATTCCTGGCTACTGCGAGAGCATTGGTAGATGTCAAACAAGGAGAGATAATTTTACGACTTGGTGATGAGCAAGTCAAGTTTAAGAGGGACAAAACAATGGAGTCTCATAAGGAATTCAAACAATGTGCAAGGGTTGTTGTGATAAATGACCTCAATCAAGCTAAATTGGATTCATTTTCCTAAAAAGAACCCCTTAAAACAATCTTCATTGAGCAAAAGAGTATGGAGCATACTTATAGGAACAGTAAAAAAATTGCAAAGACCTCTGCATCCTCTTCTGGGAAACATTGGCATCGCTTGTCTCAACCTCCTTGACATTCTGACATAATCGGGCTGAAGACTATAAACCAAGCGCTTCTTGGGAGGCAACCCAAGTGTTTTATGTGCATTATTTAGTATTTTTTTTTCTTGTCTTTGTTTTTGTTTTTTTTCTTTTAGTTTTATTCAGGTTTGAAGATGATCACTCCTCTTGTAGCTGCAAAGTCTTGCATGCGCACTCTTTCCTCCCTTGAGATTGGAAACATTATGGATGCTACTAAAGAAAGAACTTCATATCAGATTTAGAGACCTAAACCAGGGGAGTACTAGTTCCTTTCCCTTTTTATATTTTTGCAACATTGAGGACAATGTTTGATTTAAGTGTGGGGAAGGGATATAATTTCTTTGGATATGTTTGTCCTTATGCAATTGAAAAGAACTTTTTGTTGAAATTTTTGCGTTGTTCAGGATTGACCTTAACTTTGAGCTTTTCCCATCTTAGAAAATATTATCAAGTCAAAAATTAAAATAGAAAAAAAAAAGTTCTAATTAAGCCTCTAAAGTCTTGTATTTTTTTAAATCTTGAGATTGACTATGGGAATAGAGATTAGTTTGTAATATGACCAACATATTATTAGTTTATGAATATTTTGCTACATGATTTCTGTAGAGTGCCAGCTAAGTAAAACTATTGTTTGGGAAAATGACTCAGGTAGTGTAAAAAAAATAAAAAATTATCACACACACACGCACACAACTCCAATGACTTCTCTAGACCTTACTTAGTAACCGGGGGCACTTCATCACCAATGTTGGCACTCGCGTCAAACGGTAAAGTCAAATAGAGTTATGAGTTATTGAGCAAAAAAAAAAAGAGGGTTATGAGTTAGGCTAAAAGCCTCTTGAAGTGCCTGTTGGAGTAACTAAGTAACCGATTCTGCATCACCCATATGCAGGGTCGCGTAAAAGGGGACCTACAACGGCTCAAGCGAAAAAAAATGAAAAAAAAAGGAAAAAAAATTACTTTCTACCTAAGGATCCTTATTAAATTAAATGAAAAGCTTGGTTTTGTGGAGGAATTTGAATTTTTCTAGAGAAATTGAGTAACGTAATATTCTTTTACTAATCTTATTGTTGAACTTATTGCGTGATCTTTTGATCATGGGATGTTAAAAGATTATTACAATTGTTTAATACTATTGGCTTAGTGATCTATCCTTATAAGACATTGACTTAAATCAGATTTGATGATATGATCTAAGTGTGGTGGTTTATTGCTTTTGTTTAGGGATTTCATGAGCAATGTTCTTTCCAAATAATGAATTCTCTTTCTTCCGCTTGAGGACAAGCACATGTTTAAGTGTGGGGAGTTTGATAAGTACATATTTTATAATTAAATAGGTGTATATTTTATGGTATAATAAGTTAGATTTATTAATATTTTACACTTATTTGATTATATTTTATATATTTATCTATCTTTTATTTAAATATAGGATAAAAGAATATTGTAACAAAATCTATTGATATCCTAATTTATTTTGTAGGAGATATTATCTGATCTAAGAGAAGAGAAAATATAGGAAGGGCGCAACATTATTGGGTAAGAAATTCAATTAAAAAGGATATATCATATTATATTATTATATTAAATAATATAACATGCTAAAAGGATGGAACCCACATGAGCAATGGATGATCACATTCAGAAGTTAGGATATGTCCAATCTTTAAGCAATTGGAATAATGCGTGGACCCCACGCAAAGAAAAAGTCAAAATAAATCTATTGTTGCTGATTCACACAATAAGAGATATCTTGGAATCAAAAAGCAAAGGGATTGAGAGAGAAGAAAAGCATATCACGCCAACGGACCAACAAGCAATACCCTAAGTATATCTATTATATATTGGAGATCAGCAAAGCCACAGGAGAGACCTAATTCTAATAAAAGGAGGACGCACACCATGCATTAAGGCCGCAAGGGGACGCACATCAGAGGCAGGAACGCATACTGGGACGCGCAAGGAGCAACGATAGAAGCAAGGAGTATTGAGAGATTCTTTGAGTCTTGATTTCTATTTTCTTTTCTTTTCCTGTCTTACTTGAATCTGGATTTTATTTATTTTATGGATTTTAGTATAGCCATGTGTGGCTAATTTTCTTTTTCAACCTAAAGAACCTATGAACTTGTTTGGATTCTAGATATTATTCCTACTATTAGTTTTGATTAATTTTATTCAGTTTATTTATTCTTGTTTTTATTACTATTGCTTATTAACTGGCCACTAGTAAGCATGTTTTGGGGATTTAGGGTTGAACTTGGAAGAGGGAATCCTAAATTGACCTTGGGATTAAATAATATGGAATTATGTTTAAATTTAATGAGGAATTAGGTTTTAATCTAATTTGCGTCTAGGATAGGAATATACCTAGAAGCTCCGCATAATCAAATTAGAGTGAGTCCGAGCGAAAAAGCATCTTATTTAGTTGTGTGACACATTAATAATTAACTAAGATAGGTATATAAATGGACCGGAAGGAATTTATAGACATTAATACTCTAGATTAGCTAAGTGAATTAAGTCAAAATTAATTAGGTGGGGATTAATTCTAAGAAACCAACAAGGGATTAGCGACTCTAAGTTGTAATTCTCAAATTGGAATTCGCTCTTTTGCTACTATTAGTTTTCTTATTAATTTTCTTTATTATTGAAAATAATTCTGTCTTGTTCAACTTAAACGGAATAAGGGAATTTAATATCTAATCACTAGTTTGATTGAGTCATCGTGGGAACGATACTTTTCCTACTTATCACTTTATTACTTGATACAGTTCGTATACTTACGGAGTCTATAGACTATAAATTTTGCCCTATTACTTTCTCACTACCACCTGCATTTGCAATTTTGGGTGAAGGTGCAATTATGCCAACGAACTATTTATGAAAGAGCACCAGGCACAATAAACTATTTTGGGTATCTTATATACAAAAAAACAAATAAAACATGGAAGGAAACACAAGGCCGTCAGTTTTCTGCCTAACGGACGTCTCAACGCTTATGTGGCTGCTGATGTGGGTGCTTGTGGGATTATACATGTGGCATTAAATATAAATCTGAAAATTTTTTTTGTGGCTTTACCCTATACGATGGGGAGCAGAGATGAAGACGAAGATGTGATCTTGAGAAAAGCTGAGATAGCGGAGAAGAAGAAAGGAGGGCGAAAACGCGATCTCGGAGGGAAATGCGACGGCGATCTGGAAACGCATCATCTTCTTCATCCTCGACGGCAAGAAGCAGGCGGAGGGTGGTGCTTCTTCGAGAACCCAGTCGTGAGGATGATTATGAACCTCCGAGAAGGTACTGTTATCACAGAATGGTGGCTTCGAGATGGACGGCGTGGACTGAGGGGAACCCAGGTCGGAGGTTCTACGGATGCCCATACTATTACCAGGTAAGCAACGTTAGTCCGATTTGGGTATTTTCGAGTTTGGGTATTATTCAACTCGAAATTTGTTGTGTCCAGACGGTATTGTGCTCATTGGTTTTACGTGCGATTGACGAGAGGCCTAACATTAAAATAATATGTTCGGTCGTTGGGTTTGTGGTTAATCCGATTTGGGTATTTTGGAGATTGGGTATTATTCAACTCGGGTATTTGTTGCTTCCGACTCGATTCTCGGTCATTGGTTTTCTGCAATTGACGACGTAGCGTAATGTAGTGTATTTGTTGTTAATACTTGCTTAGTGGTTAACATTAAAATCATGTGTTCTGCTCATTGGGTTTGTGCTCCATTGTGCTCATTCGACCCTACTCATTTGATTTGAAATAATACATGAACTATGAACTATAATCTTCATGTATTCTGCTCATTGGTTTTCGTTCAAAATGTTAACAATGAAAAAGAAAGTTACCAACAACAAAAAGTTATGATTAATTTTCTCAAACTTCAAATGTTAGATTTCTATCCTACCTCAACCTCAAGTACCAAGCATTTGTTGAAGAGAACTAAAGCTCTGCACCAATCTGTGGTTCATAGGAAGGAATCCATTTTCTGCTTTCTAAATATCATTTTTGGGCAGCAATGCTTAGTTTATAGTACCGTGGCATGACTCAAATTGGTTTGATGGGAAAGTTTGTTTCAGCTGTGAGTTTAGGTGACATCCTAGAAGTTTTATTGTTGGATGTTGTGATGTGGGTTTTATCATTGATTTAAGTGGGGATAATTCTGCCATAAGTTGGCTATTGGAAATTGAGTTTTTGCATATTAAGCTTTGTAAAATTTTATTTGACGTATCCTTTTTCATACAGGATGGTGGGTGCGGATTCTTTGCTTAGCATGATGACGAATCGATGACGGACCAAATACTTGTGATTAAGGAGCTATTAGACGTCATTGACAAATTATATGATGAAAATTCTTTGCTTCAAGAACAGAGCATGGACAAAGAGTGAAACAGCCTGATACAATACACACGGATTTGAGAAAGCTACAACGCAGACATGAGATATATGATGGGGAACTTAGGAAGGGGGAAAGGAAGTTTAAAGTAGCGATGTCATTGTTATTTGTAACTTGTGTTTGGTTGTGTGTATTGTATTTGAAAATGTAGCTATATGTAACAACTTAGTTTTGCTTAGGTTGATGGAAAAATCTGTGTATTTTGTTTTGGTTAGGTTGATTACAAAATCACTGTATTTTGGTAGCTCATTTTCCTAACCTTAGTTCATAGCTAAGTTAGACTTGTAACTGCTTTGTACAGTGACTATGCAAGAACAATTTATACAAAGCAGCATTAATGTTTTGATAACAATGATTACCAATATGATATGACAAAATCCCATGAGTGAATTATGACTGGAAACAGTGCAGCAACATGCACATACAGGGTACACCAATGATTCCACATGCTTGGAAATAAAACACAAGCACAGCAAGCTAAAATATTGATAGCAGTATACAGATACAGCTGCTGCATTAATGTGTTTTGATAACAAAAGTAGACAAGTGAAATCAAACTTTGATGAACTTGTTGACAGCAAAAACAATGATACACACATTAATGAAGATATATTTCATTCGGACACGCCAAAATATACAAGCAATGATACACGTGAATCAAATCTGCCTGGATCGAAATAAATACAAAGATATCCTAATTCCAGAAAGGCAAAAGGTTGGTCATAAGACCAAACACAAAACAACTACACATTTGCTTGCTTTCAGGTTACAAAAAGCTTGGGGATTTCACATATATCCCAAAAGAAATCACCCAACAAAAAACAGCCATCTAAACACTTCTACTTGGAGGAGCTAGGCATATTCCTGGTGATAAGTTGATCCCTTTGTTGTTGTAGCTGTGATGTTCGCCTTGACATAATCTGTTGGCTTTGTATTCTCAGTTGTAAGCCACTAATACTTGGCTGCCCGTTCCACCGCAATCCGGTGGTTCTACCGGGCGTGGTGAATTAGTATGAGATGGGAAGGCAATCTTTCGGGACCTTCGTGGGATGACAATGTTGCGGGTGTAGATCTTCCGATTTAAATCTCGTTTGGTATTGCAAATCTTGTTTGAGGGTTGGCATTGTCTTTGAAACTCTATGGGTGTACCCGAATCAATTACCTTGCTCGGAAGTTAAGCCAGGCTACAAAAATTTAAAGGAAAACAAACAAAAGAAATTAGTATGTTAACTCGTATGAAAAAAAAAACCAATTAAGAACGACAATGAAATGTTTGCACAAATCTCACATTGTAAACTGTTCTTCCAGTGTCTTCATCCACCATTATTCCAAATCCAACTCTACGTGCAGGAGTCCTTCTGGTTGACTGGTTGGAAGGTTCAGAGTGGTTTGTGCTTTGTGGTGTTTGTTGGGAAGGTAAGCATGAAGATTGTTGACTTGGATTAGGTGTTGTTCTCTTCCGTCCAGGATGAGAGTTGTTCGAGGGGGGGGCCTGAACAAGAAATATTTATGAACAAATATTGATGAAAAAATACTGATGAAAAGGGTGAAGCAACAGCAAATCAACAAACCGAAGTGGGTCAATCCCAAGCAAATGTACAAACTGTACTGAGTGAATAATTACGCAGAAACAGGGAAAACTCTGATTATTCAATATCTCTAATTGTAAAGGGCCCTAACAGCAAATAAGACTGAACTCAACATCAAGCTGACCAACATCAAATAAATATACATAAGTTCCCACAACCACAAATTATTGTTGTTCACAACAGATATGGAATTCCAAAGTGACAAATTGCTGCATGCATAACAGGGTGGATGAGGCCTATGGCAATACACGTTTGAGCTTTATGAACAAATATCAATGATTTCTATTGCTTTATAACATAAAATCTAGTAAATATGAGAAACTGGACAATATAAACACGTTTGAGCTTAATTGGTTTAGAAATATGGCAGTCAGAAATAAGAGGGGAAGTAAACTATGCTTTCCCTTATAATTATGATAGAAACTAGCAAGGTTTAATCCTAAATCATAAATTAAGCTAAAGTTTCGAGGTCCAGCTGCAAAATCACAGGATATCAAAGGTTACGTACAAGAAGATAACAATTAGGCAAAATATTGTTAGCAACATTGTGGAGTACCTGGTGATTTTGCAGTTGGCCATCCAAACATATGTAATTACAAGATGCATTTTCATGATCAAGTAACCAAGAAATTCATTGCTTTCATTTGCAACCAACAAATATGATCAGTCACAACTCACAAGTAATACATATTATCATGCTAATATCATGCTCAATACAAGTCACAAGTAATGCAAGTAAAAAATTTTATTCACCTCTTTGCACGTGCTTCTATTGTGCCCCTCTTTCCTACAGAAGCTGCACCTCATAACAGTCCCCTTTTTGCTTAATTTCTCTGCACGCGGAGGTGCAGAAGCATTAAAATCAGATGCTTCACTTGTAGTGGCATTGGAGATATTGCGTCTTCTTTGTGCTTCTTCGGTCCTTTTCCTTCGCTTTGGAGGTCTGCCTGGTAATTTGCATACAGGTGGGGGCAGCAATTGAGGGTACTTGTATGTTTCCCAAAATTGTTGTCCCCTCACTGGCTGGAATTTGGTCCTATAACTCGCAACAAATGTTTCCCTATGGTAATAATGTGAGATTTGACTAATGGGGTCCACCTTAGCATCATACATCGCACATATGGCATGTTGGCATGGGATTCCAGTCAAATCCCATGCTCTACAAGTGCACATTTTCCTATCTAGTCATGTCTTGAGTGTCTATCCTTCCCCTCAACCACCTCATACCCATCATCACCATTAAAGAAAACCCTACGATTAATACAGACCAAGTATCTATTCGTGTCAAACAAGGCAAGACACTTAGGGCTATAGCTACCCTTCCAAGTGCTAACAATATTATCACTAGCGACCCATTTTTCCATCGGCTTAAGCCTAATGCCATCAAACATCTTAATTACGGGAAATACCGACACTCACATATCCACGCATTAAAACTCTCACTCACATTATTGTCTACAATCATAGAGAGGCACCTATTTGTAAAATACGCTCTTACCCATCCATTGACAGGGTAACTTACAGCACCAACAGCTGCTGCCTTATTAACCTTCTCCATTGCCTTAAGGTTGTCATTAAATTGTTCCTTGTAGGTGCACCAGGCGCAAGTGAAAAATTTCTTCTTCAGCTCATGTCCCCTCCATTTTTTACTCCAATTGGCATAAATATGCCTTGCACACAGCCTATGTTCAGCCAACGGTAGCACAATAGTGATAGCATGTAACAACCCCTATGCATGTACCAAACAGTTAGTATGTTTATGTGTATTGTAACTATTAAACAAAGATGAACATAATTGAAAATGTTAATTATGACTTTACCTTCTGCATGTCGACATAATTGTTACTTTACCACCTTCGTCAAGTTCAAGAGACACTCTAAGCAACTCTAAGAACCAAGTCCAGCTTAACATTGGTTTCCTTCTCGGTCAACCCAAAAGCAATTGGGTACATACTATCATTTGCATCTAACCCCACTGCGGTCAACAAAATCCCTCTAGCTCTCCCTTTCAAAAAGGTACCATCAAGGCCAATAAATGGTCTACACCCAACTTTCCATCCAACCTAATACAAAGGCAACAAAACCAAGCTAAATATAGACTGAAATCACAACAGCTTATGCATACAAACAGACCAAAATATAAGGCATACAAGTCTGGTCTTTGCAAACTAACAACGTTACAAGCCAATTAAGGGACTGATTGTTCAAAAACCAATAGTTGACAAGCAGTAAATAAGACAATGTCACAAGAATGTCATAACTTCGATGAATTAAAACACACGTACATTCTTCTAAAAACCCTCCTGCCTTGATCTAACGCTTCAGGGCTTAACTCAACACTTATATCGGACCCAGGATTTGACACCTTGAGCTCATTGCAATAAGCTTCTAATTTTTCAAATTCATCTACATAACTCCCTTCCATATGTTGCATTATTCTCCTTTTGGCCCTCTTGCACTTATATTTGCTCACAAACAATTTCAACTCACGCTCAACCTCCTTCTTCATCTCACTTGCACTATATTGAGGATTGTCTTGGACTTTATCCTTGAAGTGTTCAGCTAGCCATCTCACACTAGCTCTTGGATTCTTATAAACCCTAGCACACATGTGTTCATGAACAAGTGTTTTCAAAATGTATCCAACTCCAAGGCTATCTCTAGATGCATACAACCTAAATGGACAGCCCTCTTGACAAACCCCATTATCTATAGCATACTTATCAATAGCCCTCCTCAACTCAACCCTATCCAAGAACGTCATTCCAACGTGAAATAGGCCCTTCTTTCAGACCCATCCAACTGACTTAAACTCAGCCTCTCTTCTACAGGCCCACCATATTCTAAATTTTCCTCTTCCTCATCACTAACTTCAGTTTGTTCATGTATTTCATAATCATTGTCTAAACTGTCTTCACTCTCAAAAGATTCTGACAGTGATTGCGCCATAAAGCTAAGTCATCATCAATGTCGAATCATCTTCCCCTGTCTCACCAACATTTTGGTTCAATGAAATGTCTTCTAATATGCCTATGTCATTTAAGTCATCTAAATCATCTACCTCACCTAATTCTTCTATACAATCACCATCAAGTTCAATTTCCCCCTGACCCGACCTTATGTAAAACGTTCTAACAGATTCTTCCTCAACAGAAACCACCTCACTTACCTTCCTCACTTACTCAAGTAATTAATTTCCAATACCTCATCGTTGCCTCCCAACACGGTCCCGTCTCATCTTCCGAACGAGCTACGCCCTTCCCTTTATCCGCCATTAACACTGCAGCAAGGTACCCAGTCAAAACTTTGTCACAAATTGTAGCTAACAGACCGTAAACAACAAAGAACACCATTTATTGCCCAAAATCATCCCTTACCTGTTCATAAATTGCAGCTCCCTGAACCCTAGATCGACTGTCGTTATGGAAATAGGATGCGCGATTGCTTTACGATTTCAGAGAACCACGTTCGCAAGCAGCCAATCTCGGAGAATCAATCATTTTTTCAGGTTCCTTGCCGTCGATTTGGGGTTGATCGCGTTTTCTACCTTCTTTGTTCATAAATTGCAGCTCCCTGAACCCTAGATCGACTGTCGTTACGGAAATAGGATGCGCGATTGCTTTACGATTTCAGAGAACCACGTTCGCAAGCAGCCAATCTTGGAGAATCAATCATTTTTTCAGGTTCCTTGCCATCGATTTGGGGTTGATCGCGTTTTCTACCTTCTTTGTTCACTCTCAGGATCGCGTTTTCGACCACACGTCGCTGCTCTCTTCGTCTAAGGGTCGAAGCTAAAGGGAAAATAAAACCTAGGGTTAAAGCTATGCCACATGTATAATGCCACATAAGCGTTGAGACGTCCGTTAGGCGAAAACCGACTGACCTTGTGTTTCCTTCCATGTTTTATTTGTTTTTTTGTATATAAGATACCAAAAATAGTTTATTGTGCCTGGTGCTCTTTCATAAATAGTTCGTTGGCATAATTGCACCTTCACCCATTATTAAATGTTAGATCGGTGGCATTCTATTTAGAAATTTTGGCCCTAGTTAGTCTAGCAATCCATAATCGACACAGTCACACACACACACACACAAAATAATGAGGCTAGTTATTTTTTTTGCTAAATAATGAGGCAAGTTATTTAAGTTCATTATTTTGAGTAGAATTTCTTTCTTTCCTTCGTTTTTAGTGAAACGAACTCGGGTTTCTTGAATGTAAGAAAGTCGAATGAATACCATCCCCGTGCCACAAGCCCGGAGAATCGGCTGATTCTTTGTTACATCGAACTTTTCTAATAAGAAATTAATAATATATGCGTGAATTAAGAGTGAAAAACCTTGTATGGCATCGATCTGATGATCACCAGGTTTGGGCAAATTTTCGACAATTCGAAGTAAGGAATAGCCTCGGAAGGCACTTCTACCTCCGACGTGTGCTGCATGTTTATACACCCTATAACTTCCTCAATTTTCATGAAAATCAATTAGTGGAATATATGAATTTTTCACCAAGTAGTAGTCAATGGTATATTATTTTTTTGACAAGATAAATTAATTATTGAGAAAATAATGTAGAATTGTTTGAAATGTGGTTAATAAATTTGGTTACAAATGAATTGAGATGGTAATGTCAAGAAGGTAAAAATATATTTTTCCTTCATTATTTCTATAATTTTCATCTAATAAAAGAAGGAGGAAAATTCGATAAAAAATTAGTAGAGTTTTAATATAAGTCTAATTTGCTTTTGAAAAATGATGGATATTGGATGAGACTTATATATATATATTTTTTTAAATGAATCACTCTTTATCATCACGTCACAAGAAGAGGGAGTAAATGGGATAAAGATTGATTGGACAAGACTATATTAACAAGGAGAGAAGGAGTGAGCATTTGGACCAAGATAAAGTTAAGCACAAAATATTCTCCCATATTTCCCAAAGGGCGCCAGATGTGGGAGAAGGAAAGAATAGGAAATTATGATTTGGCTATAGGTGTATTTGAGGACTAGAAAAGAGAACACAACATATTTCCTTCAGAAATTTGTGGTGCAGGTGTGAAAAAGAAGCAAAAAGGGAATAAAATAAAATTTTTTAAAAAAATTGTACTTACCACCCCCTTAAAACTGCTAACCCGATAGGGGGAAAAAAGAGGGAAAATTACATATAGGTCCCAAGGAAGAGAGATATTTACATTTAGGTCCCTTGAAATTATGAAATTACTCAGAAGTCCCAAGGGACTTCTGTGTAATTATTTCATAATGTAAAATTACTTTGCTGCTCATAGTGTATATTTCACACAGAAGCGATTAACAACACAAAATGCATAAATTAACAACACAAAATGCATAAATTAACCACAACTTCCAAAAACCTTCAATTTGTCATGTTTCACTTTCGGAGAGGCAATTAACAACACAAAATGCATAAATTAACCACAACTTCTAAAAACATTCAATTTGTCATGTCTCACTTCCAGAGGCGATTAACAACACAAAATGCATAAATTAACAACACAAAATGCATAAATTAACCACAACTTCTGAAAACCTTCAATCTGTCATGTCTCACTTCCAGAGGCGATTAACAACACAAAATGCATAAATTAACAACACAAAATGCATAAATTAACCACAACTTCGGAAGTGAGACATGACAAATTGAAGGTTTTCTAAGTTGTGGTTAATTTATGCATTTTGTGTTGTTAATTTATGCATTTTGTGTTGTTAATCGCTTTTGTGTGAAATATGCACTATGGGCACAAAGTAATTTTACATTCTGAAATAATTACTCGAAGTCCCAAGGGACTTCGAGTAATTTCGTAATTTTAAGGGACCTAAATGTAAATATCTCTCTTCGTTGGACCTATATGTAATTTTCTCAAAAAAAGATGGGATGGGAAAAGACAATTCAACATTAATTAAGAAAGGAAGTGGTGGTGCACGTGGAGCAAGGAATTATAGATCACACAATTTTATTTTTTTAATGTTTCCCAACATACCTGACGTGATGAGAAGCCTAAGGAAATGGAAATAGATATTTCTCTTGGTAACCCACGTGAAAGAGAGATAGAATGGAGCAAGCTCAAAAACCGCCGATTGAGAGGAGAAAGAAGTGATGGATGAGACTATATACATTAAAGTATTAAACTAAAGTAGGGGAGAGGGAGTTGTGCGTTAATCAAGGCTATGGGAAAACACCTATATTTTTTTTACTTCTCTCCAATATTCTGTAGCATCAGATGTGAAAGAGAGATGTGAAGATAAAACAATTCGTCAATACAAATTAATGAAGAGTGAAGTAGTGGGCACGTGGGGACAAGGCAGCAATGGACTCAAAACATTTCTCCAATATTTTCCCTTGATTGTCGAACGTGAGTGGGAATACAAATTGGAATAAGCTAAATTATTCTCCTTCAAATCTCCCAAAATGTGTCGGACATGAGAGAAAAATTAAGAGAAAATAAAAGAATTTCCTGGATTTTTCTAGATTATTGGAGAGAAATCAAGAGGCCAAATGAACCACTATAAGGTCTATTTAAAGGGTTCCTCTTCTCCTATTTTTCTGTTGGTGGCACGGAGAAAAAGAGCAAAAGAAAGATTAGTAGAAGACATAAGGTGAGCCAACAAAGCATCCAAGAGGAAGGTAAGGTATTTGGGTATTTATTCAACCTCTTCTACACTTGTTCTTGGGATTTATATTTTTTAATGAAATTCCTCTCTTGCTGCGTGAAGGACGAGGCTGAAAGGAGGAGGAAGAAACATTTAAGATTAAAGCTTAAGGTGGTAAAATACCAAGAACAAGTAAGTGATTATTTCAACTACCTTATGATTTTATGGTTATGGAAATGGTAGTACTGTACCCCTGCGTTTTTTTTAAATAAAATGGCACTGAATAATAGATAAAATGAATGAATAAAGGATTGAATTTAAGGTTTGGAGTTTAGGAAGAAAGATTATTATGATAGGAGAAACATGGTTGTTGAAAATGAGAATTTATTGTGTCTACCAACCTTATGGACACGAGAAAGTAATTTTTTGTTGGTGTTTCTAACGCCTTCAAAGTGTTAAAAAATATGATCTTAGTATAAGATTGAGAGTTTTTTTTAAGTTGAAGAAGGCCTATTTCTAAATCAACAAATAAATATTTTAAAGAGGAGTTACTTATATTCATATTTTGAGTATTTTATGATCACTTTGATTTTGTGCGCCTGGAGAAAAATTATACTAATAATTTTGGTCAACTACCAGGTAGTAACCTTAATCTTCATGTGTTCTGTGTTACCTTGTATGTTTGTATTTTCCATGATTATGAACCTGTGTCTCCTGAAAAAGGACAGGCATTTGTATGCATTCAGTGTGGTCTAGGTTTAGAGCCCGACTACTGTGTCATTCCTAGCGCTGTGGATCCAAGGCTTGCTTTGTTGAGCAATCATGTGTTTGTTTTCTAGGACATGTAGTCCTTTCGCAGTTAACACGGTACACAAGGTATGTTGCATTTGTGTTATTACGCGTTTGTTACTGAATGTTTTTATTTGATATTTTCCTAATTATGGTTATATACATACACTGTTTATGCATTACATATGAGATCAATGGTTACTCTGGGATTCATTTATAAATCCTAGATTTTTTGTAAAGCTTCAGGAAGTACTTCAAGGGCTAAATCTGGAGAGAAGGGTAAGAATGCGAAGCTGGAGTAGGCGGTGTTGTTGGTGGCAGAAGAAGATTTATTCTTGATCATATTTTTGATGGGATAACTATATATTCTTTTGGCCTCGTAGGCACCAGAGGATGACTGTATATTTAACCCTTCGGGGATTATATTTTGTTACTTGCTTTTAATTATACCAGTATTGTCTGCAACTTCAACTGGGAAATGCTCTGCCGTAATAAACTTTGTTGCATGCTAATAAGTAGTAATTAGATTATATAAGATAATTATAAAAAGGATTCCTCTATCCGCCACCGTAAAGGGCGAGGTCGATAGGGGTGTTACATTGGTGGTATCAAAGCCCGGTTTGAACAATACTAGTAAGTTAGTTAGTAAAAAGTTAAGGAACCGATACAAGTTGGTTGATGGGATAGGAAGAAGATTGGACCAGACAAAGGAGGGTTAAAAATCTTAGGCGGGAGAGATACCGAGTGAGGGTTCCAAAGATCTTGGAGAGATAAACGACCCTAATTATTTGTCGAGAGACGACGACCCATTTGACTTTTATATTCCCCTTTTGATTATGACATGTACCCTAATGTCGTGTTAGGAGAGGAGATTCAAGCATAATTTGACATAGCCTGAGCTAAGAGAATGGAATGAAGTATAGGGGAACAGTATATTCATTATTTAAGAAGGGTACAAATCCTATATGATGAAACACATGATAATTATCTTAATTACCCCTTCAATTACTAGACCCGTACGGTGATGTACTTTTTCCCTAGGACACCCGCCTGGGTCCAGAGGATAAACATAGCTTGTAGATTTGACTTTCAATCAAATTTTTCACGTTTTCTGTTGTTGATGAGATTCTACATCGACACCTTTATGTGAAGACTTTTGGAGATCTGGCTACTGGCAGATGATGGAAGCTTTTTGTTTGGTAGTATGAAATATATTGGTAATTTAGTAGGTAGTGGTGTGGTTGTACTTTTTGTAAAGACAGTATTTGAACTGTTTATGCTTTAATATTTTGAGGCTAGTAGGATGTTGTAAAATGATTTATGGGCAATATTATTATGACTCTCTTTTATCTTACTGACCATAATTTATAATTTGATATCAACTGGTGAAAATAATATTTATTTATTTTTCTCCGTTACTTTGTAGCTAAATCTTAAATAATGGCAAGAGGGAAAGGACAGGGAAGGCCTAGGCAAGAGCCGGAGGCACAAATACCTAATCAACAAGATAATAATTTGATATGAGAAATTATGGGGTTGATCCGAGAACAAGGAAATGTGATTCATGAAATGAGAGCTTGTCAAGACCGAGATCATGAAGAAGAAGGAACTGTTGATGGCACAGGGAGGCATGTTCTATTGCTAATCCTAGGGCTTTTGATAATTAAGTTAGAAAATGATTTAGATCCTCAAGTCCTACCAGGACTTTGAGGTTAAGCATGTTTAGACCCAAGAAATCTCAAGACGAGTGACCGCCTTGGAAGTATTATAGGAATTTAAGATTTCCTTGATTTAAGGCCTTAGTAATTTAAGGTATGACATATGGTGATTCATAGAGATACTATGAGGATGTTAGATTGAATAAGGAAATGATTGAGACTAGGCTTGAATCTGATCTAAGTTAAAATAGTGCCTAGGTCAAATGTGATTAAGGCTGTACTGAGGATCTAGTATCCTAAAGTAAGAACCCTGTAAGTATTGATTGATGTTGTGCTATGAGCAATACTTTGGGTATGATTGAGGATTGATGTTTGATCTTGAGGTGAAAGAATAATGTTAGAATATGCCCTTGTGATATTAAGGTCTGAGAGGGAATTAGAATCTTGTGCATAGTGTTGACATTACTTGTACATTTCAAGGTTTAGATTAGGAATGTGAATTAAGATCCTAGTTTGTATATTGGGTATTGTTGAGGCAATATGATCTCGTAGCCCAACTAATGTTAAGGTTCTAGGAGTTGGATTGTGGATCTGATAATTATTGATTTGGGGATATTTGAGGATAGTGTCTAAATGTAGTAGGCTATGAAATCTTGATGATCATAGCATGTTGGGTATGATCGAGGTTTCAGAACTAGGTTAATGAACCAACAATCTGATTTAATAATGAGTTATTCTTTAGGCATATGATGGATCTAAATACATTGAGGCACTAGAGTATAGTACCAATATGCATGAGGTATTTGGAGGTTACTGGCCACTAGGGAATGAATTTAATCTCATGATATTCCCTTAGAAAAAATGATTGAAAATAAACACCTTGATAATATTGATTGATGTTGTTATTTGAGGTATGTTTGAGGATAATACCTATATGATATAGGGTATTTTGAGGTTGTTAGCTGTTGTATCAACATAGGGAAATATTTTGAATATAGAATATTCCCTGAGAGTGTATGATTGAAAATTAGTGTTTCAATGGAACTGAATGATAGCTAGAACCCCAGTAGCCTCAGGTTTCGATCTCATGAGTGGGACCGATAATTGTAGATATGAATATGGCTAGTGTCTTCCTTGAAAAATATGGGTTGAATACCCGATAAGGAAAGGTGAATCTATGACTATGCCTGGAGCTAGATTGTTATCAAAAGCCCATATACAGAACAAACCCAGATGAGGTTTAATGATGCAATGTATTACCACGGGGTGCACTAGTGCTATGTATATTATTATCGGAGTGAAAAGTGAGACATGAATATACAGTGGGTAAAGAGACCTATTAGATTGATATGATTTTCGGTTGTTAAATTTGATAAGTGTTCAGTGAGAAGCCTTAAGTCCTGTGAGACTAGGATGTTCATGGCTGGTAGAAGCCCACAACTATTAGACCATGAATATCCGGCAGAGTGCCGAAGAGGTTGTAAGCTTGAGTTTACAAGCATTATATTTGGAGTGACCGGACAAACGAAATCAAATGGACTAAGTGTCCTATGGATGTCTCAAATAGCCAAGGATAGAGCCTAAGATGTAATTGGAGCTGATAACCTTCTATATCAGTTGTTTGGTTCCTGGTACGTTTGAAAATTAAACTTTGAACTTACAAATGCACTTGTTGTATTTGTGAATTTGTGAAATTGAATTTTCTGAACTAAAGTTTAAATGAAAATTTTTCTATGGAATTTGAAAACAATTTGAAGTGGTTGTTTTTGAAATATGTTGTCTCATAGATAGAGTCCTAGTGGAACCCAAATTTGAAATTGAATTATGAATCATGTTTGTGATGGAAGCAGTACGGGACTGGAAAAGATCAAAAATTGTTGTAGACATACCTAGTTTGCTGGATCTTGCTAGATATGTTTAAAATGTTTGAAATCGCTGGCCATTTATAAAGCTCATTTAAACTAAAAATTTGTTTAATGGGATATTAGAGGTTGACACTCGCACCAATGGTGAATATTCTCAATCTGAGTAATTCCACATTGGAAGGGCACGTATTTTCACTGTGTTGGGCCGACACTAGCCATGATTATGAACTCGTCAGCTGGGAAAGCAGTGTGCAATGGTGACCATGACTACAGACTAGCTTGACTGGGAAAGCGGTGGAAAGCCTTTATTGGATGTGCCAATGTGAACACTGGGTCCCTTATGGGGATGGGAATTCTCCCACATCGGCCGGCAGGCGCGTCATCACTTTGATGGTTTGTATGAAAGGATTGCGATATGTCCTTGTAAGACAAGATGAAGTGGTGGCGTGTGCCTCTCAATTGTTGAATTTTGTGAAATGAATTATCTCATTTATGGTTAAACCGGTAGAAAATGTGTTTTTCAAATTTGGGCCAGTAAAGAATGTGTTTTCTTGAAATTGAGCTAGCAGCAACTATGGTTCAGTGGGAATGTGAAAAATATTGTTTTGTGTAATTATGAAAATGTATTGTGACCACAGAGATCATCGAATAGAAGGAAATTTGAGATGTTGAGTATGAGACAACATAGTAAGCAATGACCTGACTGTCATCATCGTTGTATTGAAACGAAAAGCAGTGCAGTTGTGGGTATGTTAATACAAAAACATAAATTGATAAGACGGTCTAAAAATTTGAATTGGTTAAATCAGATAGTATTTGCCGACGAAAGTGTTAAGCAAAAAGAAAATAGTCTAAGAGCTTGAATTGAAGAAGCTCAGACATGAGACAGACGAGTAAAGGCTCGAGGCACTAAGACCAATGTGTAAAATTACATGGGCCGGTGTCCTGGGCTGTAAGACCTATATGCCTAGCATTGTGTTTGTTGCCTAGTGTGATGATTTTAGACCAGAGTGTCCAGGGTATGTCTCAAGGCTGGCAAAGTATTCAAACCTACTAAGCTGTAGTCGAGATGCTCGTGGCACGAGAATGACTTTCTGAACAATAAGGCCGAACGTGCAATGCTGTGATAACAGATTGAGTCGGGAAGGCAGAGTAAAAAGAGCCGAAAGGTAGAATGCATAAGGCAATGAGGCCTATGTAATCAAGTGCTATAAGGATAGTCAAGAGGAGAATAATCTGAGTGCTGAAATAGAAAAAGTTCAGACGTAGGATGATCTAGTTAAGTCCCTTCGAGGAAAGATTCAATGCGGGAAATCGCAGAATAAGATATTTCACCGAGTGGATTGATTCAATTTAAGAAGCGAATTTATGTACTGTCTAAAGATGATTTGAGATAGAAGATTTTTAGATGAGTCTCACAAAAGTAAATATACTATTCATCCTAGTGTTGTCAAGATGTATCGGAATGTAAAATCACAACTCTGGTAACTTGGGATGAAAAGGGACATGATTCAATATGTAGCTAGATGTCTGACTTGCCAGAAAGTAAAGATTGAACGTCAGTGACTAAGAGGACTCTTGCAGGTGTTGGAAATTATGCCCTAGGGGCAATTCATTTTACTTTAAACATTAATGTCTTTTAAAGTATTCTCCATTTAGTTATCATTTCATTTGCATGTTTATAATGATAACTGTATCCTTGGATATATCTTATAGATCATCCTAAATTCCCCTGGTCGGCCATCTACACGGGAGTGAAGATGAAATAAGACTAGTATGACTTTGATGAGATATGGAGATACGAATCAAAGTCAGAGGCACTTGTAAGAGTACAACGTGTTGGACCGACCCACTATGAGAAAGCTATATGGATTTAGTCATAAGCTTATCTCATGTATAACCACGTCACAACGTCCTTCAACCTGAGATCATCATGGATTCCTACATGAGAGTCGCTGATCTTTGACCTAGTCAAAAGTCACCTTTGACCGGGTGATGATAAAGGCTTTGATCGAGATCATTGGTTTTATGCAAAGGAATGTGAATGGTCAAAATGGAATTTGTCCCTCACATTTGTAGAGAGATAATATTGGGCCCCTTTATGAGTGAGTCTGAGAAATGTATGGCCATACTACGATGGAAAGGAGTTTCCATTTCAATTGTTAGTCTACTCAAGAATCGAAAAAAGTAATGGTCAAGAACAGGAATTTGACATTATCCATGCCCATCCTTGATCAAATTATCGCGTGACAAAAGGGACGTGACATAGTTGTATGATAGGTAGTATCGTATCATCGATCGCCATATGAGTTGGGTAGTCGTAATGTCTTATAGAGGCCACTTGTGACTTGTGGGCTAGTATAGTATTGGCCCGCTGTCAATCTCATGTGGTCCTGTAAGGTCACGCACAAGAATTGTAACGTCCTAATTTTAATTTTAGAATTTAAGTATAATTATGAAATTTATTATTGGAAGTTAAGGCACATTTTCCCATAAACTAAGAACAAATAATTAGGGAATAATTTTTGGGAGATAATATTTTAAAGTCAAAAGAAATTTAATAGAGAAAGAAAATCCTTAAATGAAATTAAGGATTAATTTTGATAATTACCCAATACTTAAGAATTTGAGTATAACATCTCCTTACTCCTCTCATGTAGTTACGTGGCCCCAATCATGCATGACCAAACAATTATTTATTCCTAACATATATTCATGTGGCCACTACCCAGTGTTATAAAATATTCAAAATGATGCAAAGATTGGGGACAAAACCCAACACGTACAGATGGCATAAAAGTCATGGTCTATTATGCACAACACTATAATTTAATATTCATTGCTAATTGGACAACCCAAAACGTAGCACCCGAGATATACTCCTTCGTCCTTTCTTATCTCACGGCCGTGAACTAAAACCCAAAACCATTTACCCATCTTTTCATACTCTCTCAACGCCATCCACGGAAAATATCAGAAGGAAATAAATTATTTATTTAAAAAATAAATAAATAAATAAATAATAGTAATAACAAACACACATCCTCCTCATCATATCTCTCGGCCTGAACACGTAAAGACTGATGGGAATACAATCATCATATCAGCTTTTCTCCATACACCCAAATTTTTCTTTCAGCCTTAGCTACACATACAAACCAGCAGCCCTTGCTTCTTGTATCAGCAACACAGCCCCTTCCCATACCCCTCGAGCCCAACGCTGCTTACACAATGG
The DNA here is from genome assembly GCA_019022655.1 of Acacia acuminata. Classification (NCBI taxonomy): domain Eukaryota; kingdom Viridiplantae; phylum Streptophyta; class Magnoliopsida; order Fabales; family Fabaceae; genus Acacia; species Acacia acuminata. Next base: position 230,961 of record JAFJYI010000441.1, on the reverse strand, counting down.
TCCTTTTCTTTCGGTCAGTCAGTCTCTTGCGTTGAACCAGACCCTTAGTTCACTATATAGTCGCTGCTCCTTAGTCTTCTTCCATTTGTGTTGCCTTAACAAAAGCCAGAGTTGAGAGAGCAAAGAGTGAGACCGAGAGAGAGAGATAGCTTTGGAGTTGGGGGTGTGTGTGTGTGCTCTATTTTAAGTCTCAAAGAACAGAGAAAGAAAGAGAGAGTGAACGAGGAGGGTGAGTGGGAGTCAAAACGTGGTTCAATCTTTCTCTATGTTTTGGTTCTCAAAACGAGAGGAGTTCATTTCCAAAGAGTACATCGTGCACACCGAGGTCGAAGGTAAATCATTGAGCTTCTTTTGTTATTGGTTTTTGTCACTTCTCAAATCTAGGAACAATAAGTCATAGGAGATAAGCTTTGGAAAAAAAAATGCAAAAAGAAACAATGAAACAGGGGTTGTTATACATCTGTGTGCCTATAAATATATATATATATATATATATATTGGTGGGTGTAGCTGATGTGTGTGCAAGCAAGGGTAGGAAGCATATTAATTATTGATTCATGATATAGAAGGGAAAAAAAAAAAAGAGAAAGGTTTGCTGCCATATGCCTCTGGGAACGTTATTACAGATATAAATATATGATGTGTATAAACTATATGTATATTATCATTGTATGAGGCATTGCTTATACCAAGGGAGGATTTCTTTTACTTGTCATGAACATGCATCGTTGAACGTACATATATATATTTAATACATTGCACCTTGGAAAATGGTAGAAGCCCTTCACTTGCCATGTGTAAGTTTATTTATATATGTGTGTGGTGTGTTCAATGAAGAAACAAAGAACCAAAAAAAAAAAAGAAAGAGAAGAAGAAAGAAAATCTAACTCACGTGTGTGTACATATTTTTTGCTTAGGATAATGTGAAAGACTTGCTTAGTGTGTATTGAAAGTGTGTATATATATATATATATATCTAAAAATAATCGTTGCGAGTTGGGAATTAAAAAAAAATGGTTTTATATTTATATAAGTTTATATCATAATAAACTATATTTTTATGTTGTTAATATTTATTTAAACTCTTAATTTAAAAGTATGGAATTAAGCTCACGAAAGTTTAAATTAATTAGAAATATAATAATAATAAAAATAAATAAATAAATAGTAAAATAAATAATAATAATAATTTAAACCCCAACATGTCATTTTCAATTTTTGTTATAATAATATATCATTATTAGAATTTGTATTTTTTTTAGTTATAGGAAATTATAAGCTTTAATTGTGATAATGTAGAGCCTTCTTGTAAGCGGTGTTTGTGCGAATTGTGCTCCTCGAGCTAACGTTAAGCTTGGAATTGAGGTAACCGGGGTTAATTTATTTTATATGCTTGTTTTGGACTGAGGTATTTTTCTAAGCTTAATTTTCATATATATTACTTGTATGTGTTTTGAAAAATTATGTGTAGGTTTGAATATGAAAATTAATTCGGTGAAGCGAAAGTGTATTTTTCAATCTATGTATTTAAGTGATTATCACTCTTGGGGATTGTTATTGTTTTATAATGTTTGTTGTGAGATGACCTGTATGGAATATAATTTAATAAATTGTTGTTTAAAATTTTAGTATTATATTATTTCTTTTGTTGTGGGATATGTTGGGTTGTGTGGAAGATATTTAGGGTGAAATTGCGCCCATCGGCTCTCTCATGTTCCTGGCCCGGTTTGAGTTGAGTGTTTTGGGTGGACACCTCCTGTTACGGTATTTTTGTGGTGGCACGGGAGGGGACAAGTATCCTTGAAGTGATAGCTAACCTTGGCCGGGTTACTAACACTGATGGGCTGATCCGCGTCCACGAGTAGATAAGGAGGAGTAGAATAGATGAGTGGGGATGGTTAATTGTTATGGTTATTATGTATTAATTGTTTTATTTGTGGTTATTTAATTATTGAAATTATTATTATTATTATTATTATATTATTAACAAGCCCGCTTCTCGACTTGCAATCCTTTCTTGCATATTTGATAAATTAATTTCGGTTACGGGGACTTTATGTCTCACCCCGTCATTATTAAATTTTTCAGGCGAGACCTCTAACCCCATTAGAGGACAAGGGAAGCAGCCGAGGCATAGTCGTCGTGAAACCCGTAGGCCTCTTTTTGGTATTAGTGTTGTATCGACTTATATATTGCCATCATAGGGCCCTCGTCTATTTTTGAAATACTACATTAACCACTTTTGGATGACTCATGATTTTCCGAAGGCCTTATCTTATACACTATCATATCATCGTGGATCCACCATTATATCTTTGTGACCCCTGCTTGTGTAGACCCTTTGTTGTGGGTTCGTGTTGTATGACTTGTGGGCTATAAAACCTCCTGTTCGATAATTGTGCCCTAAGTTATAGTTTTTAAATTTGTGGGTTTGTGCGCGAAATTTGTGCCCTGGACCCGAGGTGTGTGTATTGGAAAGGAAGGTTTTCCATAATTACCTACTAATATGATTTTAAGGAAACATTATGGTTAATTGTTGTTTAGTTAGAAAGGGTGGTCTTTTCAAGAATAGCCCAACACGAAAAATAATGTCCAGATTCATTGAATCTTAGATATGTCTAAGATTTAATGAATGTAATGTTTAATCTAGAATTGATATATATTAATATATATATATATATATATATATTATATAAATTCGAAATTAAATAATAATGATATATTAGTATAGATTATAATATTATTATATATATTTGTTTTGTATTTAATTTATTTGATAAATTAAATATCTAAAATAAATAGAGATATTGTATCTCGATTTAATTTTTGAATAGAGATATCATAAATCTAATTTAATTTAATTGAGATATAGTATCTCGATTTAATTAAATAGATAGATATCATATCTCGATTTAATTTATAGAGACAAATTAAATCGCAAGCTTTTAATTCGGATTAAATAAATAGATTAGATTAAATCTATTGGATAGATTTAATTAATATATTATTTATTCCAAATTCGAATTTCAAGATTAATAAGGATTAATTTTGAATATATAATACGTCTATTGGGTTTTGAAAAACCTGTGAGACAATTTGCAAGAAGTATTAGAAAAGCTGCGAGAGAGAAACCCTAGAGGAAAGACGTGAGGCACAAAGCTTGAAGGCACTAGCACGCTGTCGTCCATGTTGGAGTGTTGTTCGGTGTGGATACCAAGTGAGGGAGTGGATTCGTAGAGTCGGCTCCTGTTGATCAAGAAGGACGCACACAAGTTCGAATTGAACGAGACGCTCATGAGCTTGAAAGGTATGGTTCTTTTCTAACCCGATTTAAACGCCATTGATAGATCTTCCTATGGGATTCGTAAGTTTTAATGGATGAAATCCTTCTACTACGTGTACGGATCCCAACAGCAGGGACTAGAGATTCTCGAGTGGAAATGGGAGAATGTAACCATGGATCTGGTAGTGGGTTTACCCAAGATCAGGCATTTGGATGCGATCTGGGTAATTGTGGATCCAAGGCTTGCTTTGTTGAGCAGTCCTGTGTTTGTTTTCTAGGACATGTAGTCCTTACGCAGCTAACACGGTACACAGGGTATGTTGCATTTGTGTTACTACGCATTTGTTACTGAATGCTTTTATTTGATATTTTCCTAATTATGGTTACATATATACACTGTTTATGCATTACATATGAGATTAATGGTTACTCTGGGATTCATTTATAAATCCTAGATTTTTGTGAAGCTTTAGGAAGTACTTCAAGGGCTAAATCTGGAGAGAAGGGTCAGAATGCAGAGCTGGAGTACGTGGTGCTGTTGGTGGCAGAAGAAGATTTATTCTTGATCATATTTTTGACGGGATAACTATATATTCTTTTGGCCTCGTAGGCACTGAAGGATGACTGTATATTTAACCCTTCGAGGATTATATTTTCTAATTACTTGCTTTTAATTATACCAGTATTGTCTAAAAATTCAACCGGGAAATGCTCTGCCGCAATAAACTCTGTTGCATATTAATAAGTAGTAATTAGATTATATAAGGTAATTATAAAGAGAATTCCCTCTATCCACTACCCGAAAAGACGAGGCCAGTAGAGATGTTACACACCCAAATTTCATCCAGTAGTTGGCGACACAAGACGTGCTTTTGTTTCTTCTTCTTCAAATTCTCTATATCCTGCTGAAACCCTTAATATAAACAAAACCACAAATGTGTCCAGCAGAGAATTAGATCGTTACATATATAGTTATATGAGCACAAACCAGCTTGTCAGTTACTAATACTATAATTATGTAGAGAAAGCGTACCATGGTTTTAACAACAGGCTGCATAAAACAGATGAATCGACGCACGAAAATGTCACAACATGTCCAATAATTTGGCTGCGCCACATTATTATATCCCACGTAACCTAGGTTTTTTGCATCCGCTTCTTTAATTTGTACAACAAAACATGAACAGCATGATCATATAATGTATTAGCATGCCAACTAGAGATCGGGGAAAATTCTATTTTCTAGGTTTGTCTATCACTCATATTCTCTTAATCCTGGTACCAATCAGGATTATCCAAGTATCAACATAGATACTATTCACATCATAAATCAAGGGATTTCAAATTTTCACAATACTACTCAAGGTTTACCCTTCCTAAGATTCCTCTTGCCTAAGCAAGCTTAACCTTAAAGTTTCAATAAAATCGGGGGATCTAAATCATTTTCCGACTCAACATCAAGAGACCTAGAGTTAGCAACTGAGTTCCTATTCTGAGCTATTTCGTTTGTTTATGTAATCCAATATCAGTGTACTCTTCCAAGAGTGCCAGAACCTTTGCTCTGATACCATTAAATGTAACACCCCCTGATATATCAACATTTATCAAAGTTGTAAACATTTATCAGAGTTGTAGTGCACAGATTGATGAGCATAACCGTTCTAGCATAGTAATATTGATATTAAGTTCTGATTACATAACAAAATCCCCAAAGGGTTATACAAATAACTTTTGAAACCTTAAAATAGGCTAATGAAATAACCTATAGTATCTCTCGATCCGTCCCAGCATCACTATTCAACAGTGAATACCGCCTTGCCTTGTGAGCCACATTTCTTAACTGAACAAACCACAGGTAGCAACAAATACTGGGACCCCAAAGGTTCCCAGAGTAACACGTTAATCTTACATTCAAAGTATAAAACAGTATATGACTGATAACCATCATTTATACATACAACACATACAGCACAATCCATTCATACAATACATATTTATACACAGAATGGTACATACAATCATATAAAGTTATACAAAGAATGCAAGATTAGAGTTACTACCTGGACGCTTTACCAATCCTTATTACAGCTCCCCAACCCTTTGGTTGTTCCGAACATTTGTTAAGTCCTATAAATATACATTTATAGACTACAAATTATTACTTATCCAAATCTCTATTTTCTCACAAAACGTATTTTCGTACACCATATATGTGAATAGTAATTCTATCACAATACAACGTATACACGAAAAGTGTTGTTGTATGGTTACAATTACATCACATATATGATTTCTCTTTTCCAGCAAAAATATGTCCGGATGCTACAGTACCACCGTATACATGAATAGTGCCACCGTATACATAAACAGTAACATCGTATTTCACTATTGCATTTCGGATTTACTGTAGCGACGCTTAAAAACCGATTTTCATGAATAGTAACTTTACATTTTCTATCCAATTTCCAACATATATGCACTCTAATCCTCAGAAATATGCATAAAACTAAGATAGAAAGAGGATTATAAGCTTTACCTTAATTCTTATTCAGTAAATCCTGCAGATTTTCCTCTTCCTTATTTTCTTTAACCTTCGGCCAGAGCTCTCGAAATTACTAAACATAAGAGCTATTCACAATTAGGAAGTAGAAATAGAGAAGAACTAGGGATTACAAATCCTTAGCTTAAGAGATTACCTCTATTTCCATGAATCTCTACTTTATCTTCTTCCATTTGGCCTTCTTTCCTTTCTTTTCTCTTTCCTTCTTTCTCTCTCCCTCTCTTCTCGCATCGTTCTTCATTCCGCGAAGAACTGCGTGCGTGCGTGCGTTTATATAGAGAAGGAAAATGGGTCCATAAGCGTAATTTTCACCTCTGGGTCATTCTACGTAATTTTCCCCTAGCCAAATAGTGACTCTTCCCGTGACTTCTGCCGTGTCTCTCGTTTTTTAAATTTTAATAATATAATTATATATATTATATTATTATTCAAATAGTAAATTACTATTACATGGGTCCCGCATGAAATATTTTCACGCTTCACGTGAATTCCCGTCTACAGAGGAGAAATAATTTGACGTGGGTCCCACATGAATAGTAAATACCGTATTTACATAGTAAATACGTATTTGTGAATAGAAAATACTATTCATGTCCCATAAAATACCGGTTCCACATTTGTCACCTCCGAAAATAGGGCCTAGTAGTCTTCCAAAAATAGGCTAATTTTCAAGACTTTAGGTCCAAAATTCGGGATATTACATTTGCTGGCCAGGATATGCAGAGGCGTGGTTCCCTTTTCATCCACAGAGCCCACAATACCATCTTTCATCTTTGTACAGAAGAATGATTTGAAATGCCAAGTCTGTGGATGTGAACAAAAATCGATTAATTAATAAATGATTACTAATTAAGAGCAAAGGATGAAGATAAAATAGATTAATAATAAGGAGTAAGTAACCAAAGTATTCTCGGCGAATGGTCCAGCGAAGGACAGTCTCTCCGTCGCTGGTTCTTCTCCAGAGCATACTGGAGTGGTCGGGGCAACGAATGTGAAGGTAAAGAAAAGCATCCTTATGGCCAATAAGGATTAAGGAGTAAGTAACCAAAGTATTCTCGGCGAATGGTCCAGTGAAGGACAGTCTCCCCGTCGCTGGTTCTTCTCCAGAGCATACTGGACTGGTCGGGGCAACGAATGTGAAGGTAAAGAAAAGCATCCTTATGGCCATGAAGAGCAGCCAAGAAGAGAGGAGTCTCTCCTTTCTTGTTGCAAGCTTCAATGAGTTTGTTGTCGCCGCCGTGAGCTTCGGCGATAGCCACACACATCTTGAGGGACCCTATTACTGCTGCACAGTGCAGTGGGGTATCCCCTCGATCGTTCTTTGTTCCCAGTACCGACCACGACTGGTTCTTCTTGCTTTCATCCACTGTCTCCTTCACCCTATCGTCTTTGTAGTCGTTCAGCGCCACATGCAACGAGGTGTCGCCGGAGGTGTTGATTGGCATCTCGTGAATAGCTTGGTTGTTTTTGAACGTCGTCAAAGCTTCATTCCAATCTCCTTGTTGGGTGGAATTGTATAAACTGAGCGCCGTCATTTGAAGTTCCACGTTAACGTCCATACCAGCAGGATCCATAATACTACTATGTTGCACTAATTTGCAGTGATGCCAGAACGTAACCAATTAATTAATTAAGATGGTGGTACGGAGTGGTGGTGGCTTTGCTCCCAAAACAAAACTCGCTTTATATACTGGCACATTACGTGTAAAGCCGAGAATCAGGGTCGGCCTGGCCCTACAGGTCGGGGTAAGGAAACATCTGTTTTTCAAAGTCCGGCCCGATCGTATCAGGGCCGGCTCTACAGGGTCTAAAAATTACTATTCCAGATTTTAATATTTTTTCTTTCGATTTTTTTTTAAAGAAATATAATTAGTCAATTACAACCATTAAAGTTCTAATATATCAAATAAATGTTATTAACATTAATATCTAAACAATACAAATCATTCAACAAATAAACACATTCATTAATTCGTAATTTAAAAAAATAAACACAAAGAATATGTTTTTTTTCCTTTTTTCTTCAAAAAATATGAAACAAAGGAATTGCTTTATGTATGTCCATGACAAAATGTCTTTCCCTCTCGTAATTTTGTGTATGTCTGCAGATTCCTTCGGTAATGCATGATTTTACCGATAGGTAAAAATAATTATACTTATTTTACCCAAAATATATTTATAATTTATTACTTATATAATATTGTAATACCAAAGTATGTGTTTATTTAATATGGAAACATCCCTTCTTTAAAATTTATAATAACTAATTATGTGTTTTAATACAGAATAATTATAAAAAAAAGTTATAGTTTAAACTAAAAAAAAAAAAAACTAAGTAATTACAAATAAACACATTTATTAAGTGGAAATCTAAGTAATTTTTTTTAAAGCTACAGTTAAACGGGTCGGCCCGATTAAGCCTGAGGCCCTATAGGGTCAATTTCAAATTTCTGACATATTTTTTAAGCCCGAGCCTTGCAGGGCTAGGACTTAAACGGGTCGGCCCACCGGGTTCGACCCGATTTCCCGGCTCTAACTATGTGTGTACAGTACGAGTAATCTCTTTTTAGTTTTCGGTGTCAAGAGATATCTGTTTTCTATTTTCATTATGTCATATACGTGGTTGTTTACAGGGAAAATTCACATCAAGGCCCTTTTGACAAAAAGGAAAAAAAAAAAAAAACCAAAAAAGATCCTAAGATTCTCAAAATCTCGAAAAAAGCCCCAAGGCCTTTTCTAGGATTTTCGAATATACGTGAGTTGTTAACGGGCCGATATAGTTGTTAACAAGTAGGTCATTAACAACTAAAGCAGTATCATTAACAATAATTTACTAACAACTAAATCAGCTCCGTTAACAACTATATCAGTACCTCCTTAACAACTATATCAGCCTCGTTAACAACTCACGTAGATTCTAACAATCCCGGAAGGCCTTTTCTCGGGATTTTCGAATCTTAGAGCCTTTTTTGGGTGTTTTCTCGTAAAAAGGGCCCCGATGTGAATTTTCCCTTGTTTACCACCTCAAACGGGATCCTGTGGTTTCATCTTTATTTTTTTTTTAAAAAAATATATATTTTAATGAATATATTTTAAAAAAAAATACTTTTTATATAAAATTTATCAGATAAAAATTATTAAATTTGGATAGTCCACATCAAATCTGACGAGGTGTGGGTGCTTAATTAACAATTTGAAGAGCATCCGCATCAGTTCCCTTCAAATGTGCTGAGCAACATTAATCTAGAAACAAATCCCAAGACGTTAGAAGGCTATGGACACAACACATAAACATACAAAAATATGAAGATGGTTGGCATGAATTTAAATTAATATCAATTTGAATTAATTGATAATTGAAAGAAATATAAATGGAGAGTGCGACAAAAGAGAAAGGGGTGAGAATCGAAGATCATGTAGGGTACCTGTGAATATATGAATGTCATCTTACAGTACGTAGTTTGCTCCTTTTGTAAGAGACAGCGCTTTTTCTTTTTAAAAAATACAACTGTGCGCAGCACGCTCTCATGCTGCTCATATAGTTCTTGTTTTAGTCTGCCTTAGAACTTTAATTATATTGCTGCTGAAAGAATTTCTTGAATCGAATGCGGTACGGTGTAAAGGTCAAAAAATAAATACTAGATCTTCCATCCGTACTAAATCATGAGTGGTGTTTCATATATATGGTGGCCCTGCCCCGGGGATTTTCTTTCCTTTTTTTTTTTTTTTTTTTTTTGTGAAAAGAAGGATATATGTGCAAATATATGGTTCAGACCAGCTTCTGATTCATACGTGCCGGCAACTATAGCTGTTTCATTCTAGAGGCACCACTCTCAAGTCAAATCCTCCTTCCATTGTGCTTTGATTTAATTGCCTCCCCATCTTGCCCTCACAGGTTAGCAATCTTCAAAATTACAAAATTGAATTGACACTTTGAAAGAGTGCTTTTGCTTTGCCCTGCGGAGGAGAGCACCGGCCATATATATATCCCCTATATTTTGAGCTGCGATATGTAGATGTTAAATATAGACATCTTTCTAATAAAATTTAAATATTACTTCCTCTTGTCGTTAATATATGACATATTTATCTAATTTGATTAGATTAAAGAAATTAATTAAATTAGTTAATATGATATGCATTTTCAAAAGGATAAATCCTACTTAAGTCCATATGAAATACCTCAATCTAGATTTAGGCCCGCACTTTTATCAAATCCCTAATAAGGCCAAGAGTCATCATTAGAGATTTCTAAATTTATTCATTTTACTAATATGTCTCTATGCTATTTTCTCTGCGTCTTCTCGATCTTTCAATAAAATCTCAGTCTCAAATATCAATCCTCACTTCTCCTCTCCCCCATCCTGAGATTCAATCATATACCATTCAGCCAGGTTTCGTCTTATTTATGCTGCTTCACATACTACTTCTTCCATGTTAATTTCAAATCGTTTTCCTTATTGTGCGTACATTCTTCAGGATCTATTCTGTTTAAGCCCCTCGCGCATCCTGCACCAAGGAAAGCTTGCTGAAGCAGTGGACGTTCTGGAAGAAAGTGTTAGAGGCACCCCCAAGCTTCAAAAATAATTGTAGATTGGGCGAGACAAACAAGAAACAAGGCTATTTTATAACACGAATCTCAAATCGAAAATATTCATAGAATCCTATTGAGTTAACCCCTAATCACGCAGAGATTATCCTCTTGATTTTTATTGTTGTCTAAGATCATTCTACATCTTATCTTATATTAAGAACTGAAGGAGTGGTTAATAACATTTTGAAGAATATACCCTTTTTATTATACTATATTTCCGTTAGTCAACATTAATGTTTTTTTCATTCTTAACCATCCCTTGGTTTACAAAATAAAAATCAATTTATATTTTGTGTTTTTCTTTTTTTCTTTTTTCTTTTTTTACTTTTCAGGGAGGAGGCGAGAGAACATTGAATAAAAAATAAGGAAAAATAGGCCTAATATCTATTATGATGGTATCAGATTGTATCAATTTTAATTTTAAAATATAATAGAACGCATATTTTTATAGAAGTTTTATCCTATGTTTCAATTTAAGCAAAAATAAATAAAAATTTCATTAATTTTTGAATAAGTCGCTAATAACTCCTTCTCCATTCACTTTTAAGAGTTTAAACACTCGAGAACTTTAATTTTATGTACCCAAAGGTCCCCTTACTGTTTATCTTATTAACACCATTGGATATATCACATTAATGAAATACATGGCGAAAGATATGAAAAAGTAATTATTAATTTTTCATCATTTACTTAATAAAAATAATAAAACTTGTGTGTTCGCGACAAGACACCTAAAAGAATTAAACTCGCAAATTCATACTTAAAGAAACACTCTGATGAGGACCCTATATAGTTAGTCTTAGGGTCTACAATCAAAAATTAACTAATGATTGCGTATAGACAAACCTAAGATTGTTCTCTCTTCTCGATGAGCCTTTTATTGATTCCTAAGTAATCTAATTGTCATGCAAATACAATAAAAACAAGGGAAAATTGGTTTTTGGTTTTTCAAATTAATAAACTAAAAGAGTAATGCAATGGAATTAAATGCTAAACTATTATTTCTGGTATTTTTATAAAAATGGTGAATGAGTGAATAGTATGATATGAAATTAAAAATATGAATGATGAATGTTCTTGGTAATGAAGAAATAATTATCATTGCTCAAAAAGTACGACAGTTAAAATTCATTAAGTCTTAATGAAATCAAAATAACACTTGAGTCTAATATTTACAATAAATAGTTACTCCTACAAACATAACTAACTACTACCTTTTGAGATATTGTTTGAAATCACTTGATGTGGAATTAAAATTGAAATAATGTAATATGAGTCTTCTTGAAATTGAGTACTAAACTGTCCCTAAAAGGCACAAATCAACCATATTAACTAGACAATAATACGCTAATTAATATAATCTCATCACAACCACAAAGAAATTCAAACTTATATATTTTTTACACTACAAAATCTAATCTCAACGACAAATATCAAACTAACGAGACAATTAACATTAATCTTAGTTCCCGAATCATATACAATAATTCTTAAAACTAAGCAATTTAACTATATAACTACAGACTAATTGAATGATAGAAAGACTCCCCTATGTATACTCCATTCAGCTCAAGAACAAATTTCCACCATCAAGAAGAAAAGGAATTAGCTAAATATAACCATCAGAACGCCCAATCAAAGTTGCAGAACTGAAATCCCCATGGAGGCTATCAGACTTCACGCAAGGAAAGAGGAAAACCGTGGCGTGAGATCGGAATTGAGTGACTTCTTTCTCCTACGGCTCTCCTTTCTTTAGGTTTTGCCGCGTATTCCTCTTATAGTTAGGTCTCCTCGGCTGCACATCCAGTCAGTTGGGCCTTCCAAATCTGTCGGGTCCAAGCTCCTAGATTCAGTTGATTGATCCTTCTTTTAATATAGCGGGATTCTCTATATCTTTCTTTTGATTCTCCACATCTTCTAGATTTAGCTTCAATCAATCACCATCTCCACATGCATCTGGGTGACATGTCTTAATTTCTTGAAAACTCATGAGGAAATGTTAGAATAACTTAGTGCATAATTCTGCATCATTTATGATGCTACAGCATAGCGATCACATCATATTGTTGGTGCAGGTGCAGGTATACAATATGCTATAGCATTGTATCAACATCATTACGCGCTTTCACTACAAAACCATAAGTGGTCATTTTCTTATGCACATGCACAGGATAATAACATGAATGCAGTAATTTATAAGGTCAATCCCCTATTTCTCAATGTGTATGAATTCTCAAGTATTCTATCAGATTGTAAACAACAAGGCTCAGGTTCAACGTTCAAAATAGTCAAAACACATAGGGAAAATATAACATAAATAGCACTCATCAATAGCAAATACACACACACACATATATATATGACAGCAAATATAGATCATATACTTATATATATGACAGTAAATATAGATCATATACTTATATATATGGCAACAATTATATATCATTAACTTATATATATGACAAGTACAACAACGTTTCCCTCATGTGTGCAGAAAAATATATAAATCAGCAAGTTTTTCCTATTCCTTTTGATATGCAGCATATATATATATATATATATCTCGTTTCAGTGTAGAACACAGATGTCCAGCCTTAGACTGGTGCTTGATCTTGGATCGATGGGCTCTGCCTGAGAATCTATGGAGGAGATAATCAGGAGAGCGTGGGATCACCGTGTACAAACTAGGCTATTCGCTAATGGGGGTGGTGTGTGTGCACAGTGTGACTGAATGTAAACAGTATCTAGTTAGAACATGTGTACCTTAAGGTTTGACCTCTATATTTATAGAGTTTACCTTAAGTTGAGTCACTTGGGCCCTGTGATTCGAGGCCTCGATATCCTAACTACCAGATATACGTGTAGATATACCGGATTGTAGGTAAGATAGGATCCCCCTTTATTATAGGTAGATCCTGATATGCAATATATTTCCTATTGGGCCATCCAGGTGTTGGGCCTAATGTAGGTCTGTAATGCTTGCCCCCTGTACCCGATAGTTCAAGCTTTTGAGCCGGATGTATTTTGCCCCGCCGGTTTTACCGAGTTACATTTACTAGCCGAGCTTTGTTGTCGTGGGCCTTACATTGCCGAGTTGAATGACGTTGATCCTGGCTATCAAGGCGGCCTACTTCGAAGATCTGAGGTCTTGTCTCAAAGATCTTGAATAGTGTCGAGATGATTCGTCTGCATTTAAATCCAGGTGTTAATCCCGGCTATCGAAGTCGTATACTCAAAAGATCCGAGGTAATGTCTCCAGGATCCAGGATAATACTGAGGCAGTTTACCTGACTTCAAAGTTGGGATCTTTCTTCATATTATCCAGGCTAGATTACTGTGAATCTTACCCTCTTACCTATCTACCGTGCATTGTCGAATTATGTCATGTTGACCCCGGTTACCAAGGTCATTTTCTCAAAGATCTGAGGTAATGTCTCAAGGATCCGAGGTAATATCAAGGAGTTTGCTCGACTTCGAGGCCAATATCCTTATGCATTCGCCATCATTGCCAACTGACACTTGGCTTCCCTGGATTGGCAAAGGGTTTCAACCACCACACCTAGCCGCTTGCAATTTCTGTGTGCATTTAATGCAGCCATCACGTCGTGTACATCAGCCCTGCTTTTTGGGCTTAGAGGTCTCTAGGCTGCCGAGCGCATTTATTGTTTGACCCTGCCGGGGTGCATTTATTGTTTAACCCGAATTTTGTATCCGAATCTTGATTTGCTTTTGTCCGAGTCTTGACGAATTCAGATTCATTCGTATTCTGCTACTAATTTGCCAGTTTAGGCGATAGGTTTTTCCCAAGGTGGAACCTATTTGTCTTTCCCTCATTCTTTGTTTTTGCTTGCCTCGATCTCGGTTGATGGTGCACATGCTTTTTCACTAGCAACGTTTAATCAACCGAGTCGGCATTTGAGAATTCAAATAACCCCGTGAGGGCTTCCGTTAGTTCTTCTCACACCATTGACAACTGTATAGTAGTTGCCCCCCAGCCTGGCAATCAAGGGCTCTGGGCTGCCGAGGTGGATCTGTTATTGAACTCGAAAATCGTATCCGAGTTGCTATAACTTGTTGGATTTTGATGAAGTTTCTATTCGAGTTTCAACGAGCCCCATTTACTTGTATTCTGATTGAATTGCCCCCAGACATGAAGTCCGGGTTAATTAAATTTTGAAACTTCGTCTGTTTCTTTTCATGATCGCTGGGATCTCTTCTTCAAACATCCGGGTTTTTGGGTTTGTTTGTTGCTGCATTTGCTTATGTCGCTAACAGCTTTACAGTGCCACACTTGTCTTGTTGCCCCTAGCCTAGCAGTCAAGGGCTCTGGGCTTCCGGGGTGCATTGACTATTTAACCTAGATTTCATGTCCGAGGTTAATCTTCATTTCAACAATGAGTTGATTATATGAACTCGAAAGTATGTTCAAAGTGCTTTTGAATGACCGGGCCAATGTCTTTAGTAATGTAGATCTGCTTTTTCTTCCAGACTTGAAGCCTGGGAATCTGGGGTAGGGTTTTCTTTTTTAATTGTGTAGGGTTTTCATTTTAACCGCACTAACGAGTTCTGGTTCCATTTTCTGAGATCATAACCAGGATAAGGGCAAATTGTCACATGTCCAGCCGTGGTGTTTGAAACGCAACGCTTAAACATTTTGACTTGATTAGGGTCCGAATGACAATACATCTTCTTATCGAGGACGAGTTTTAATGGATCAATTTCGTGAGGGCATGTAATAGCGACTTCATGTAACTCTTGTACCTGGAGACATTAGTCTCGGTGTAATCCCTTAAAATGGATTTTATTTCTGATCGGGTGTAATGACCATGGTGTAATATTTTAGACTATCGATAGTGCAAAATCTGAATCTCCACTGAGGGATTCTTCATTGAATAATCAGCAGAGAAGCCTCCCTTGGCAAATATTTGTGATGATATGCTGTAGGACAATGCCTATAAATTGCAAATTGTAATTTGTGTTTGTCCTTATTTTCTCTTGCCTTACGGATGCAACATGCGTGAATAGGACAAATAAAATTTTTTCCCTCACCTTCTGAAATGCCTAGTACGCCATAAGACTTGTCAACATTTTCATGAAGAATGAAACAATAGGATTGACTGAAAGAAATTGATCAACATTGGTAGAAAAGCTGATTTAATAAGCTCCCAATATTTTGGATAAAAGTGGGCGTGATACCCTCCTAATCAATAGAAAGTCGAGGATAATATTTTGCAAGGAATAGTGACATCTGAATATCCACCAACAACACAGAACTGTGTAGTCAAATCGATGGTAAACTGAACAGGAAGTTGAGAATTTCTTTCGCCAGGTACAAAACACATGCAAAACTTGGCAGATATCATTATATCCTTCAAGGTCCGTGGTTGCCCAGTGGGTGGCTGCTTAAAAAACAACCTTGATGTTGTATAGTTGTACCGGCATAATACCATAATAGCATATTTATCATCAATTAAAGCAGTCTTCTCTCTTTCAAGATTCTTGGTGTAAATATTCAATTTTGATGCTGACTTTGCAAGTTGTAACTTTGATGACTGAAAATTCTTCCCTTGAATCTCCAGATTTTTCCACAAAGAACAGATCCACACCACCGAATAAAGCGGGATGGTTTGCACATGTGACAAGAACGAGAGTCGAACAATTCCCAACTCCAACCCAGTTACTTTTTGTCTTTATTAAAAGAAACAAATTCAACCTCCTCATACTTGGCAAGAATTATGATAAGAAATAAAGCACGATTTAATTAGATATCTAAACATCTTCGGGATGAGATAAGAAGAAAATTCAATCCTAACACATGAATAATGTTCATAAGTGAGAAGTTCAAATAATAAGAGGTAAGGTTTGGAATTAAACTTATCTCTTCAGTACTCTCTCTGAACGACAACAACGGCTACCATTCATAAACCATCATTTTTCTCGATTTTTGCCTCGGAACGAAATTTCTTCAGGGTCCTGGAGAATCCACAGCTATGAAAATAATGAACTATAGAGAGGTGAAGAATAACCCCTTCTTTCTGGTTTAATTGGACAGTTCCATTGGAAAAGGCATTATTGTCACTAGAGTGCTTCATTCCTAACACAACTTTGAAAGACCTGGCTATCACCCAAGAGGGGGGTGAATTGGGTGTCGGATAAAAATTTTAGGAACTTTGAAAATCTTTTTGTAACTTCTAAATCGACAGTTAGATATTCAAATAAGCATATACTGTAAATGTAAAAGATAAGGGAAGAGAATATGCAAACTACGATTTATACTGATTCGGCCCAATCCTTGACCTACGTCCAGTCCCCAAGCTCTACTTGAGATTTTCAATCTACTATCTCCTTGTTTAATCGGGCACAAGAGAAAAGTCTTTACAACCTCACAAGTTTAGTCGGGCACTTGTGCAGCCTTCACAATCTCTTACTGAGATACTTCCCCTTACACACTGTAAGGATACAATTACACACTCTGTAAACAAAGGATGATCCCTTCACTCGGACTCACTCTCCCTTACAAGTTGTAATTGATACACCTACACTTAAGGTTCCTCAACCTTAAGATTTAATCTTAGAATGAAATGAATAAGTGTTTAATAACTCCTTACGAGTAGATTACAGATGAACACTGAAGTATTAAATCGATCATCTCACTCTCTACTGTGAACTATATAAACATTAAGAAACAGAGAGTATGAGTTATTGAACTATCGACGGTGAAGTAGTAAAATCATTTCATTGGGTTCGTCGAGTCATTCATCAATCGTCGTCACTACTTTTGGTTTGAAGATTTCGCAATTTATAGGTTATTGTGTTTCGGCCGTTGCGAGCATTCGAACGTTGGAGATCAGTTGGAAGTAGCTGTTGAGTCACTTCAAAAATCTCCGTTAGAGTTGAAGCGTCAAGTGTCTGTAAATTTCTGTTAGTTTGGTCTTTGCAAGCATTCTTCATTCCTTTTGTTTTGTCCGTTGAGAGATAGCATTCAATGCGCAGTCGGTATATCAGTGCTAGCTTTACTTCGATCAGAGTATTGGTTTCCGAGATTATCACCGGTTTAGGTAGCTGCATTTAATGCTTTTGACACACGATTTGCTTTATTCAAATCTGTTGTTAATCCATGTTTAAATAATCTGAAACTCATAAGAAAACTTGTTAAAAGCATTTGATAATATCAATGTGTAATAATCTGAAGTAATAACATGATATAATAGGATTTAAGATATCTGGTGTCGGAGATTTCAA
This sequence comes from Acacia acuminata, assembly GCA_019022655.1. Classification (NCBI taxonomy): domain Eukaryota; kingdom Viridiplantae; phylum Streptophyta; class Magnoliopsida; order Fabales; family Fabaceae; genus Acacia; species Acacia acuminata. Next base: position 213,282 of record JAFJYI010000441.1, on the reverse strand, counting down.
GAACAAGGATGACTCTGCTTGAGCAATAATCCAAGCTTGCTCGAGCAAGCTTCTCTTGATCATGTTAGAAAAGTGCTCTCTGTCGCTGATGCTCGAGCATGGAAATTTCTCTGCTCGAGCATGAATAAGTTCATGCTCGGGCAAGTCCTAGGCTGAGGCAGGAGTGAAGCATGAGACTTAGACAGCAGATCGCCCATGCTCGAGCAAGCAATAGGGCTGCTCTAGCAAAGGCTTAGTCGAAGTGAGAAGGCGAGATGATAATACTACTCGAGCACCCTTTTTTCTTTTGCTCGAGCATGATTAAATCATGCTCGGGCAAAGCTTGTTCAGAGCCTATGAGATGAGGGAAGGCACAATGTTGCTCGAGCAACCTTATTCTTCTGCTCGAGCATAGTGCTCGAGTAACTCCTTTTTCTTGCTCGGGCAACCCTTCTCCACTTCATCATTTTTTTTGCTTGATACGCTGATGCTCGAGCATGACTCCCCATCATGTACTTCTTTGCTCTAAGCCCGATGATGCTCGGGCAACCCCAAATACTTTGCTCGAGTATGACTCTCCAATTTGCACTTCTTCACTTTGAGTCCTATGATGCTTAGGCATTACAAATACCTTTCTCAAGCATGATTCCAGTTTTAATGATGTTGCTTGAGCATGCTTTTACCATTTGCTCCGGCATGACTAATTGCTCTACTCGAGTAGGCTGCCTTCCAATGAATATGTCGTCTTCAAATTAGATCCAAATTTGGAAAACTTCCCATGCTTAGAAAGCTCTTCAATTCTTCTTTCCATATCAATAAGAATCAGTCCCAAACTTCTTGTATTTCATCGGTTATCATAGAATGAATGTAGGCTGTTCTTAATCAACGCTGATTGCAACATCCTGAACATACTGTCAACTTCAAAACATCATAACTGCTTCAATTAATCTTCGTTTTCTGTTTTCTTGATGTTCTTGAAAATTTATTTGAGTCTAGTTTCTAATGGCATATATTTTACCTCAATTGGATTTGTAGATTGTGAGATACACTCAAATTACTGAAGGTTGGTCTGGACTGTGACGGTGATTTTTGTTGCAACTTCAAAAATTCATAGCTCTCTCATATGAACTCCTTTGGACTTGAATTTTATATCAACATGACGCATTGGGAGTCTAGTTTCATATGCCACTGGTTTCACGTCAATCGGATTTCTGTTTTGGGAGATATCATCAAATTACCAAAGGTCGCCAGAAACAGAGCTGAACTGAGTAGCTGAAAAATGATGTTGCTCGAGCAAGCCTCTTCTTTGTGCTCGAGCAAGAACGGATTTTGGTTAAAAAATGATGTTGCTCGAGCATGGATCCTCTTGTTGCTTGAGCAAGGAACTGTTCATGCTTCAACTTGCTTATTTTAACTCTGAATTGAGTCGTTCCAACTTCTATTTGATCATAGGAACTTGAATATTGATATTCTCATAGTATTTAACAAGTTCTTCTTTCTTCAAACTCCATTCTTGATCATTCTTCATTGTATTAAACTTTGCATCTACATTAAATACAAGAATTAGTCAAAGTATAAGATAAATATAGTATGCAAACTTTTTGCTCTGGATAATGGCATCAATATAAGACATCATCAAAACTAATCATAACTAACAAACTTGCCGCACGAGTTCTATAATGCGCCCTCTCCTCGTCGACTAACATCGAAAAAGAGATTGTGTGATTGTGTTTCTTTTCTGATATCATCGATGTCGGTGACATTGTCGCCTCTGCTCACGAGACGACCCTTGAATCTCAGCCACATAACCTTCAGCCTCTCGTTCTCTCCGATTAATGCCAAGAACGTAAAAACAATCAATCTCCAATAACGGCTTTGAATTGATTGGGAAAAGCAAGAAATTGCTATTTTTGTGGATTGATTTTCCTAATCCACACTGACCGTCCTCTATATGCGAGATTACTATGAGGAGACATGCAAGCGAGTTACCACTGTTGATTCCCAATCTCGGCAAGTTGATGAAAAGGACCCCGGCCATTGCATGGAGACCGACTTTGATCTCGGCCAACAACTTCTCGGCCACCTTGTGAAGAGTATCCCAGCCACGGACTCGGACGGCTTCCCACTGGCAGCTCAGATGGAATTAATAACAAACCTGATTCTAACATTCGACGAATCCCTTAATGACTGGCCTGAATTCATCGTCGCTTCCCCTACAAAATCAACGTTGCCCAACGGATGAATTCCACATCAGCAATAGCAACGCCTTACCAAACCTGGACCTTGCTGCTCCTGCCGACTTTGCTTCTTTTTATCGGGAAGTCGGGGTATGAAAAATTGTCTCGGATGTGAAGCTCTGCATGCCGACTTCAATTACCTCGACTTTGTTTGAACGCCCCCACTTGGGTTACAAACTGGCGCAACGCAGCTTTACACATCCTCATCTCGGCACAAAACGACAAGGACGTAAAACACAGTGTGCTGCTTTCATTCTTGCGGAGCACTTCCAGCGATGCAAGCAAAATTTGTCGAGATCCTGATGGTCTAGAGGAAAGGGACAAGGGGACGTTAATGAACGCCATACTCCACAGCAAAGATACTATCTTAGCAATTTTAGGATTCAAACAGATAGAACCCCAAATTCTGATTACAATAACGCTAATTCTAGGATTTAAGGGTATGATCTTGAATTTGGAACTGGAGAACAAAATTAATAGTGGAATTGCAATCTTCAGCAGCGCAAACTCTGGAATTGTGAAGACGCGATCTCAACGAACCAAGGGATGAAGGAAAATGCTGAGTTTCCTTTCACAAATTATGTCTGGTATGTAAACCTTTATGAGTGCAAAAACATAGCGGTACATGAAAGTGAGTCCATTCACGGAAAAAATTTCATCGGATTCCCGTTCGCTTTATCGCCAAGGAAGACGATTTCTTGACAGAATCTTGAACCACCACGGAGGGAGTTCCCGGGCTCGAACCGGTTGTTATACTCATAAAAACACTATCATAGTTAGAAGCCTTCGCTACCAAACAGGAGAAGAAATTTAATTCCAATTTTAAAGGAAAAAAGATAAAAATATCTTAGGGCTTTTATGGAAATTGCAAATAGCTCGCAGCCTGCATAGTGGCACCACCGGTTCCGTCAAGTTTGCTTTTCTTGGGCCCCTGCTCCAGGAGATCTATCATTCATTGTTTCGAAAGTTACGGCTTTTAGAGAGAGACAATTGTGAGTTTCAGTCCTAGCTTTCCTCTCAATCAGAGTTGCAATGGGTTCTCGTTCTTTCACCATCATGATTGATTCTCCTGGGACAAAGATCATCCCTACTTTGCATTTTTCTGTTTCGTAAACATCACAAGCCCTAATTGCTCGTTTGGCAATTGGAAATTGGAATTGTTGACCATCTTTGGTCGTGGGAATAGAAATTTACAGTCCCCACGATCAGCGCCAATGTTCCGGTGTAGAACACAGATGTCCAAATTTAGGCGGTGCTTTGATCTTGGATCGGTGGGCTGCCCGAGTATCTATGGAGAAGATAATCGGAGAGCGTGGGATCACCGTGCACAAACTAGGCTATTCGCCAATGGGAGTGGTGTGTGTACACAGTGTGACTGAATGTAAACAGTATCTAGTTAGAACATGTGTACCTTAAGGTTTGACCTCTGTATTTATAGAAGTTACCTTAAGTTGAGTCACTTGGGTCCTGTGATTCGAGGCCCCGATATCCTAACTACCAAATATACGTTTAGATATACTTGGATTGTAGGTAAGATAGGATCCTCTTTTATTATAGGTAGATCCTGGTATGCAATATATTTCCTATTGGGCCATCCAGGTGTTGGGTCTAAAGTAGGTCTGTAACACTATCTATCTATCTAGGTGTGTAATGAATACCAACTTAGAGTTACTAATAAGATGCAAAACTATCCCTGTTCTAGTGTTCATATAGCAGCAACTTAAAGTTTTATTTCCTACAGCTTACAACTTAGCAACTTGCATTGGAAAAATGATGGAAATCAAAAGGAAGAGAGACCCGATGATTTACCTCCGGTTGCTGGTTTGTACGATGGAATCTTAGCTAGAACCGAATCCCCTATTTTTCAAGTGTTTCGCAGAGGAAGATTGAGTAATGAAATTTTCACGATTTGGTTATCTCTCTTCTTCTTCGGCCCTCTCTTTCTCATTCTCGGTTGGTGGTGGTAACATGAATGATAAAAGAAAGCAAAGAGCAATGGATTAAGGGTTCAAGCTGAGGAGGAGAACGAGCAAAGGAGGCACAGTTTGTTGCATGAATGAATAGTGATTATATAATGAGCTAAGGACCCAGTCCGAGGAGAAGGAACGGTCCACTGAGTATACGGCGTGGGTGAGGCTCGAGAAGTATGGTGAGATCCCGTGATTGACGCTATTGCTATCTTACTGTCTCTACTTAACATGTTTGGCTCGTGCGTGTAGTGAGGAAGAAAGAAAATTGATTTGCTGTGATGATGATTGAATGAGATAATGGGTTGGGCTTTATATCATTCATGGGCTGTGAGAATGAATAGAGAAATGAGATTGGTTTGTGTATTACACACATTGGGCTTATGGGTTACATGATTTAATGGGCTCCATTCCAAAATTCATCTCTTTCAAATATTTCCATAATTTTTAGGGAGAATTTCAATAAAATACCATATGAATTTGCAAAACCCCCAGAAGTCCGTTGAATTTGTAAAAGGACTCAGAGGTGACACGGACTTCTAAGGGATATGCAAATTCATGGCAAATTACTACAATGCCCTCCTATCTTCTCTCTTTCCTCTCTCCTCCTGTTGAACGAACCAGACATTCGATCCGCCAGATCCGCCGTGACTGTGCCACCGTCTACCTCCACCATCGATGTCGACGCCAACGCCAACACCGCACCCACTGCCACCTACGTTGCACCCATCAGCGCATCATGAAAAAAAACCGAGGCGGTTCGCGTTCGGGAGAGATCGAGAGAGAGATTGGAAGAAATTGGAAGAAGAAGCCGGAAGGGAAGGAGGGAAGGAAGGAAGGAAGGAAGGAAGGAAGAGGAAGAAAGGAAGAAGAAGAGAAGGAGGGGAAAAAAAAGAGTTCACTGTTCGAGTGAATAGTGAACACTAGAAGTGTGCACTTCCAGTCACTCGAGTGTTTTAAAACACTTGGAGTGTGTTTTAAAACACTTGAGTGTTATTTTTTTTTTTTTACTTGTCTTGCATGAAATGGTAAATGGCGTTTGTGAAATGGTTAAACTGTCTTTTTTTTTTGTTATCCATAAAGAGTAAAAAATGGCACTGGGAAAACAATGGTAATTGGCGTTTGGAATGGTAAATGACGTTTGTGGAATGGTAAATGGCGTTTGTGGAATGGTAAATGGCGCATGAAAGAAAAAAATGTCACCTGGAAAACAATGGTAATTGGCTTTTGTGGAATGGTAAATGGCGTTTGTGGAATGGTAAATGGCGTTTGTGTTATAACATACATGAAAGAGCACCCTGTAAAACAATGGTAATTTACCAGTGCACAAACGCCATGTACCATTCCACAAACGTCATTTACCATTCCACAAACGCCAATTACCATTGTTTTCTTGTTATAACACAAACGCTATTTACCACTCCACAAACGCCATTTACCATTCCACAAACGCCATTTACCATTCCACAAACGCTAATTACCATTGTTTTCCCAGGGTGCCATTTTTTTCTTATGTTATAACACAAACGCCATTTACCATTCCATAAACGCCAATTACCATTGTTTTCCTAGGGTGCCATTTTTTTCTTTCATGCGCCATTTACCATTCCACAAACGCCATTTATCATTCCACAAACGTCATTTACCATTCCAGTAACACCAATTACCATTGTTTTCCCAGGTGCCATTTTTTACTCTTTATGGATAACAAAAAAAAAAAGACAGTTTAACCATTCTACAAACGCCATTTACCATTTCACAAACGCCATTTACCATTTCATGCAAGGCAAGTAAAAAAAATAAAATAACACTCAAGTGTTTTAAAACACACTCCAAGTGTTTTAAAACACTCGAGTGACTGGAAGTGCACACTTCCAGTGTTCACTATTCACTCGAACAGTGAACTCTTTTTTTTTTTTCCCTCCTTCTCTTCTTCTTCCTTTCTTCCTCTTCCTTCCTTCCCTCCTTCCCTCCTTCCCTTCCGGCTTCTTCTTCCAATTTCTTCCAATCTCTCTCTTGATCTCTCCAAACATGAACCGCCTCGCTTTTTTTTTTTTCACGATGTCGCCGATGGGTGCAGCGTAGGTGGCGGTGGGTGCGGCGTTGGCGTCGACGTCGATGGTGGAGGTAGATGGTGGCGCAGTCACGGCGGATCTGGCGGATCGAAGGCCTGGTTCGTTCAACAGGAGGAGAGAGGAAAGAGAGAAGATAGGAGGGCATTGTAGTAATTTGCCATGAATTTGCATATCCCTTAGAAGTCCGTGTCACCTCTGAGTCCTTTTACAAATTCAACGGACTTCTGGGGGTTTTGCAAATTCATATGGTATTTTATTGAAATTCTCCCTAATTTTTATTATTAAATATTATTAAAAAAATTCCTAATTAATTTTAATCATTTGGCCAATTTTCACAATTTAATTCATTTATATTATTTCAAATCTTTAAATCCCACAATTTGGGATATTACAATGACCTCGTTGAGTCAGTAGATACTGATGAAAATACTATATTGCACTTAGCAGTCAAGTACAAGGAATTCAAGACTCATCCTTGGTAGATTCATGGCACTGCCATGCAGATGCAATGGGAATCGAGGTAAATAATTAACTTACTCACCAGATCCATAATAAAAAATACAGTTAAATTAGCTATGGAATTCTGTCCGTAATATGAATTAGCCACAGAATTCCGTCACGAATTAATTAATTAATTAATGATAGTCTATTTGATGACAAAATTGTACAATTCTGTCACTATTCTACTATTTTTTATATAATTATGTTTAATTACGTGTCATCCTCACAATTAATTAAACTCGTACCAATTATATATATGTCCATGTACGCACGTATTTTAACGATGAAATTTGAATTGCAGTATGTAAAATTGTTGTCACCACACCACTTTCTTTCCCTAAGCAATGCACAAGGCCAAACTCCGGAACAAATCTTCACTAAAGGCTTGAAAAGCTGGTCAAAGACAGTAGCAAGTGGCTTAAGGATACGTCTGAATCTTGCTCAGTGGTGGCTGCGCTGGTTGCCGGAGTTTCCTTTGCAACGTCGAGCCAAGTCCCCGGTGGCACTAACGGCGATACTGGCAAGCCAACATTAGAACATCAGCCGGCGTTTGAACTTTTCGCTATCACCGCACTTATTGGGCTCTGCTTCTCTGTCACTGCACTGATCATGTTCCTTTCCATACTCACCTCTCGGAAACTACCCAGAGTTTTTAAGAGAAATTTGCCACTGAAGATTCTTTTGGGTTTAAGCTCGTTGTTTGTGTCCATTGCCTCAATGCTTATATCTTTTCGCGAGGCTCATTTCTTCGTGCTTGAGGACAGATTCAAGAAAGCAGTAGTGTTCCCTCTTTATGCAGCCACTTGTCTTCCTGTTTCCTTATACGCAATCGTACAGTTTCCGCTGTACATGGATCTTTTGAAATCCATGATCACACAGGTTCCGCAACCACTCCCTTCTAGCCATGTATGATCATGTATTTTCTCGGCCACGGAATTTCTAATCTTCCGGTCCTTCACTAGTTTACGTGCTCCCCTTTCAATTGGTTTTCGACATATTTGAACCTACATTTTGTGATGGATCTACAATAATGGCTTTTCCTCCACCGTTTGGAAAAGTAGGTGTGTTCTTTGTTCTTATTGATTGTTTATCAAGGGAGTGATCCACAAAAATTTCATTGTACGGCAGCGACAGTTTTACTGGTAAATAAAAGTTGTTCTCGTGGAGAATCAAATTAATTGATTATTAGTTAAAAATTAAATTACTCAGTATTAATAAAGTTGAGAAATGCAAATTAAAAATAATAGAGTGAAATAAAATTTAAATAATAATAATAATAAAACTCTCAGGCTAATTAAGTTAACAACAACAAATCTAAAAATATTTACTCTTTGGATATGTTATCCCACTAAATTATTTATACAAAAACTTAATCAGGCGCTAAAAATGCTTGTTGTTCCACTTATAACCCTACCTCAATTAATCATGTAATCTCTCACCCAATTATACTTAGTGCAATCAAGACAAATATCACTCTAATTTAATTATGTGGAGCCTTCATGTATATGTTTATTTTAAGTGCAAATTAAATTAAAATCTGATTCCAGGTGACTTAATCCCAAGGTAAGTATAAACTCGTATATATAAGTATTTAAATTTTGTATACGCATTATAAAATATACTTCAAATTTACTAAATCATGAGGAAGACTATCAACCAAGTTGATTTAAGCAACCTCAATATATGCGGTTTGTCGTTGTTTTTGGATTATAAAAAAATCATTTACGTATAGATAAGATGGTTTGTATCTAAACTTAAACTAAGCTAAGCATGGAAGGTTAGATTAAGGTGAGACATTAAAATGTGGTAACAAACTAATTATTTTAAAAATATGACAATGTCTTTCTAAAATTAATTAATTGCTAGTGACTTTGTGGCATAATGAATCTAATCACATGCATTGAGTGTTTCTTTAAGTATGAATTTGCAAGCTTAATTCTTTTAAATGTCGTGTTGCGAATAAACAAGTTTAATAAATTACTTTTTCATATATTTTGCCATGTATTTCATTAATGAGATATAGCAAATGGTGCTAATAAGATAAACAGTAAGGGGACCTTTAGGTACATAAAATTTGTTATGGATTTATATATAAGACCCACTCAACATATGGCCCAGCAAGGGGGAATCTACTAGACGCAGATATGGCAGCTCAATATTTGGGCTTGGAGGCATAAGAGGCCCACTAGTTTAAACCCTAACCTCAAAGTACACTCTATAAATAAGAGGTAAAACCTAAAGGTACATACACTCTCTCTTGATTAGCATTCTGTCGTCATTGTACACACACCCCACCCTTTTTGGCTAACGCCTAGTTGTATATAGTGATATGCTATTCTCATAGGTATCCAATCCATGGATATCTAGAACAGTGTTAACCGATCCAAGATCAATATACTAGTCTATTGTTATACCCTACCGGCCTCGCCCTTTCGGGTGGCGGGTAGTGTGATACCACTTAATTCTTATCTTATATTACTTAACAACGTGTATCAGAGTAAATTACACAGCAGAGCATACCTTCGATTTGGGCATAGTGTACTGGTAAGATATTACAAATCTTTGTTACAAATCTCAAACATAAATACATAAAATATCTAAGAATTTTCCTCGAATGATTTGAAACCAGTCTTGTACCTTCATGTGCTAGCATCCACCACTTTATCCTGGGAGTTACTTCTAACAAGCTGTAATACATAGGTAGCAATACAGACTAAAATCCCGAAGGATCCCAGAGTAACCGTTAATCTCATACACAAAGTATATTCAAAGCATGTAAGAAAACCATAAGCACAAATCATAAGCATTCAGTAGGTCACACACAGCGAGGCACAAAGCCTAATTTGGAACAAGCAGTCTCTATAGCACATAGCACAGACTGCAGGGCACAACAAGGCCCTAGTCACACACAGCGGGTCACACACAGTAGTTCCGGTACCAAAGCGCTTGGCAAATAACAACACCGAATGCATACACAATCATGGTAAAGCATACATACAGAGACATACAAAGCATATGAGGATTAAGGTTACTACCTGGTAAATTCTTAGACTGATAATGAACTCCCAAAATTCCATAAAGTTTCGAATAACGATACTTCTTGCCTTTGATCTTAGCCTTTCCTTGAAATCTTTCCTCCTTGAACTCGCTTGTATTTTCTATCAAAACATCAAAACACCATGCAAGAATCATTCGTCAAGGTTTTAGGAATATTTATGAAGATTGAAGGGAGTAGAGCAAGAATCCCAATCCTACTTACCTCGATTTTGTGATTGGTTTGGAGATCTGACAGCATCTTCACCATGTAAACGGCACCAATCACCTCATATCAAGAATCCAAAACCATAGAAAGATTGCTTTCGCCAAAAGGAACAACATTGGAGAAGGCCCCGGGAGCTAAAAACACCAAATCGGATGTGAAATCAGACCCTTTCTTCTCCCTCTCTTTCTCTATTTCGTTTTTGCTTCTCTCCCTCCTCTCTTTTCCATGTTTTGGCCAAGAATGGCCTAAAGACAAATGAAGGGAGAAGGGGTATATATAGAACACGGGTGCGGTCCAGAACGCGCCACGTGTCTAGTCCAGAATGTGCCATGTGTATGGTCTAGAATGTCCCATGTGTCGCGTCACGTGTCTTCTTTCTATTGGACCACATAAAAGTAGCTTTATGCCTTGTCATGATTACGGGACACATGTCATGCTGACTCAAAAGCTATGTCACAATGAGGGGACACGTGTTACATTTCCATTTGACCAACAAAAGTAACTTTTGACTTGTCATGATAGCGGACACGTGTCATGCTTCTATTGGGCCAACATAAAAGTATGTTATCATGGTTCATCATGACTTACTTTATTAAAGTTACTTTTTCAGTGTTCGCTTGGGATCCTGCTCGGGTTTTACTCAAAAACGCAGGGTATACCCGACTGTCCTGAAAATACCGTATTCTTACTTGTACTGGCATATTTTCATTCAAGTAATTGTCCTATACCTTAGGACATAGTTAGGTGGCATCTTTTCCAATCAAATTTATACCGTAAAGATCTTATGTGCCCCTTTTTCACCGGCACTTTATTCCCCACTTATACATACTAAGTCCACTAACCTATATGGCCGAGTTACTTAGTCCCTCGAGAGACTTCCTATCTCTCGACATTCTTGGGATTATGCTCAAACTAGGCTTAGTCACCCGCGTTTATAGGCTTATTCCCAAGTCTCTATTTCCAAAATTCAGATATTACATCTATTAGGGTTAGACATTTCTGTTCTTATACGAACACAATTTTTTGCGACTTATTCAAAATTTAATGAAAGTTTTATTTATTTTTGCTTAAATTGAAACATACAATAAAACTTCTATAAAAAATATACCTTATATTATATTCTAAAAGAGAAATTGATACAATCTGATACCATCATAATTAGATATTAGGCCTAATTTCCTTTATTTTTTATTCATTGCTCTCTCGCCTCCCACCTTCCTCCCGGAAATGAGGATTAGGGTCCTGTTTGGATGGGCTTTTTTGAGAAAAAAAAAGCACTTTTTTAATGCAAAAAAATGTTTTTTTAATTAATTTATGTGTTTAGATGATATTTTTTAAAAAAAAAAAAACAAAAGTCACAAAAAAAAAAAAAAGTCAAAGTGCTACTTTTTTTTAAAAGCTCCAATTTGGAGCTTAAAAAAAACACTTTTTTTCCCCATCCAAACGGGCCCTATATACGCACAATAAGGAAAACGATTAGAAATTAACATGGAAGAAGTAATATGTGAAGCAGCATAAATAAGACGAAACCTGGCCAAATGGTATGATTGAATCTCAGGATGGGGGAGAGGAGAGGTGAGGATTGAGATTTTACTGAAAGAGAAGACTCAGAGAAAATAGAAAAAGGACATATTAGTAAAATCAATAAATTTAGAAAGGGTTAAGGTGCATTTTTGCCCTTAAAGTATGCGCTCAGAGTAATTTTGCCCCTGAAGTGTCAAGCATAGCAATGTTGCCCCTGAATTTTTAAAACAGCAATGTTGCCCTCCATTAAAAACCCTAACGGTCAACTAATGGTCAACATTAAGGTTTTTAACGAGAGGCAACATTGCTCCATTTTTAAACTTTAAGGGCAACATTGCTCCTAAAAAAAGTAGCAATTTTGCCCCTGAAGTTTCAAAACGGAGTAATGTTGCTCCTCTGTTAAAAACCCTAACGGTCAAGACAGGGAGGCAATTAAATTAAAGCGCAATGGAAGGAACATTTGATTTGAGGGTGGTGCCTTTAGAATGAAACAGCTATTTGCCGAATCAGAAGCTGGTCTGAACCATATATTTGCACACTGCACATATATCCTTTTTTTCAACAAGAAAAAAAAAAAAGCGCCGGGGCAGGGTCACCATATAAATGAAACACCACTCATGATTTAGTACGGATGGAAGATTTAGTATTTATTTTTTGACAGTTATAAGTACGCGTTCGATTCAAGAAATTCTTTCAGCAGCAATATCATTAAAGTTCTAAGGCGGACTAAAACAAGAACTATATGGGCATGCAGTATGAGAGTTTGGTGCTCTCAGTTGTATTGTTTAAAAAGAAAAAGCGCTGTCTCTTACAAAAGGAGCAAATTTCTTTTTTTTCTTAATAATAAAGGCAAACCAAAGCTTGAAAGATGAGATAGGGACTAAACTATAAAAATCTAGCCTTTAGTACATCAAACTAGAAAATTAATCAAGTAGTGACAGGCCCGTTGATCATTCAAAATCATATCAAGACATCTTCTGGAAATTGTTGGAATCAAAACCATGTCAGTATCAACAGGAACATTATGACCTTCCTTGGCTATTTAGTCAGCACATGAGATGTTTTCCTTTGGAATATGATGTAACTCCACATTCTAGTCCCGGAAGAGAAAATCTCTAGTCTCCCCAATAATGCCCTTTGATTTTTAACTTCATTAAATATATCTCACTCATTATCCCTTTGAAATAAATTTTCACAAATTATCTATCATACATACTCTTTTTAAATGAGGGTGTAATTGAAAATAAATGTATAAAAGTTACATATTTTTTTTTTTAACTAACATTTTAAACCGTGTTATTTTGGTAGTTGTTCCTTATAAAAAGCATTAAAGGGAGTATTTATTAAATGTATAAACTGAATGAATGAGAGGTAATTAAAGAGTGAGTCTAGCTAAATTTAAAGAAATATCACTATGGCCCTTTTTATAGGTCTAATTTACCTAATTCTAATATATTAAGGAAATTTAGTTAATTTATTGGATATGTCCAAAATTGGTCCATTTTCTTAAATCTACCCTCATATAGGAATAGTATTCTCAACCTTGCTTTCTCTTTCATCTTTTTTCTTTTTCCAACATAAACTAATTCTTTTGTTTTCAAACTAGACTTATAAAAAAAAATCAAAGTCACATATACAGAAAAACAAGAGGATCCAAGACGAAATATAATATTTTTCTGAGTTAATGATTGAAGTAGCTTTAATTTGTCTCTCTGGTCTTCGACCAATTGTGTGTGCGCGTTCGTGAAACACATGGGTTATGGGTATATGGACTTGGCTTCCATCCTCTTTTTTCCGTCCTCTTCTCATCCTCTTTCTTCATCTCAACCATTGGATCGAAATCTCAACCGTTCGATTTAATCTTTTATAAAAATATTATTTTAAATATTTTATTGATTATTTTAATAATTTAATTTTTTATTAATACTTTTATAAAAGATTAAATCCGAACCGCTTCATCTTTCAATCTAACGGTTGAGATGAAGAAAAGGATAGGAAGAGGATGGGAAGGGAAGTGGATGTGGGAGCCAACTCCGGGTATATGCGACTGCTGCGTTTTTCAAGGCACGCAAATATTTTGATACACTCCCTCTTGTCCTTATTATAAAGCACTAAGTAACAGTTCTTACAAATCAATAAAAATAGTTAAGCTCAATAAATTATCCTAAAATTTAAGTAACTTTCAATACTATCCCTACTAATTGCACCAAACTCTAATATTATATTAATTATTACTCTCACCTACTACCTTTATTAATTATGGGCATACATAAAAAAAAAAAAAAAAAATAAGCAATGTGCTTTGAAAACAAACAAGTGCTTTTTAAAAATGACTAAATATAATTTCTAGTTAGAGGGAGTATATATATTAGAAAAAGCTTGCTCTTTAATTCCATTTTGTAACTTTGAAGATTTCTAGACTGTGAATGCAAGGTGGTGGAGTACTTAATTAGCTATAGATAACTTGTAAAGCAAGAGAAAAGAAATAGAAAGAATCGCATGGCACAACTTCAGAATGGATCTTACTCAACACGTAGGAATTAGAAGCTGCTCTGTTTTCGTGATCCTCTCGTCTATTCTACTGGTATGCATTATATATTATATAAAATTAGGAGTATTAATATCTCTATCTCTCTCTCATCCGCACCGGCCACTTGCGAGAGGCAAAATGTTTTCTGCTTTTAATGATTCTTCTGATGATTTCATGAACACGAATGGTATCTATCTATTGTGTGTATCATAAAAGAGAGGTTAGATTTAATTTATGGCTGTTTTGCTACCCTTTATTTTCTTTATTTCTTCTCACCTTCATTCAAATTAACGCTGTCCCCACCTATTTTGTCTTTTTCCGCCAGGAAGCTAATCAAGAAATCTGGCATTCATTCTTTTTGTTAACGTGTTGTGAATTAAAGGGCAGAGTTTGGTATAAAATGACATAACGCTGAATGAGGAGCCAAGTGGGCGAACAACATTGTGGTCATCATCATATAATTCATCATCGTCATCAAAACCTGAACAAATGGAGATAGAACAAATGGAGACAGGGATGGATTATGATTTTGCCTCATTTGATGCTTTTCTAGCGCCGGAGGATGAATTATCACAGTCCACATTCAAAGGTGACTGGGAAAAGGTGGTTGAGTTATATGAAACACAACCATGGCTTCAGATAAGTGTGATCAATAGGTCAAGAGACACAGCACTGCACATGGCCATCAATGACGACACAGAAGATGTTGTGCTGAAGCTTGTAGGGTCAATCTTCGACAATCAGGAGAAGAAAGCTCTGGAAATGAAGAACAACAGAGGCGAAACCCCTCTGCATCGCGCAGCCACAAGGGAGTCGGTGAAAATGTGCATGTGTATCGTAGAGGCGGGAAAATGCATGGGCCTGGATTTGCTGAGTATTACTAACATTTGGGGCGAGACGCCCATGTTCACGGCGGCTCTTTACAACCGTAAATATGTTTTCATCTTCCTCCACGATGCTGCTAAAAAAGCATACCCATATGACAGAGAAAAACCGTATCAGTTTCTTAGAAGAACCGATGGTTCTGGAGATACTGCCCTTCACTCTGCCATAAGGAGGGAGCATTTTGGTGAGCATATATCATCATTCGTCTAGGTTTCTTTGTGTTGTATTATTAATACATACACATATATACATATATGCAGATTTGGCATTCCACATGATCATATTGTACCCAGATCTAGTGGGCAAATCCGATGCGAAGGGAATGACTCCTCTTTATGTCCTTGGCAGCAAGCCTTCTGCCTTCAGAAGTGGCCTGCGGCTCTCCTGGTGGAAGCAAATCATATACTACTGTAAGTAATAATGTTTGTGATTAAGGCATCATTTGTGTGTGTAGCTAGTATTCTTTCCAGGAAGAAAATAATTATTTGTGTCTAGCTAGTATTCTTTCCTGGAAAAAAATAATAATAATCCTCTTGTCACTAATATAAGATATATTTACCTAATTTGATTAGATTAAAGAAGTTTTTTAAATTAATTCACGTGACGTGTATTATTTTCTAAAACACCCAGTCATCTTCTATAATTTCATCGTTCCTTCCCCATCTTAATTATTATTGATAGAGCATTAATAGTGGTAAATTAAGAAAAAAAAATTGATAAATATAAAAATTATGTTTTATAAAAATTATGTTTTATATCTAAGATCATGGTCAAATCTCTAAATATATCTTATATTAAAAAATAGAAGTAACATAAAATTAATTGTCCACTTTAGCCAAAACTTTATGTGTTGCTATAATTAATAACTTTGTCGTTCCTGCGAGATAATTATTGTTTTTTCTTTTTTGGAGGAAAGGTATCAGTGTGAATAAGCTGAAATATGATCCGAGACGCATTGCCACTTCGAGAACATCATCAGCTAAGGAGCCGGAAGACGAGGGTCCGGCCCCGCATAACTACCTGACATGTTGTCAATTCCTTTGGGGTAGGGTGCCTACTCTGGTAGTATATATATATATATTTTTTTTTTAAAATCCAAAATATAAAATTTAGTTAATTTTTTTTATATGATTAAGAAAATTAATTAAATTACTTTAAAATATTTATATTTTTCATTTTTCATTAAACTAATTTATTCCACACATAAACTAACATATAATTTAATCATACACAACATACAATATGAATATATAATTTATTTGCTTCTTTAATCTCTCTTAAAACAACTCAACTAACACTTTTATTTAAGGCCAGATGTATTCAAATTATTGAATGCAACAACTCAAGATTCCTCTTAGTAATAATTTTTCAAATTTGTGACAGTTGTCAAGAAAATTAAAGAGTATTGGCCGAGACAGGCCAAATCATTAAGCGGCGAATCAGGAGGTAAAAGCCAAACAAATTCATACTCCTCCATGGATATGATCTTTGACTTAAAAAGTTATACTTTGACTTCTGACCATGCATTCTTGATGCTGCGCAGGAAAGGAGGAAGGAGAGGATCCAGAGGCCCCATATAACTCCTATGTTAAAAAAAATATTCCTCCGAATATTCCTCCGAATTATACTACCCTTTATGAGCTTCTGGTCTTTGTCTCCCTAATTTTGTTGCGCTTCTCGGGATTTGGTATATACACACACACACACACCCCCAATTCGATCAAGTTTCATTTCTTGCACTCATCATTCTATCTAAAATTCACAAGAGGCCTCGTGAATAATGTTTGACCATTTTTAGATTTTGCGTACATCTACGAGTTGACTCTAGTAATTAATTATAAAATAAGTTAAGAAAAATTATATTATTTATAACATGCATGTAAATATAGTGTGGCATGTGATGGAGTTAAATTTATATTCACAGTACTCATTTTGTATGAATTGAATTATTTGACAGAGTCGATAGTTAACAAAATAAGGGAAGAGAAAGAAAAGCATGGATGGAGCGTTCAGATATTGAAGGCACTCACGGAACATAGAAGAGCAGACATTACTGAAGGAGGAGATCCGTTCGGAAGAGGAAAGGTATTTGATCCGAGACAGCAAAAATCATCACCATCAACCAATGCTCAAGTTCAAAAGGGTATTATAGTCTCTCCATTGAATTTCCACTTCTTTCAAATCAAACATGCTATCGATCTGCTGTGTTAATTAAGGACATAAAGAAAGCGAAACAAATGCATACACAGGGAGTGTTCATATATTGGATGAACTCATGGCATGGCCTGGCAAGGCGTGCGCCATAGAGGACATTATAAATCAGAAGGGTAATCTATTTAATTTTCATCATCGGTTAGCTCATATTAAAAACCCAATATATATGTATCTGCTGTGTCTTGAAACAAAACAAAAATCAATATGCATAGTTCATCAAGTAATTAATATTAATCCATAGTATTGGGGGACGTACGGATAAATGTTTGGCATGTGGCAGTCAAAGAGGTCGGGGAAAATAAGATAGTAGAGGAAGAAACTCATACTGCCTTGTTGGAGGCAGCCCAGAATGGTGTAATTGAAGCAGTGGAGAAAATTTTAAGCGAATTACCAGTCTCCGTCTACGATATCTCATCAAAGAACAAAAATATATTGCTGGTGGCTGTGGAGAACAGGCAACCCAGAATTTTAGAGGCACTGCAGAGATACATAACCACAGTATTAAAAAAGCCTAGTCTCTGGGATGAACTTATTCAGTCTGTGGATACTGATGGCAATAATATATTGCACTTGGCAGCAAAGTACGAATCGCAGATTCAGGGCTCTAGCGCCTTGCAGATGCAACAAGAAATCAAGTGGTACGAGGTAAATATATTTGTGTGTGTGTGTGTGTATGTAGATATCATATTTATTTTCCACTCTCAGTATCGATAAATGCATTAGTTATTCTTGCAAGTGTTTAAATTTAACTAGTCTCACAATCGGAATTTGAATTGCAGTATGTGAAATCGTTTCTGCCATCCCACTATACATTCCTTACAAACAAAGATGGGAAAACTCCGGGACAAATCTTCCTTAAACATCATGAAAATCTTTTTGGAAAGAGTGACGAATGGCTTAGTCGTACGTCTGAATCTTGCTCAGTCGTGGCTGCGCTGGTTGCCGGAGTTGCCTTTGCCACATCAAGCACCGTACCCGGTGGCAACGACGACAAGACTGGCAAACCAACCTTGGAAGGACATGCTGGGTTTGATACTTTCGCTGTCGCTGCACTAATGGCCCTCTGCTTCTCTGTCACTGCACTAATCGTGTTCCTTTCCATACTTACCTCTCGAAAACAACCAGCTGATTTTATGAAAAAAATTCCGGTGAAGCTTTTTCTGGCCTTAAGCTCATTGTTCGTGTCCATAATATCAATGTTTGCCTCTTTCTGCGCAGCGCATTCCTTTGTGCTTGAGGACAAGTTCAAGAAATCAGTGCTCCCTCTTTATGTTATAGTCTGTCTTCCTGTTTCCTTCACAATTATGGAGTTTCCACTCTACATGGATCTTTTCAAAGGCATTTTTATGAAAGTTCAAAGATACGACCAGGGACGTATTTAGAAGGGGCAGTAGTAGTGGTGCTGATCCTCTTGTATAATTCCTAGATCCCCTCCAGTTTGTTGGCAATTTAAGATATGAGAAAGATGAGAAGAAAAACAATACTTTGATTATAATTTCAAAAAATACACTCTGTTTCTTTCAAACACACGACTCGCTCTTGCTCTCTCTTTTTCCTCTAAGTGCTACAGCACTTTTCCTTATCACTCAATCTCTCTTTTATCTGATACAAGTTTTCGGATACACACACACTGCAGCGCTGAAACACACACATATATATAGGCTATTCTTTTGCCGCCTCGTACAATGCCGACTCCATCATCACAGCTGTTAATTATAATTGTTTGATTGTCTTGTACTTTGCTTTTTCATAGCTATTAATTCTTCACAGCTTTTAATTTTTCACAGCCTCCTTTGTTGACTTTTAGACCACTTACTCGTTAGCAGCATCATCTACACGTTGCCATGCTTCTTTATCCATTTGACACCATAGGCTTTTTATTTGACACCACATGCTTCTAATCGACACCTCACTTTCTAATGCTTCTTTTGTTTGACAACTCATAATTTCTCATCTCCATAATCTGGCGGTAGCTGTACATGGTTTTAGCAGGCTGGCGGTGAATTAATGAAATAAAGATAAACACAAAAAAACCGAGTTTGTCTTCTATCACTCCCCCTCAAACTCGATTTTTTATACCAATCATATGTTTGAATTTGTTGAATGTATCCACCTTCAACGGCTTCGTAAAAATATCTGCTAGTTGTTCTTCAGTTCTGCAATAGATTAACTCCACAACTTTATTCTTGACTTGCTCCCGTATAAAATGATATTTGGTGTCAATGTGTTTGCTCCGATTGTGAGAGACTGGATTTTTGCTAGTGAAATTGCTGACTTGTTGTCCACATGTATGGTGATTGAACCTTCTTGCTCATGATGTAACTCTTTCAAAATATTCTTTAGCCATATTGCTTGACATGTGCACGCTGCAGCGGCTATGTATTCAGCTTCACATGATGAGAGAGCAACTGTTTGTTGTTTCTTTGACGACCATGAAAATATTGCCGAGCCAATATGAAATGCATATCCCGAAGTACTCTTCCGATCATCTATATCTCCACCATAATCACTATCTGAGTAGCCAATTAACCTTGAATTTTGAGAATGCGTATAGAAGAGCCCATGATTGATAGTTCCTTTGATGTATCTCAAAATTCTTTTTGCCGCACGGAAATGATCTTGCTTTGGCCGCTCCATGTATCTGCTAATTAAACCAACTGCATACATAATATCTGGTCTAGTGAAAGTTAAGTACCTCAAGCTTCCAACCAAGCTCTTGTATAGTGTTGGGTTTACGGGTTTTCTTGTTGAATGAGCATTTTTTCAACTTTGTTCCTTTTTCTATCTTCACCGTCCAAGGGGTGTTGTCATAGGCTTGCAAATCTTTCATTCTAAACCTTCTCCCGCTCAATATCTCTTGTGCATATTTCTTTTGCGACATAAATATTCCTTCCTCGCTTTGTTCCACCTCGACTCCCCGTAAAAATAAGACATCTCTCCAATATCTCGTCATTTCAAACTCTCTAGTCATAGCTTTCTTAAACTCAACAAACATACCTGGATTATTTCCTGCTGAAGATCATATCATCCACATACGAAATCTAACATACGATCATTATATCTCCATCTTCATTCCTTTTCGTGTATAAAGCATGCTCGTATGGACTCTTCACAAATCCATTCTTCTGAAAGTATTCATCTATTCTCGTGTTTCATGCTCTTGGAGCTTGCTTCAATCCATATAGTGCCTTCTTCAACCTTCAAACTTCAAAACTTTGTCCTCTTCTCCTTTTATTACATATCCTGGTGGCTGTTCAATATAGACCTCTTCTTCTAAGTACCTGTTGAGGAAAGCTGACTTCACATCCATCTGGTATATCTTCCATTTGTTTTGTGCTGAAATTGCTGTGAAAAGTCTGATAGTGTCAATCCTTGCAACTGGTGCAAAAACCTCTTCATAATCAATTCCGTATTTCTGCTTGTAGCCTTTAGCTACTAATCTTGCCTTGTGCTTCTCCACCTTTCCTTCTTTGTTGGTCTTTGTCTTGTATACCCACTTAACTCCAATGGGCTTATGCTCCTTAGGCATAGTTGTGAGCTCCCACGTGTCATTCCTTTTAATTGTGGCGATTTCATCGTTCATAGCTTTCTTCCACTTTTCATCTTTTGCTGCTTCTTCATATGTCACCGGATCACATTCTGCCACCAAGCAAAATAATGAATAATCAAGTGTAGTTTGTACTGGATCTGTAGCATCGTAGATATCACTTAAGCTTCTCATTTTTGCTGTTACTCCCCGAATTGCTGCTCTCACATCTTTCCTTCCTATTGTTGATGGTGTAGATGCAGGAGTTGCTGGATTAGGACTTGGTGGAGGAGATTGATCATTGTCTGCTTCAACTGTTTGGTCCTTTGAGTCAACGTCATCTTTAAAGAATAAGCCTTCCACTCTTTTTTCTTCATCACTCCATTTCCAGTAGTCTGCTTCATCGAACTCTACGTCTCTTGAGATGACTACTTTCTTCGTTAGAGGATTATACAATCTTTAAGCTTTACTCCGCGCTCGTAGCCAATGAAAATGCATTTTTCTCCTTTGTCATCTAACTTCTTCCTCTTTTGATCTGGAATATGAGCGTATGCTATGCAACCAAAGATTCTTAGATGGCTAACCTCCGGCTTCCTACCACTCCATGCTTCATCTGGTGTTTTGAACTTGACACTTTTTGTTGGACAACGATTTAATAGATAGGCAAAGACACCTGAATGCTTTGGCCCAAAATGTTCTCGGCATATGTTTTCCTTTAAGCATGCTTCTTGCCATATCGAGAATAGTGCGGTTCTTTCTTTCTGCAATTCCATTTTGTTGTGGCGTGTAGGCAGCTGTCAACTGATGAATTATTCCATGCTCCCAGCAAAATGCTTCAAATAATTTGGAAGTGTATTCTCCTCCCCTATCTGTTCTGAGCACCTTTAAATACTGACCACTTTGCTTTTCTGCCATTGCCTTAAACTCCTTGAATTTATCAAGAGCTTCGGACTTTTCTTTGAGGATATATACCCAAGCTTTTCTGCTGAAATCATCAATGAATGTGATATAGTACTGTTTCCTCCAAGTGAAGGAATGTCAAATGGACCAACTATATCTCGAGTGAACTAGTTGCAGTGGTCTTTTTGCTCTCCATGACTTGCCAACTTCAAATCTTTGTCTATGTTGCTTTCCTCGCATGCATCCTTCACATAGTTGATCTGGATGATTTATTGTTGGCAATCCGGTCACCATCTTTGCTTTTGATAACAGCTTTAGGCCAGTGAATCCGAGATGACCAAATCTGAGATGCCACAACCATGAACTGTCTTCAATGGTAGACTTCATGCACTTTATTGTTGGCAATCCGGTCACCATCTTTGCTTTTGATTCCGAGATGACCAAATCTGAGATGCCACAACCGTAACCTATTTCAATGGTAGACTTCATGCACTTGATTCCATCTCGTTCGTATATTTAACTTGAATAGACGATTGCTTGTCATTTCAACTTTTGCTATCAATTCTCCTTTCTGATTTTTCATGGTGAGAGAGCTATCTTTTAAATGAATATCATATCCCTTCTCCAATAGTTGACCAATACTAAGAAGATTGCTCTTCAAAGATGGTATATAATAGACATTTGTAATGTATCCTCTATCTCCATTCTTTGTAAATATCATAATATTACCTCTTCCTCTAACTGCAGTTTTTGTGTGATCACCGAATGTGACTTCTCCTTGGATTCCTTCATTCAACTCTGTGAACAACTCCTTTCTGCCACACATATGATTACTTGCTCCAGTATCAAGGTACCAAACATTTTTTCCAAGATCTTTTCACCTTTGTAAGTGAACAAGACGGTTGGTTCATCAAGTTGTACTACATTTGCTTGTGTAATGACTTCTCCCCTCAACTTTAGCAAAGATCTCTACACTCATAACTAAGATGGCCAAATCTATTGCAATTATAACATTGCAATTGGGATTTATCACTTCGTTGTTGATATTTGCCTCCTCCTCTAGACAAGAATCCTCGACCTCGGCTTTGGCCACGACCTCGATTATATGATCCTTGACCACGTTCATATTCTGCTGCATAGGTTTCAAATCTTCCATTTGATCGGCCATATCCACTGCGTCCACCACGACCACCTCGAGCATTAAAGCCACCTCGGGTGTAATATCCACCTCTATATCCACCACGATTTCCTCTGCCACGTACATAGCTGCTGTTGGCTTGATTTTCATTTAGCGATAATTTGGTCTGCAAAGCTTGCTCCAAATTACTAGAGCCTTCATTTAGATTCATTCTTTGTTCGTGGGCTTGAAGAGAACCCACAAGCTCATCAATGGACATGAACCGACAAGTCTTTGGCTTCTTCTATGGCGGTAACAATGTAATCAAACTTTCTTGTCAAGGACCGTAGAATTTTCTCTATTATTCTGACATCATCTAGAGTCTCTCCGTTTCTCTTCATTTCTTTAGCCACCTTTTGCACTCGTGAGACATAATCTGTAACTGGCTCCGTATTCTGCATTTTTAGATTCTCAAATTCAGCTCTGAGTGATTGCAGTCGTACCCTCTTGGCTTTATCTACTCCTTCACAAGATTTTTGTAAAATCTCCCATGCATTTTTGGAAGATTTTGCATCTGATATTTTTTCAAAGATTGATTCATCAACACCTTGAAAAATTAAGAATAGAGCTTTTTTGTCCTTCTTCCGGGACTCCTTAAGCGTCTTTCTCTGAGTATCTGTCAAAGCTGCTTCTGCGGCTGCATTAGCGGGCTCCGTGTATCCATCCTCAACAAGGTCCCATATATCTTGGGAACCTAGTAACGTCCTCATTTGAATACTCCAGTTTCCATAATAGCCTTTCGACAATTTAGGAATTTGTGGTTGCACCATCTCCGCCATCTTTATCGATCACGGCTCTGATACCACTTGTTGGCAATTTAAGATATGAGAAAGATGAGAAGAAAAACAATACTTTGATTATAATTTCAAAAAATACACTCTGTTTCTTTCAAACACACGACTCGCTCTTGCTCTCTCTTTTTCCTCTAAGTGCTACAAGTTTTCGGATACACACACACTGCAGCGCTGAAACACACACATATATATAGGCTATTCTTTTGCCGCCTCGTACAATGCCGACTCCCATCATCACAGCTGTTAATTATAATTGTTTGATTGTCTTGTACTTTGCTTTTTCACAGCTTTTAATTCTTCACAGCTTTTAATTTTTCACAGCCTCCTTTGTTGACTTTTAGACCACTTACTCGTTAGCAGCATCATCTACACGTTGCCATGCTTCTTTATCCATTTGACACCATAGGCTTTTTATTTGACACCACATGCTTCTAATCGACACCTCACTTTCTAATGCTTCTTTTGTTTGACAACTCATAATTTCTCATCTCCATAATCTGGCGGTAGCTGTACATGGTTTTAGCAGGCTGGCGGTGAATTAATGAAATAAAGAGAAACACAAAAAAACCGAGTTTGTCTTCTATCACAGTTATTATTAATTCGATAATCTATGTAAATCTCGCTAGATTTTCTGATCTTACGTGACTGCTGATTCGTCCTTCAATATTTGACTTTGTGATATTCTAGTTCTAAAACTATTGCACGTACGACAATGCTATTGCACATGTTTGACGATATTAAACTTAACCCACATTTTTCAGATCAAGTTTTAAATACATACAAAATCATTTACTTCTTTGGACTCTTTTTATAATATGAAAACCTATCGCAAGCAAAATTTCATATAAAAAAAAGTTGAGGTTTTGCGAAATTTCGACAAAGTCTTGCTAATAAGTTAGGTCTTTTGAAAACCGTGCAATAACACAACAACCCACATGTAGAATATGGAGCGGTGTAGCTAAACAACAATATATTCAATATTTTTTATTCACAACACGAATTTTGATTCCTGGGCTTGAGACTAAAATATGCAATGACACGTGAGCAAGATAAAAGCCTAAGAGATGATCAAATTGCGTAAATGCACGGTTATATCGAATATTATGTACTCGTATGTTTTTTTTTCCCCTTTTTTTTTAAAGAGGGGGGGATTGATCTGATGAAGAAACTGAGTGGGACAACGTGGTCTGGAACTTGGACGGAAAAGCTGTCCCATTCTAGTCAATTCCTTCAATTTCATCACTTTTGGCTCTTGTGAGCTACAATCTCTTCTGCTTTTTACTTCTTTTATTTTTGTCCCTCTTAAAAATCAGACGTACACAATCAGACGCATCACTTTATCCACTGCTTGCTTTTATAATTAAGGTTCTCATCATTGTATGCACCGGAAGGAGATACTCTCTTCATCATCTTCCTTATTATTCTTTCTCATCATCCATTTAGACCGTCTAATTTTTAATCCAACGATCCAGATGGCTTTTTCAAAAAACCGCATGCTATAGACATTACCGCATGCGGTTTTTTGAAAAAGCCCTTTAAATCGTTGGATCAAAAATTGGACGGTCCAGATAGATAAGGAAGAGGGATAATGAAGGAGATGCTTATGAGAGAAACCGACTCGACCGCCTCACTACCTTTCTTGAGCTACAATTTTTTTTTTTTTTTTTCCCTTTCTGATTTCACCCTCTCTGAAACTTGGACGGAGGTTCAACTGCGTCGATCTTTATGGTTTCTATTAGTCGTGCAAAATCACTCGGTATACTGAGAAGGCAAGATGGTCAAGTACTTCAATATCTTTAATTTCTAAAGAGAAAAGAATTAAAAGAGAATCACAAAACACGACTTTCAAATAGTCTCATCTGTACCCACTTTGGAATGAAATCTCCAACACGTAGGAATGAGAAACTGGTCTGTTAATTTGTACAACTTCGGGCATCTGAAAAGCATACTTTGTCGAGATTTAAATCATCATACGTATCTGTAACAACTTATTTACCGAAAGTTTAATCTATTTTGTTCCACTTGTGACAAGTATATATATACCTTTCTTTTCATTTGAATTTTTCTATACCTGAGATTTGTAATACTAATAATCTTTTGAGGTTGTTTGGTATGGTGGATTTGAAAGGGAGAGGAGGGAAAATCTTGACAAGTTAGATTTAAAAGAATTGGATAAGTGGGATTATAAAGTTTTAAAAAATAGACGGAGTAAGATAAAAGAGAAAGAAAAATTAAGTAAAACCTTATAAGCTCATGATAAGTTCATATTTTGCTATATGTTTCTATTGTCTTTTGATTGATTTTAATTGAATATTCATGCTTAAAATATCCTTGTTTGATCAGATGTGATAGATTTCATGAATATGTGAAAGTAAGGATTGGAAGAGCTTAATTGATACATTTTAGAAGTTATCATGTATGTCGGCAGGAAAAGGACTTAACTTATGTATGTCTGAGCTTAGATAGCATTGCTAGATCAATGCTATAGCGTTGCCGCAGCATCGCAACGTAAGTGATTAATAGACTCTGCAGTATCGTGCTCTATTATACACTGATCTTTTCTTGAGCAAAAATATAGAAGATAATTGCGGAACTTGGGCCGACACATATTGCACTACCAAAAAAGTCATTTTTTGCTACGGAAAAATTCCATCACAAAAAAGGCATTTTCCGTTGCAAAAATTGTTTGCAACGGAATTTGTCAATCGGAAAAAAGTGCGTCGCAATTGGGACGGAAAACAAGAATTCCGTCACAAATTTCAACATTTTGTGATGGAATTTAATTCCATCGCAAATTTCAAGAATTTGTGATGGAATTCAATTGTGTCACAAATTTTGAAATTTTGTGACAATTTTTTTCCTTCACAAATTTAATTTTATTAAAAAAAATTCAAAAAAAATAAAAATTGCATAAAAAATATTAAAAATTACGAAATAACAAAAACTTGTATATCATAAAATATATAGTAACAATCATAAAGCGTTTACATAGAGAAAAACAAAATATAAATAATAATGTTGTGAATAATATGAACTAAAAACTAGTCTAAACAGCAACATTATGATCTTCATTATCATCATCACCAGGAGCCGACCCCGTACCCTTGGCTTTCAATAGGGACTGGAGTTGAAGTTGCATCTCCCTCATCATCGCGTGTGTCTAATGCAGCTCAATTGCTTGCTAACTCATTGCTATCATGTCCGGCTCAGCTCAACTGCTTGCTCCCCGCACCAACGCCTTCATCTTCTTTATCTCATCTACAAAAACAACATTAGAAAGTAACTTTATTTTTTGTACTTCATTTAAATGGACAAGAGAATGAAAATGTAACAACCAATATCAAATGTATTACGTTTAACTGCAGAAACACCTTTACTGTCGAATGAGGATGAATTTGAAGTTTTGTAATATATATATATATATATATATATGGGGCAAATCCATGTGATTATTTAAGACAATATTATATAAGACTTAATCAAGTTTATTTAATATACAATTTTCCAACATTATCTTTTGTATTTATAATTATCTTTTAATCTAAACAGTATTTATAATTTGTTTTTTCAAATTGTCCATGTTTATTGTATAACTTGTTAAGGATAGTTTTAAATCAAAAATTTAAATGAGATAATTTTTGTTAAAAAAATTAACAGTCATTTTTATAAGAGACTAAATCAAGTAGTTAATTTTATTAATTTTTATAATACATGCAAATTCAATTACTCCTTAAAGTGAGACATTCCTCCTACTTTACATTAATTAATTAATTCTCTTATCCCTAAACATCACTTCTCAACACTTCACTTTTCTTATTTCAAGACCATTCTATTTATAGATTTCAACACCATCCTATTTAGAGATTTATACTACTATTTCATCACAATGCAAACATACAATTACATCAAGGTTGATTAACTACACATTTAATTTGTACTATATACATAGTGGTAATTTATAATCTTTTGATTGAATTATATGCACAAATATTTCCATTATTATTATTATTATTTGTTACAGACATGGATAAGGCCCATATTCAATATATGGCCCAGCAAGGAACATATCGCATATCAGGATCTAATCTTATCTACAATCCAGGTATATCTAAATCTAAATCTAAATGACTATCTAAAAGTTAGGATATTAGGGCCACGGATCACAGGGCCCAAGCCACATCAACCTAAGGTACACTCTATAAATACGGAGGTAAAACCCTAAGGTACACAGGTTCTAACCCTAGACTATTTACATACAATGATCCCTCTTCAGGGTACGTAGGCCCTAGGCATTGCTCCTAGGTCAAGTCCAAACCAATCAACATCAAATATGTTAGTCCATTAGGGCTAACGTTATCGTAACGTAACATTGGCGCCTACCGTAGGGACCGTAAACTACGATTCCCGCGACCATAGAAGGTCAATAAATCCAATTATCAACGGCCAAACGAACAACCACGGAGTTTGAATGTAGACGTAAAAATTTCCTGTTTGGGGATTAAAGCGTTCACGTTCCTTTACATGCATGAGACGGATCTGCCATATACAAGATCCCGCATTCCCCAGCGTACGAACTCTGAACGAGTTATTCTCACCCATGGTACTGGGCTACTAGCACGTCCCCATCATCCGCAAAGAGAAGATTCTGACTCCGCCGTCTCTTGAGTCTAAGAAACTCATCCGGCTTCAAAACCTAATTTTTCCGATTGGAGTCTCAGCTTTTTGATCAAGTTCTCGATGGTTGGGGATTGACCGACCTCGTCGATGTATCTGTTTCCTCCAATCACGGCGACGCATGCGGCTGATGTCATCGTGATTTTTTGCATCTCCATCCACCGCTGCCGAGGTCTAAAACTCACCAGGGGAGCACCATTGTTGTCACCTTCATCTTCTCTGTCTCGGTCCTTTCCCGCAATTCTAGCGTTCTTGGATCGAGGAAAGAAATTAATTCCATCCGAGCTGCCAGCGTGAAGTCGTCTGAGTCCGTGGCTGGGATA
This sequence comes from Acacia acuminata, assembly GCA_019022655.1. Classification (NCBI taxonomy): domain Eukaryota; kingdom Viridiplantae; phylum Streptophyta; class Magnoliopsida; order Fabales; family Fabaceae; genus Acacia; species Acacia acuminata. The sequence goes on along the minus strand of JAFJYI010000441.1, from coordinate 184,714 downwards.
ATCTTCATGAGGTGGCCAAGAAATTGTTGGCGGGGTCAACGTCGGTCTTCATACAATGGCTGGGGTCCTTCTCATCAGCTTGCCGAGATTGGAGTTGAAGCCGTCTGGGTCTATGGCCATGGCCGGGATAACGTGAAGCCGTCATGTAAAATCTTGGAGCCGAGATACTTCAACCTGAGCAAATTATCCGTGTTAGACATGGAGTCAGTGAAGAAGCTCTGGCCAATAAAGAATGACGATGCGAGAACCGATGTACCCGCCGGTTTATCGAAGCCGCTTGTGGCCCTTTTATTTCAATCGCTTCCGGCACTTTTATTTCAACACATTTTTATAATGCTATGACCCGGTTTCTGTTTATTTCCATGTTTTATTGCACTTCAAAGTCGCAAGATCGCGAGGTGATAATGGCGGAGTTGGTTTATGGGACTCCCGGCAAAGAGCAGCAAGCTGCCGGAGTGGGAATTCTTCTTCAGATCATGATGCTGGTTTTGTCTTTCGTTTTGGGCCGTGCCCTTCTTCAGATCATGATAATGAGTCAAAAGGCGCTGTCGGTTCAACGTTTTCTTCTGCGGAGTTGATTTCCTAGCGAATGCAAGCCAGGACTAGAGGGCGATTCTATTTGCCTTCCAAAAAGTGAATCTTAGCGCTTGGGGGTCAACTTTCGCGTTGCAGAGTTGAGACTTGTATTTTATCACGGGTTATTGGTCTTCTCTGATTTCTCCATCTCCAGTTTTAAGGACATGGAGTATAAGAGATGCAGATTCATATCAGATTACTACTCGAGGTGCCTGAGATACCTAAATGTGGACTTGGTGGCCGCGAGATATCAATCAAGGAGAAAGGTGTTTAACTCATTCATTTAAAAAGAGTTAAAAGATAGCAATGTCGGAATTCACGAAGTGGCCAAAGAATTTTGTTCATCTTGTCAGGTACCGACGCTAGGGTGCCGAGGTGTGTATGTCGGAGGAGGAGTACACTCCACCAGATTGGAGTAGCCGAGATTCCAATGCCGAGATTGCCGAAACCTCAGATGTAAGTAGCTAGATGTCTGAGAAGACCTGCTTGAACCGAGGAGCCTTTCTCAGTGATTAAGCCGAGATCGTTGAGCCGAGGCCGAGATTCTCATAATTTGAAGATTTCCTGGGTGGAGGCCGAGATACTCTTGCTGAGCGATGAACCGCAGGAAGCAAATTGAAGGAAGAAAATCAAAGATTAAAACTTGCCTGCTCCATTCCGAGTTAGGGTCTAAGCTCCTTTTCTTCACTCCGTTAAAAAGAAAGATCATCGTAGCTCTTCCGAGATTCGCGTCGTCGTGAAATATCACAGTGTTACTGGCAATTTATCTTGAAGACCTCGTATTGCCATCCTCGGTGGAAGAAAACAAGCCGACCAACAAAGGAGCACTGGGATTTGTTTGTGCTTCACCGAGGGGTCTCGGGCATATCTGTTTTGTAGATTGATTTCTTCTCTGTGAAGAACAATTATGTCGGCAACAAATATCTGCCTCCAGGATTGAGGCGGCAAGATGATGGTAATCTCTTTCTTTTTGAATATTTAAATCATATTTGTTATGGACCTCGGAAATGGGCCTGACCAAGTCAAGCCCACTAGAAGGCCAACTGCCACACGGTTATCCCTACTACCACAGTAGTGCAGGGAGTGGGGACACAGCATGCGACATCATGGGAATATGCTACCTGGAAAGTCGGACCGACCCGGCTTGGTTATAAATAGGGGCATACCCCGGTGAACGGTACACACGTATTCTCCCCTACTCTTTAGATATCGTCCCACTGTGCACACACCCCACACCTCTGTTGTGTACAGTGATCATCTTGTCCGTTGTTATCTGTGCCATAGATAACACTGGATAAGCCTACCAGATCCTATATTGAAGTTAACCAGCCTCCAAGGCTGAGACATTTGTGTTCCATATCGGAACATTGGCGCCGACCGTGGGGAACAAGTAAACTTCGAATCCCATACCATAAGGCCACGAACCTATCATAGCAAATGGCGAATACAAGAGGACGTGGTACAACAACTCGGCAAAATCAAGTGCCAGATGAACAACCAGAACAACATGATGGACAAGCGTCACGGCAGGGGGGCCCGAGGAACCCAGATGAAGAACAAGTGTTGGTAGAAACCGAAGCGGAGACGTCGGACACAGCGAAATCTCCACCCCTGAAAATGTCGCTGTCTGGCAAACCAAAACCCTTGAAGTGGTCGACCCCGATATTCAACTATTACGAACCACCCTTGGTTCCGTATTGGACAGAATAGACGAGATGGAAACACGGAATCGGTTACAAAGGGAAGAGGACGTCCGGACTATGAGAGAAGAGATGTACCGCCGCGAGGAAGAATTCAGGAAATTAGTCGGACGTCACGAGGGACAAACCAAGGATCATGACGGCAAAGCAGGAAAGAGCAATGTGGACCCGAGCCAAAATGGCATCCCGATACCTCGGAATATTGGGACGTCACAGACAGCTCATGAAGAAGACACGCCCGAGATGAGGAATGATACACAGAAGCCGAAGAAAGAAAAAACAAGATCGGATAGTGGCTAATCATGACAACACTGATAACACTCGAAAGGAACGATCGTCGGTCGGAACGTCGAAAAGACAAAGAGAAGGTCCTCTCTAATAAAGATGTGGCGTCGCATCATCGGATGCAAGCTCGATGAGGAGGAGAAAGTCGCGACTCCCTTCACGGACAAAATAATGGCCGCGCTTATCCAAGAGGCCTAGACACCAAAGATTTCCCGAAATACGATGGAACCCAGACCCACAAGTGCACGTGGGCAATTTCAAAATGGAGATCATGGTCAAAGGATACTTGGGGCCCGTGGTACCCCGGTTGTTTGCGGGAACGCTACGTGGACCAGCCCAAATCTGGTTCAACACCTTGCCGAAAACTCAATCCCGACCAAGGATTTGGAGAAGAAATTCTTGCTCAACTTCGCCACGAGTAGGAAGCAACCCAAAACCGAGTTCCAATTGGATCGGAAGCAATCACCCTGGGAAACAAGATACAAAAGTATTTGGATCACTTTAAGGACACGGCAATACAAGTGCCGGGGTTAAAGGAAGACGTACATTTGCATTGCATCATAGCTGGCCTGGATAAATCCTCACATTTGAAGAAGTCGGTCGTAAAGCGACGTCCCAAAACGCGCGTAATTCCGAGATCGATCAAAGACGTACATAGAGCCGGAACGTATGGATATTATGAGCCATGCACCACGGACAAGCGGAGGAGTCCATCTCCCGAATGAAGGAAAGATACAACCCGAATGCAGACAGAATCCCGAGGACGAAGGGATACTAAACCTCGAGGAGGAAGAGCGTAAGGAAGATATGACCGATACGCTCCACTAAAAGTATCTCAGGCCCAAGTCTGGAAGGAAGTCTCCTTGACCGAGATGAAAAAGGCAGAACGACCACGACCGTTGCGGAATGAGCACACCCTAGACAAGTCCCGGTATTGTGAATTTCATGACCAACACGGACATACAACGGATGTCTGCTGGGATTTGAGGGACGCCATCGAGAAATTCATCCGAGAGGGGAAGCTCCGTAAATATCTGATCCAAACGCAAGGGCGGCAGGGCAAGCGCGGAGGAGAACGAAGTAAAAGCCCGCCAGCAGAAAAGAGAAGACGAGAACAGAAGAAAGGAAGAGAAGTACATGACGAGTTTCCCGAGTCAAAATATGACTGCAATGGGATTGTTGGAGGTTTCGGTGGAGGAGGAGACTCCGCCAATCAAAGAAAAAAATACTTGAAAGAAGTTCTATCTGTAGTAGACCGTCCGAGGTTTAAAGGGAATATGCAAAACCGAATTTGCCAATGCTCGGATTTACCGAAGAAGACTTGGAGGATGTGATGCGGGGACACCACGACGGCTCGTCATAACCGGGAATCGTCGAGATTGCCGAGTTAAGAAGATTTTTATAGATAATGGAAGCGCGGTGGACATAATCCTCCGGGATGCGTTTAAACGCATGCGGTTCGATTCGGAAGACCTCAAACTATGTAGGACCACCCTAACAGGCTTTAATGGAGAAGACACCCGTCCAAAGGGATACATCGACCTCAAATTGACGTTGGGGACGAAGGAGGCATTCAAGTCGGGAATAGTTCGTTTCGTTGTGGCCGACTTCCTGTCTCCATACAATATTATCCTCGGACGACTGACTATCCATGACTGGAACATGCTGGTATCTTCTAATCACCAGAAGTTGAGATTTTATGACAAAGAGAATCAGGTCGTTCCCATTAAAGGAGATCAAAGAGACTCTCGGCAGTGTTACTTCGAAGCGGTGAAGGAAAGCAAAACTTTAAAGACGGAACCTGCCAAGGAGGGTGAAAGGAAGGTGAATAATAAGTCTGTTTACATAGTAGAGTTAGACTTGAGGGAAGAGGACAAGATGCAAAGGTCCGAGCCCAATGAAGAAACAAAAGATTTCACCCTGGGAGAGGAACCAGAGATCGAGCAAAATTGGAGTTGTTCTTGCGAGCAAACAAAGACGTATTTGCATGGGCGCCATCTGAAATTCCTGGAATTGACCCCGAGTTTTGTTGTCACAAATTGGCCATCCACCATGGGTCAAACCCGGTAGCTCAGAAAAAGAGGAAATAGGGTGCGGACCGAGGAAAAGCCTTGGAAGCGCATGTCCAGGAGTTGCTCATAGCCGGATTTATTAGGGAAGTGCAATACACGACGTGGTTGTCTAACGTGGTCATGGTCAAAAAGCCGAACGAAATGGCGCGTATGTACGGATTACAAAGATTTGAACAAGGTATGTCCCAAGGATGCATTTCCCATGCCCAACATTGACCAATTGGTTGACCAATCAACCGGCTTTCAACTTTTGTCATTCATGGATGCATACTGGATACAATCGATCGCCATGCACCCCGATGATCAAGAGAAAACGGCATTTATCACGACAATGCGAATTATCGCTATAATGTGATGCCTTTTGGCCTCAAGAATGCGGGGGCGACTTATCAGAGAATGATGACAAAAGTCTTTTCGGATCAGCTGGGAAAAAATGTGGAGGTATACATTGATGATATGATAGTAAAATCTAAAGAGCAGAACGACCATGTTCGTGATCTACAACAAACTTTCGAAAAATTGAGGAGGCATCGTATTCGTTTGAATCCGACAAAATGTGCTTTCGGAGTTCCGTCAGGAAAATTCTTGGGATTTCTCTTGACTAATCGAGGCATTGAAGCTAACCCGAAAAGTGCAGGGCCGTGATGGAAATGAAACCCCGAAAAACAAGAAAGAATTACAACAAATTGACAATGGCGATTGGCGGCCTTGACAAGGTTCTTGCCCAAGTCAAGTAGAAAATCCCTCCCATTCTTTAAACTCTTGAAGAAGGAAGCTCGGAAGAATGGAACTCGAGTGTGAAGAAGCGTTTAACAGATAAAGCAATGCTTGGCATCTCCGCGCATTATCCCGGCCGTCGTCGGAAAATTTGTTTCTTTATTTGTCAGTTGGGGAAAAGGCAGTAAGTGCGGTTTTAGTCCGAGATACTGACGACGGGCAGAAACCAGTGTACTTCGTAAGTTGGGCACTGCAAGGTTCCGAGTTGAGGTATCAGAAACTGGAGAAAATGGCCTTTGCACTATTAACGACGGCAAGACGACTTCGCCATTATTTCCTTGGCCATTCGATCGTGGTAAGAACGAATCAACCCATCCGACAAGTTTTACATAAACCAAACTTGGCTGTCAGGATGATAGCTTGGGCAATTGAATTGTCCGAGTTTGATATCACTTATGAGGCCCGACAGGCAATCAAGTCACAAGCTTTGGCTGACTTCTTAGTGGAGCTAACCTCGGTTCAGAATGGGAAGACTCAGGCCGAACCATGGAAAGTGTTCGTGGACGGATCGTCTAACGTCAAGGGAGGTGGTGCTGGAGTTATTGTGGAAAGCCCCGAAGGCGTGGCGATGGAATTTTCTCTCCGACTTGATTTCCCGACATCGAATAATCAGGCGGAATATGAGGCCCTCATTGCCGGGTTCTTTGCAGCTAAAGAAAACGGAGCTCGGCAAGTGCACGTGTCCACGGACTCTCACCGGTTGCTTCCCAAATCCAAGGGACCTATCAAGTGAGGGGGCCGTTAGCTAAATACTTGACAAAGGTCAAAGACATTATGACATATTTTGACGAGGTGACAAGCGCACATTCCTCGGGCGAAAAATACGAGGGCCGACATTCTCTCGAAGCTCGCTAGCACGAAATGCCCGGAAATCTCCGCACAATCGTCCAGCAGAACCTACGGAACCAAGTTGCGTGATGTTGATTTCGATTCGGGGATTGGAGAAAACCGATTGCCGATTATCCGGAAAGGGGATCACCCCGGAGGATGCGGCCGAATCAAGGACTCTAGTCGAAACGCCGCCTATGTAATGGTCAACGATCGGTTGTATCGCAAAGGCGTGCATTCTCCCATGGCTAAATGTCTCAACGAAGATCGCCCAATACGTTTTGGCGGAAATCCACGAAGGCATAAATGGACAACACATGGGGGCAAAAGCTTTGGCCCGTAAAGTAATTCGGGCGGGATATTATTGGCCTACCATGGCGCAGGATGCTAAATACCATGTTCGTAGATGCGTAGTTGCCAGAAGCACGGCAAGATAATGTGGGTTCTACCATCCGAGTTGACGCAGATCACGGCTCCATGGCCGTTCTACAAATGGGGCATGGACTTGTTGGGACCGTTTAAAGCAGCTCTAGGTCAGTTGAAGTGGTTGATCGTCGCAGTCGATTACTTTACTAAATGGATCGAAGCTGAACCTCTGGCGACAATCACCTCGGCAAGAGTACAAAAATTCCTGCAAAGGAATATTATATCACGATTTGGCATACCGGCAGAAATAGTCACGGACAATGGAACGCAATTCATGGACAGAGGCTTCCAACAAATGATGTCCGCCCTTAATGTTAAGCATCATTTCGCTTCCGTGGAACACCCACAATCCAACAGACAAGCCGAGGCAGCAAACAAAGTTATCGTCAACGGACTTAAAAAGCGAATGACTGAGGAACAGGAAAGTTGGGTGGAACATCTCTATGCAGTCTTGTGGGGTTTTCGGACCACGCTCAAACATCCACAGGAGAGACGCCGCTCAGCCGACATACGGCCGTGAGGCCATGATTCCAGCTTGAAATCGGCGAACCCTCATGGAGAAAAGCGACAACTTCGCAAAGAAGGACGGAAAATGACGAGGCTATCGCGGCCGAGCTAGATCGATTGACGAAGTTAGAACCACGGCTCACTTGCGAGATTTAGCCACGAAGCAACTCGTCGTGGCTCGGTTCAATAAGAAAATTAATCCCCGTTCCTTCAACAAGGATGATTTGGTGCTGCGAAGGGCCGATATAGGCAACAAAAATGCCCGAGATGGGAAGCTCGCTGCAAATTGGGAAGGTCCTTACCGCATCCGACATGAGCTCTAAACGGTGCTTATGTGTTAGAATCACCGAAAGGAGAAGCAATCAAAAGGACTTGGAATGCAGACAAACTCAAGGCTTACTATAGCTGATTATCGAAGTCGATGCAATCGTTTGTTTTCAATGCTTTGTTAATTTCAGTATTTTCCTCTATTAACTTTACTTTCAGGCTTACTTCATCGTGAATATATATCAAATTCCTACGGGAATCGAATCCTTGATGTAAAGCCACACATTGAACCTGCGCCCTGTCACTCTCGTGAACCTGCGCCCTTCGAGTAAGCTCAGACTCGGACAAGTGCAGCTTGTCACGAACTTTAACCAAATTCGTCGTAGAGAGACTTTCCTTCTCGGCTCTCGCCACTTGCGATCCTCCCGTGCTTGAGTTAATACCTCGTCGGCCTTCTTCTTCTCGTCCTCAAAGAAGTCCAGATCTTTCTCGTTCTGTCCGACCTTCTCTTTGAGGTGTGCCACGAGTTGACATAGGCCGGCATTCTTCAAGTTGGCGTGCTCAATCTCCTTCAACTCTATCGTCTCCGCCTCCGACAATGTCTGCCCATCATACCAATTGTCAGGCGGACGAATGCCCTTACGGAGGGAGTTGGGTATCTTATGTCCCCAAAAATAGGAATGAGGGAGCTAAATGGTTGGACGGACATCAGGGGCTAAAGTTTCAGGCTCATGATCCCCCGGATCTTGAGCTGGAGAAGTCAGGATAGGAATATCCTTGCTTGTTGATGGATTGTCGTTCTTCTTCCTCTTCGGAGCTTTGGTTTTCTTGGCGGTAGCAGGTTCATCAGCCGTCCCGCCAGCGCTCCGTTTGGAACCCGAGTTGTTGGACGAGCGGGAATCGTCACGTCCAGATACTCGGGTCTTTTACCCATCGATGTACCTGAAAAGCAAAATCAAAGAAGTCAAAGTCCGACCAAACACGCACAAAAGAATAAAAATGGGGGAGGGGAGCCCTATAAACACCTACGGGGTGTAATGTAATCGGCCGAGTCCACCAAATTGTCTTTCGGACTAAGGCAATAAGGGCGCCGATGGTTTCCTTCTCGCGGCGGATAATTGCGATTTAGTTGGCAAAAAATCTTTTGCTTCAAACTTATGATGTTCATCAGACCAGTATAAAGGAAAGCGTTCGCCAAGGTCACCGGATGTCCGAGTTCTAAGAAACCACGGTGTATCCCCGGGCTTCGCAATAACTTTAAAGTAAGAAGTTTTGAAGCCTTTCCAGGAATCTTTAAAAGGCTTAAGAAACTTGCGACCATGAGACGCCCGAAGTGAGGTCCAACAAAACCGTTTCTTTTCCCCGTCCGTGGTAGTCTTAATATCTAAAGGAGTGAAAAAACTACAAAACACGGAGACAGAACACTCGAGCTTATGAGTATGGCAATACTTTTCAAAAGCAACTGCTGCGGCCCAACCATTGGGGTGTAACTGAGATGGTGCAAGGTGGAAATGGGTGAGAAGGCTCATTTGGAAGTCGGAAAAGGGGAATTCAACCCCGAGGTAGGTGATCAAATCCTTGTAAAAATAAAAGAAGTGGCACAACTCATCGTTTGATCGACCCGAAGCCACGGACTCATTTACCGGAGGCAAGCACACATCATACCCCTCTCCACCTCGGACAAACCGCGAAAGCACCTTCCCGCACATCTTATTCTTACAAATCAAGTACTATGTTGCTCACAAAGATAGTCTTTGATGGAAGGCATTCGTGAAGATCCTCCGGAAGGGGAGGACTCTCCATCCTCGGATTGAGTGGTTTGATGTGAAGACATTTAAACCTAAAATAAAAACAAAGGCCGAATCGAACTACGAAGTATACCCGACAAGATAGGGATTTCGGACGAGCTTGAACAAGCAAGGGCCCAAGCGACAAGGTATTTGTCGGTTTATTGCAGCGGCATTTATCCAAAAGAGACTCGGCTTCTCTCCGTCATGGCCATGACGGGCAAGCTCAATCGCTTTGTGGCAACATTCCTCACAAGGACCGAGAAGGGCCCATGTTCGAAGCCGGGGCATAACCTCGGGAGAAGCCGACAATCTGGGCGAAGGAGAATTAGGGAGTTCGGCATCGGGTGAAGAAGGAACTCGAACGCTTGTCCTACTCCCACTTCCCGAGATCGGAGTAAATTTTCCATCCTCTCTTCTTCCGTGGGAAGGATGGACCATAGCCAAAGTTTAGTTCGACCAGGCACGCGTTCAAGAATCTCTCTATCTTCCTCTGGAATTGGCTTACCATACATATCTACTAAAGGGGGTTTTGGATCCATCTTGGGAACAAATTATATAGCATGTTAAAACATGAACGAAATTATGCATATCAAACCCAGATAGCCCAGATTGCCCAAATTTGCCCAAATTGTGAAGAACTCAACAAAGTAAGATCGCTCAAATGCAGAATGGGAGACCATAAAGCATCGAATAATTCAAAGCCAGAAGGAATGAATGGAAAAAATAAATGGTGTCAAGCAACTCAAACAAGCAAAGTTCAAAATGGCGTTCGACGCTTTTTTTTTGTTCGGGAGAGGAATTCACAAATCATCACAAATCAACAACACCTCAACACCCAGGACAAATAGCAAAATAAAGAGCAAAATACGGACTATAACATGCGTGTGTTTCAAGAACAACTGAGAAAACAATACCTGGAAGCAAGAGAACGAGAGAGCAAAAAGCAGATTCTGAAAAAGGGAAGTCCTGGTACGATTCTTCAAAGTTAAGAAGACGAAGAAGAGTGATGATGAAGGATGTGAGGAGCACTTATAAGAGTTCTAGAGATGTAACGTTTGAAAGCCGAGACGTTACATCGCTTACGAAGAGACAAAAGGAAAACCCTAGAAAGCTATGATGACGATATGACGTAGGACATTGATGGGCGCGGTAACCAAAGGCGGCGCTTGAAGGCACGTGTCATTATAATCGGAAGCGACGGTTATACGATGCGACGCGAGGAAACGAAAAGACACTTGGCTAGGCGAACGGTCGCGTTTGCTGGTATGTCGGCATCGTCACTCAAAACCTTGAGCCGAATACCAAGGCGTACAACGGCCGAGATAAGTTGATGAACTCGAAGGAAGATCCTAAAACGACGAGACCGAGGCGGCTTGTGGAAATGTACGAAGTCGGGATCTAATATATAAGATTGGTGGCAATACTTGTGGCGGCAATGCTTATGCAAATCGCTACTCAGCGCAAATGTGGGATGCGGTCACGGCCAATTGAAATTAGAACCCAAGATGGTTCTAAGAGAAATAAGGGCCTGGAAAATCGGGGCAATACGGAATAAACTCTCAGCTCTTAAGGCTGAGCAATGACTTTGGGGCAACTGTTATGGACCTCGGAAATGGGCCGAGACCAAGTCAAGCCCACTAGAAGGCCAACCGCCACACGGTTATCCCCACTACCACAAGAGTGCGAGGAGTGGGACACAAGATGCGACATCATGGGAATATGCTACCTGGAAATTCGGACCGACCCGGCTTGGTTATAAATAGGGCATACCCCGGTGAACGGTACACACGTATTCTCCCCTACTCTTTAGATATCGTCCCACTTGTGCACACACCCCACACCTCTCGTTGTGTACGGTGATCATCTTGTCCGTTGTTATCTCGTGCCATAGATAACACCGGATAAGCCTACCAGATCCTATATTGAAGTTAACCAGCCTCCAAGGCTGAGACATTTGTGTTCCATATCAGAACAATATTGATCTGCAAAGTTCTGGTTTAGGCGTTTTCATTCTAGCCACAGAAGTCCATTCTTTTGGAATTTTCTCTTAACCGAGATTGCTCCTGCTAAAAAACAACAATCAACTCAAAGTTATGGCATGCACGTGCTGGACCCTTTGGATTCTTTAGCCTCCTGGACAGATTCAGAATCTCCCTGTGAATTTTTCGGAGCCATTTTTCACTTATTTCTCCAACAACTAGGTTGTGGACCGTTTTTGAAGTATTTTTCATGCTTCAAGAAACACCATGCTGGAGGACTCCTCCATTTGTTCAGGAGAATCGTTTATATCTGGTGAAAGGTTTAAAGGGGGGAAGACAGATTAACAATCTTGTTATTATTGATGTGAGAATAGAAGAAAAAGAGTCAGTTTTTCTGTCAACAACTGACGGATTTTTACTTTAAATGCAATGATTCTTTAATGGCTTCATGCGTATTCAACGGAGTGAAGAGCAAAGCAAGGAAAAGGAGTTGAACCAAATAGAGTAACATCAATTGCTCTATTACCAGCTTGTACAGAACCAAGCCTTCTCAAGCATGGAGAGGAGATTCAGGGGCCTTACTTTGAAATGGGTCTCACCGATAATGAAGTATCATCAACAATTGAAAAGGAGGCACTGGGGCTCCTATATTAGAGTCTGCGAACTGTATTATGGGCTTATGGCAAAGCAAAATGGCATTGATTATGGGGGAGACTTCTTGTGGAGAAAGAGTAGAAGAATTTCATTGCATTTTGAAGGTGTAAATTCTGCTTTTTGTGTTTGAGTAAATGGCCCCCAGTTGGATTTAGTCAGGATAGCAGGATACCTGCAAAATTTAAAATCAGCCCTTCATTTTGTCATCCATGTGTTTCGGACCTCAAGAATTTTCTAGTTGTTTGAGTATTTAGATGGAGCAAGAGATTATGGAAGCCATAAGATATCATTCTTCTATGTGGAGAAGTTGAAGGTGGCGTTATTATATTGGTGCTGCAAATCCCGTTTTCAATTCAATGAAGGGGAAAATACCTTTCATTATTACAAGTTATCATGGATGGGCCGATTTCTCCAATGCTTTGTACGTGGCAAGTTAAAAAGTTTTAATAAATCCTCGTGTGCTGAATTTCTTCTTAAATGTGATGTTGCAACTTGTGGCTATTTTTCCATCTACGTTGTGTTGAAAAAGAACCTGGGAAAATATTGCTGATGGACAAAATTTTATTTGTCCTATTCACACATGATTTACCATGATTTAAAGCCTGACAATTTTCTCATGGGCGAGTGACAAAAAGACACAATTTCTTTACTCGGTTTGTTGAAAGCAACGCCTTTGGAATTCAGCTTTATTCATTCACACGTTTCTCCTTAAAAGCTTGGAAGGCATAAATAGATCTATTTTTTGTTGGAATCCGTGCAACGCAAATGGATTAAAAAACTTACGGATCCAATCCCGAGGATCACTAAGGTGCGTTTAAACAAGGCTAGGGAATCCGAAATTACCTTAGGAGAATTGTTTGCGGCTTGTTCTTCGTTGAACAGGGGCTACCTCCTCGATCGCGAGAAGACGACTCACTAGGATCGTCTTCCTCCACCGTATCCACACGAACAACTCCCGAACACGGCTACGGCAGCGCAAGCTAGCGCCTCTTGTCGTCTCTCTTGATTTTCCACTCTAGGGTTTTTCTCATGGCTTTAAATGCGCTCGACAAAATGTCCCGTGAGTTTTCCAAACCTGTTCAGCCGCATTATATAAAATTAATCCTCATTAATTTTGAAATTCAAATTTCAAATATGGATTAAAATACATTAATTACATCAATCAAATCATGTAACGTATTTAATCCACATTAAAAGCTTATTTGAAATTGAATTTGGAATGATTAAAATAAACGTATTAATTAAATCCATCTAATAGATCTAATCAAATCCATTTATTCAATCCAAATTAAAAGCCTTCGATTTAATTTATCTCTATAAATTAAATCCGAGAAATAATATCTATCTATTTAATTTAAATTTGAGATACCATATCTCAATTTAATATTAAACAGATATACGATATCTTTATTCGAAAATTAAATGAGATACAATATCTCAATTTGTTTTAGATATTTAATTTATCAAATAAATTAAATACAAAACAAATATTATATATATTAATATTATAATCTCTATTAATAATACTAACATATATTAATTTCGAATTTAATATATATATATATATACATACATATATATATATATATATATATCCTAGATTAAATTAGTATTCATTAAATCTTAGACGTATCTAAGATTCAATGAATCTGACACATTTGCTCGTATTGAGTTATTCTTGTGTCGCGACTCTATGCGCCCATATGAGATTGGCGGTGGGCCAACACTTTGTCGACCCCACAAGTCGCAAGACGCCTCTAGCAAGACATTGCGACTACCCAATTCACATGGGATCGATGACACGATACAACCTATCGTACAACCATGTCACGTCCCTTTTGTCACGCGATAATTTGGTCAAGGATGAGGCATGGATAATGTCAACTTCCTTTTCTTGACCACTACTTTCTCGATTCTCGAGTAGTCTAATAAGTGAAAATGGAAACTCCTTTCCATCACAAGACGGCCGTACATTTCTTAGACTCACTCATCGAGGGGCCCAAGATATCTCTCTACAAGTGTGAGGGACAAATTCCATCTTGACCATTCACATTCCTCCGCATGAAAACCACCGATCCCGATCCCACCTTTATCATCACCTGGTCAAAGGTGACTTTTGACTAGGTCAAAGGTCAGTGACTCAACATGTAGGAATCCATGATGGTCTCGAGTCATAGGGCATTGTGACGCGGTTATACATGAGATAAGCTTATGACTAAATCCATGCAGCTTTCTCATAGCGGGTCGGTCCAAAGACCTTGTACTCTTACAAGTGCCCATGACTTTGATTCGAATCTCCATACGTCATCAAAGTCATACTGGTCTTACCTCATCTTCGCTCCCGCGTAGATGATCGATCAGGGACATTTAGGATATCATCTATAAGATATATCCAGGGATCAGTTATCACTGTAAATATGCGATTGAAGTGATAACTTAATGGAGAACAATGACTTGCCCTAGGGCATAATTTCCAACATTTTTCACCTCGTGTCTCATGAAGGAATTTGGTGCAATTGCTGTTTTTACAGTATGGTTAATTAATCTTGAGTTTCATGATGCAAACACTCTTGTCTTGTTTGGAGAAAATTCTGTCAGCTTCTTTAACAAGCTCCCGAAAAATTATGAGTTGGTGTGCCTTAGGGTTCCAAATACTCTTTAAGTGGATTTTGTTAAAGGGATTGATGAGTACAACATAGGAGTTACACCCAAAACTTCACTGAGGAAAGGTTTGGCCTATTTCATTCATATGGTGAGCAGATAAAGAAAACTACTCCTGGAAGTTTAGCAGAGGTGTTTATTGCAGACAAGTCTGAGCAACAACTGTCAAAATTTGGGGCGTTTGTGGAGCTATATTTGTGATAGTGGCTGGACTATCTACTCCATCTGATGGTCACATTGTTTGCTTATCTCTGTCTTCTAATACAGCATTATCTGAGGAATAGCGAGGACGTGTTGTTCTCCCAAATTTGGAATCTCTAAGCATCGGCTTAAACTCATGGAATATGTGAGTTAATGCTGTTGCACCACTAATTTCAGCTGACAAACTGAGCAGATACAGGATTTTATCATTGCTTGTGGCATGCATGAGGTCCTGCCCTCCATCATTGAACTGGGTAATCTTTGAGAATGTTCAAAGAAAAATTTCCAGCTTGTCTTATTGCAGGAAAAAGCACTTTAAGAAGGCAGACCCCGGATTAACTGAATCTAGTTAAAATCCAGGCTCCGTGAATTTTTGAAGGCAGCCCGGTCTAGCGAATCTGGTTAAAATCCGACCTCCGCGTAAAGTTTTGAAGTCGGACCCAGTTAACTGAATCTAGTTAATGTTCGGGATCCGCATAAATTCTTGAAGACGACCCGGTTACACCGAATCTGGTTAAAGTTCAGGATCCGTGGAGATAATGGTTAAAACAATTTCCTTGGGAGCAAACGTGTTTCCTCAGGAGCATGGTAAAGTCGAGATAAAGGTTACAACGTATTCCCTTCGGGATGCGGTAAAGCCGAGATAACGGTTAAAACGTGCTCCCTTCAGGACACAGTAAAACCGAAGTGTACTCCGAATTAAATCCTGGTCAACCATGTCGAGGTGTATAGCTCTCGACTAGCACTAGATGAATATTATGCGCAAAATATTTTTGACTCTGGCCCAGTCATTGAATGGACCCCGGTCACACCGAATCTGGTTAAAATCTGGGATCCCTGTGAATTTTTGAAGGCAGACCCGGTTACATCGAATATGGTTAAAGTCCAGGCTCCGTGTGAGTTTTTGAAAGCGGAATAAAGGGTTACGACACCCATAATGGAATAAAAGGTTACAACACCCATCTCGGATAAGCAAATTTCGGGTTACGACACCCATTATGGATAAACAAAATCAGGAAAAATTCTACAAAGGAGTCCACCTCTAAAGGAAGCAAACAGAAGGAGGATCCCAGTTACACTGCATTCCAGTTAAAATTCGAGATCCGTGTAAAATACAGTTAAGTCCGTACTCCTTAAGTTGACCCCGGATAAACTGAAACTTATCTAGGTGACTCCGCGCTCCTTAAGTGGACCCCGGACTTACTGAAGATTATACAGTTAAATCCACGCTCCTTAATTGGATACTAGATACACTGAACATTGTACAGATGACTCCGCGTGCGCTCCTTAAATGGACCCCAGATGAAGGATTCCTCGATGGAAATCCCAAACGTGCACTATTGATCGCTTAAGCATTACACCGAGGTCTATACACCCAAATAAACACCGAGGTCATTACACCCCGGCCATAAACATGACACCAAGGTCTTTAAACCCAGTCAAAAACAAAAACCATCTAGATGTGTGACACCGGCTGTTGTACTCCGACGCGCACAGGTTAGAGCTCGACGAAATTTCCATACGTGGCCTTCACGAAATTGACGCGTCAACGCTCGCCCGATCTAAGAACACGAATTTTCATGCTGACCCTGATCAAGTCAAAATGTTTAAGTATTGCGTTACGGACACCTCGGCTGAACATGTGACAACTTCACCCTTATTTCGGTTACAAATTACTTTTCCAGCTAGTCAAGCCGGAACGAGGTAGTGCGGTTAAGTTAACACCCCCACGAAGTTAAAACAGACAACCCTGCCCATCACTCCCAGACTTAAGCTCTGGTCGAGTATAAAAGGCCTGTACCCACTACGGTCGATGGATTCCTAACTATGCTTAGAATTCATAAAAGCGATAAGACAATTAACATTAATTTAATTGTCAAGCAATAGTATACAACCAGCACAGACGCCGGGAAAATTCAAGCTTGCCAAGGGCACAGCGCCCCAAGGAAAAAGCAAAAAGGTGAAGGACTCCGACCCCTAGCTTGGGGAGCAAAGATCACCGAAGGCACCACCTCGTTGACTGCCCGCCTCCGGAGATCCTTGCCGGCCTCATCATCGCCTTGCTCTTCCAGTTCATCCTCCTCAAAAGACATGGACCCACCATCGGGTGTCGGAGGGGGCAGAACCAAGACATCATCCTTCACATAAGCCCGGTAGTCATACCCGGCAAGGTTCAGGGATACTTTCGGATTCAAATGCTTGATTTGTTCTAAGGCCATGTCAAAGCAGTCGAAGGTAGTCTCCTTCAACGAGTCGGTGGTGTCCAAATGGGCCTGCTGCTCCACCAGAAGAGCATCCTTGGTCAAGTCCAGCTCGGAGGCGGATCGGCGCGGCCGCTTTTTACGGTGACTTCACAAAGATCCGGGCTTTCGGCGGAGCACTTGAAGGTCGTCGTCTCCAATACCTCTTTGACGACGACGGCTCCTCGGTCGCTTTCCCCGCAGCGGCCATGGCGATGCCGCGCTCCTCTTCTGGGGCCATCATCTCGATCTCGGCCTCATCCAGTGCTTTCTTCAAAAGGCACGGGCACGCTCGACCGACACGCTTAAAAGAAAAACAAAACTAAAGCCTTGACCCTCAACTCGGAGGAGCGGCATCATCTGAGGGAACCACCTCGCTGGAGGGAATGAAGAGTAACCTCGGACATGAGATCTAGGTTAAATAGTTAATGTACCCGTGCAGCCAAGAGCCCTCGACCGCTGCTGGGGCAACAAGACAGTGTGGCACCGTAAAGCTATCGGCGACATAAGCAAATGCGCAAAAACAAACCCTAAAACCCGATGATTGGAGAAGAAGAGATCCCGTGAAGCAACGTTGCTAGTGAAAAAGCATGTTCACCATCGACCGAAGTCGAGGTAAGCAAAAACAAAGAATGAGAAAAGGTAAAAAGACTCCACCTTGGGAAAAACCTATCGCCTAAACAGGCAAATCGGTAGCAGAATACAAAGGAATATGAATTCATCAAGACTCGGACAAAAGCAAATCAAGATGGAACAATTCGGATACGAAATCCGGGTTAAACAATAAACGCACCTCGGCAGGGTCAAACAAAAAGGCGCCTCGGCAGCCTAGAGACCTTGAAGCCCAAAAGGCAGGGCTGACACACGTGGCACGACAAATGTATTAAATGCGCACAGAAACCGCAGGTGACTAGGTGTGGTGGTTGAAACCCCCCACGAATACAGAACCGCCAGGTGACTAGGTGTGGTGGTTGAAATCCCGACCTCGAAGTTGAGCGAACTCCTTGATATTACCTCAGATCCTTGAGACATTACCTCGGATCTTTGAGCAAATGACATCGATAACCAGGGTCAATGGGGACACAACCCGACAGTATGCGGTAGATACGCAAGAGGGTAAGATTCTTAGTATTCTAGCCCGGATAACCTGAAGAAAGATCCCGACCTCGAAATCAAGCAAACCGCCTCGACATTACCCCGGATCCTTGAGACATTACCTCGGATCTTTGGGTAGACGACTTCGATAGTCGTGATCAACACCTGGATTCAAATGCAGGCGAACCATCTCGGCACCACTCAGAATCTTTGAGACAAGACCTCGGATCTTCAAAGTAAGCCGCCTTGATAGCCAGGATCAATGTAATTCAACTCAGCAATGTAAGGCCCACGATAGCATAGCTCGGCTAGTAAAACCGACTCGAGGCAAGATACATCCCGGCTCGGGCCCAACTACCGGCCAGGGGCAACTCATTACGAACCGATAAGGCCCATATTCAATATATGGCCCAAGAAGGAACATATCGCATATCGATCTATCTATAATAAAGGAGGATCCAATCTTATCTACGATCCAGGTATATCTAAATCTATATCTAAATGACTATTTAACAGTTAGGATATCAGGGCCACGGATCATAAGGCCCAAGCCACATTAACCTAAGGTACACTCTATAAATACGAGAGGTAAAACCCTAAGGTACACCGGTTCTAACCCTAAACTATTTACATACAACCACGTAGCACACACCCTACCCCCTTGGCTAAACGCCATGTGTGTGTCTCGAACTACGTGGACTTTGATCCCTCTTCAGGGTACGTAGGCCCAAGGCATTGCTCCTAAGTCAAGTCCAAACCAATCAACATCAAATATGTTAGTCCATTAGGGCTAACGTTCTCAGAACAGAACATTATTATTATTATTATTATTTAAATGGATGATTTATATGTTTTTTATTTATATAATAATTATGTATAGTAAATTAATTTTGCAATGCCAATTGTTTTAAATAGATTCATCGAATCCACTACCCAGACATATAAATGAGAATTACAAATTACAACATATAAAAATATGAAAATGAATTTTTATTTTTATGCTAATTTTATAAAATATAGATAATACTATATAAACTACATTTGATTCTTATATTCTTGAATATTATACCAAATATTGCTTTAGATTCTTACATACCCCCTAATCATTGCATTCACATTAATTGATTCCAAAAATCAATAGGGATTATAAAAATTTGAAAGTGCTTATACAATAACCAAATAAAGAAATATAAAGATTCATATCTTGACAAAGATAGGTCAAAAATTAAACCCAAAAAAAAAAAAAAAAAAAAAAAAAAAAACTCCACTATATATAATCAAAGCATTATACCAAAGGATCTCAATCAAGTGTATAAACCACAGCAAACATGTCCAAATACAAAGCAACTATCTAACAATAAATGATAAAAAAGCTGGAAAAAAATTTCAAACTTACCTGGCAAAGCGGCGACGGAGAATAGAATAGAAGGGGTGGCGACAAGGGTGTCGTGGAGATCGAGGGCGGCGGTGACACGACGACGAGAGGTGGAGGAGGACGGTGAAAAGTGAGAGCGCGAGGGGAGGAACGAATCGTGAAAATGAAGGAGGAAGAAGTTGGAAAATTTAAAATGAGTTTGCAACGAAAATAAAATTCCGTCACAAACTCAGTAAAGTTTGTGACGGAAACCGTCGGTTTGTGACGGAAATAGAAATTCTGTCACAAAACCCAAATAGAGTTTTGCAACGAAAATCCAATTCCGTCACAAAACCCAAATGGGATTTTGCGACAAAATTTACATTCCATCGCAAACATTACTATTTTGTGAAGGAATTTAAATTTTGTCGCAAATACCCCTAAATTTGTGATGGAAAAAACTCCATTGCAAATTTGTCACTAATAAGGTGTTTTCTAGTAGTGTTGGGCTTTGGAGATTCAAGATGGACCAAAGAAGGCCAAGTGCTTGAGGAAGAAGGAATTCAAGGACAACTGGAGTTGAGAGAAAATCATAACAGAATCGATCTAGCTGGATTAGAGACAAAATCAATCAAACATAATCTTCTTGCTGGACCTGACAAAAAAGGAAAGACCAGCTCACTAGTGGACGTGCGGCGCAAGAATCCTAACTACAAAAGGAAATGCGGCCAACCTTAGAAAGACAACCTAAACATTGAGAATGAAACACACAGAAAGAACATTTGGCGGCTGAGAGAATTGCTATGACTGACTAAACAACTAAGACAAAAGGTTGTTGATGCGAAGAAGACGTAGCTGTGTTACGTGATAGACGCTACTATGTGCTACCGAATTCCTCGACTTCTCTTCTTCTTCTTAATTTCTTTCTCAGTAGCCTAGCATTGGGTTTCCTCTATTCTCTAACCCACTTTACATGCAGGAAATGTTGAAGGATACTGTGAGAATTAAGACATACCAAAATGTGATTTATCGAAATAAGTTTTTATTCAACAATAAAGTAGTTCTTGATGTGGGTGGTGGGACTGAATTTTATCTCTCTTATCGCCAAAGTCAGGGGCGTAACATCTCTTTGCGGTATGTGTCTATACTCTATATTGCCCACTTCTCTAAATTGCAAAACTTAGTGGATTATATATTATAATATTATCCCGTTGTATTTCTAATTAAAATGTTTATAACTTTGGCTACTCGGTTTAATGCTCGATATGGTTGGCATGGCAAAGGAGATAGTTGAAACTAATGGGTACTCTAATGGTGATGCCATTTTATCTTGTATTCATTTATTTCCTTGTGGCAAGTAAGTTAATTTCAAATGCCACCGACCGTAATTATGTTTTCCATATACAAGTTATCACGCTCAAGGGAAAGATTGAAGAAATTGAACTTTCTCTTGCTAAAGTTGACATAAACATTTCAGAATGGATGGGATACTTCTTGTTGTTTGAGAATATGCTTAATACTCGTCCTCTACTCATGTGACAAGTGGCTAATAAGTCATAAATTCTTTTCACTTGTTGGCATTTATTTGATCATTTCTTTCACAAGAATGAAATGATCTTGGAATCTTCGTTGTAGCTGCTAATAGTTATATAATACTATTATGATGCAACTCAACTCAAGCATTATGAAATATGTGTGTACCTCTAAAATATAGCTTTCCAACTGAAATGATGCAATTTTCTGCCCTTAGTTCATGTCTTTTATCAGTTTTTTTGGTTTATTAAGCACAATCCGTAATATTGTTTGAAATGAGAAGTTGTGATACAAAACATGCTGCTTGTGTGACATATCTGACATGCTCTTGTAAGAATTCTAACAGGGACTTGTTAGTATGGGATGCTAAATCCCACGTTGAGTAGTATGGGATGCTCAAAGGGAATCTAAGTGGGTTTGTTCTCTCCCCTCCCCCTCCCAAAAAAAAAACCCATCCCACTTAGGTACCGATCAAACTTAAGTTATAAATAAGAACATGTGGTGGCAACCATTGATCCTCTCAGAAATGTTATACCAAGTACGTTGTGTAGTCTTTGGGGTCACTAGGATGTGTTAATTTGCATCACTTGAGTTGCCATGTTGATATTCGTTTACGTCCTTTCATTGCAATATTGACAATGTTTCTATAAAATTTAAAAACTAGGTTAGAGAGAGAGAGAAAGTAGACTTCATTTACTTGATAAAGGATATTAATAGTAGAGAGTATTTTGATAATCTGTTTTTCTCATTTTGGCCTAGGTGGATGATGGAGTTGTGCTACCAGATAAAGCATCTCTATTTCTTTTTTCTTTTTTTGAGACAAAGAGGCAAGCCAAAGCTTGAAAGAGTTTGAGGGATACGACCATGAAAGTCTATCCCATAATACAATAAAGTACATCAAAAGAAACTAGGATTGACAAATCGCTAGGTCCTTCAAAAACCCTTCGAGACAGCCACTTGGAACTGTTGGTATTAAAACCACGTCCGCACTATCGGAGCACCATGACCATGTTTCACCATATAATCCGCACAAGTAATGTTGTCTCTTGACGTGTAGCGAATCTCGACGTTCCAATCTTGGAGAAGGAGGTCTCTAATGTCCCCAATAATGTCTCTGAGTGGGTGATCAGTACAACAGTCTCTCATGACGATGTTAACGGCCTCCAAAGAGTCGAAATAAAGAAGAATCTTCTGAAGACCCATTTGATGGCCCACTTTTAGCCCTTCCATAATTGCGTGAAGCTCAGCTTCAATAACCGTCTGTAATCCAAGAGACTTATGAAATCCCATCAGCCATTGACCTTGTGAGTTCGTTATCACTCCTCCACAGGCTGCATGGTGTTGATAGTGTACCGATCCGTCCACGTCAATGCGAGCCGCATCCACAGGAGGGGGAGTCCAAGATTCTTCGTTGTACCTGCCAAGTTGGAAAATTTGATGAGATAGAGCTTGATTATTTATATTTTCCATTAGAAGATAATTACAAAAATGAAGCATCTCCCTGGTATTCGTGATCTCGCCCTGAAACAAGAACTTGCATCTCGTTGTCCAAACAATCCAACATCCCAAGGTAAAGACTCTTGACCAAGACAAGTTCTGAAATCTTCTTGTTCCAGGATTGTGATTTGTGTTCCAATTAAGCCAGGCCTACAAGTTACATGCAAAAAACTGAGAAAAATAGTTAGGCTTTAAAATTTGCTACCACAGATCTCTTGCCCTTACGCAATCTCTGATTATGTGAATCACATTTTCCTTGCGTTGCATGAGAAAGGGCAAAGGTCATCATTAGTGAACCCTCTTCTAACTCTAAGAGAGTTAGTGACAAGTCTCTCATGAGCAACCTGCCACATGAAGAATTTAACTTTTTCTGGAATCTGCCATTTCCACAGGGTGGCCCAGAAGCTATCCTCCCTTGTTCCCCCCGGATCCGAGAGGTAATTATAAGCAGACTTAACAGAAAATCCGCCATCTTTCGCAGCTCTCCAGGAGAAGCAGACAGGAAGATTACTGGAAGGAGGCGCATTTTAGAGACAATACGTATGATTGAGGAAGGTAAAACACCCTGCCACCTGACAGTATCCCATCTTCCATTAACCAACACATGATCACGAACCATCTCATTCTCGCTAACAAGAAAAGGATTCAGGACAAAGGCAATCAGAGGACGATC
The DNA here is from genome assembly GCA_019022655.1 of Acacia acuminata. NCBI lineage: Eukaryota > Viridiplantae > Streptophyta > Magnoliopsida > Fabales > Fabaceae > Acacia > Acacia acuminata. The sequence goes on along the minus strand of JAFJYI010000441.1, from coordinate 161,599 downwards.
AATAGGGAGCCGGCGGTCATGCCGTAACTTGGTTGTAGCCCCGTTATTAACTTTTCTCCCAAATCCACTAAGGAACTTATCCCAGACTTTGACAATCGCTTTCCAAGCAGAGGATGAGTTCCTTTTCCTGGAAACATTAGGAATAGAGCAGTCATCACAATTATATTTAGACCAAAGACATTGAACCCAGAGATCATGCTTTTTCGTCAGGAGGCTCCAACAAAGCTTCATAATGAAAGCCTTGTTTTGGCAACGAAGGTTTTTGAAGCCAAGTCCCCCCTGCTTCCTAGCTTGAGTGACTTTGTCCCAAGCAATAAGATGCATCTTTTTAATATCCTCCTCTTGGGACCAAAGAAAATTCCTCGAAATCTTGTCAAGCTCATTGATAGTGCAAATAGGAAGGAGGGTAGATTACATACAGTAGCTGGGAAGAGAGGCGAGGACAGATTTAATCAAGACAACGCGACTAGCAATAGTTAAAAATTTACTCTTCCACGTTGATAACTTCTTCTTAGCTTTTTGAACGATGGGATAGTAAGTGGCTTTAGTAACTCTCTTATGAATGATCGGGACCCCTAGATATTTTCCAAGATCCGATGCAATCCCTACCCCAAGTAATTGGCTTAGCTCAAGAGCTCTATTGAAGTTCACATTTGAGGAGCAAAACATGCGGGATTTTTCTAAATTGATTATGTGTCCTGAGACTTCACAAAAACTCTTCATTACTTTACGGACCTCAGACATTTGGTGAGGTGTGGCTTCCGTAAAGAGAATGAGGTCATCAGCAAAGAAAAGATGGGAGATATGAGGACCACGTCTCTTGAAGGAAAAAGGTTTCCAGTAGCGAGCCTCACACTCAGCTTTAATAAAGTGACCAAGGCGTTCCATACATAAAACAAAGATATATGGGCTGAGCAGATCACCTTGTCTGACTCCTCTAGAAGGGGTAAAGCACGAGCTTTCTTCACCATTCCAGAGAATCGACATAGACGTTGTAGAGATGCAGGCCATAATAAGATTAACAAGATTGACGGGCAAATTTAGGCAAGTAAGCGTGTTCTTGATGAATCCCCAATCCAGTCTGTCAAAAGCTTTCTCCATGTCTATCTTAATGGCAACATATCCTTTCTTTCTACCCTTGGTTTTCATAGAATGATGATCTCTTGGGCGATTAGGATGTTGTCACAACTGGATCTGCCTGCAATAAAGCTACATTGCTCCTACCCAATAACGGTGCTCATTACACCCCTGAATCTATTAGCCAAAACCTTAGTAATTATTTTGAAGCTCACGTTGCATAGGGATATAGGACGAAAATCCCTCAATGTAGAAGGATTGTCAACCTTTGGTACGAGGGCGACCCTGGACTTATTGATATTGATCATATTGGAGGGGTTTTCAAAACACTCTTCGATGTAATCGCATATCTTGGATCCCACGACGTTCCATTGAGATTGGAAAAAGTGAGCCTGGAGACCATCAGGGCTTGGGGCTTTAAAAGCACCCATAGCAAAGGTAGCATTTTTTATCTCAAGCCTCGTAACTTTCCTCGTCGGCATGTTAAACTCATGAGCATTAATTGAAGGAAAATTTGAGTGCCAGTTAGAGCTGTCAAAACGGGCCACCCCGGCCCATTAGGCCCTAGCCCATGTGGGTTAGGGCCAAAAAGCCCATAGGGCTAAAAAGCCCGCATGTTAAGCAGCCCACACGGGCCAAAAAATAATTGAGCCCTAAGGGTTAGGGCCGGCCCGCGGGCCAAAAAACATTTTATATCTACAACACATCCATTCATTCATATTCAGATATGGAAATATGATTCTGGAAGATTACCAAATATCATTCTCAACTTTGTTCAAACAGATTACCAAATATCATTCTCAACTTTGTTCAAACAGATCACCAAATAGCATCCACAAACATTGAAATAAAAAATAAATTTCACCTATCTGATCCAGTAGAATACTAAAATTCTGGAAGAGCCAAGAGTCCATTTTCTCCTATCTAATCCAATAGAATACTAAAATTCTGAGTAGGTGAATTTTATAAAGAAGAGAGATTATAAAGGTGAGGAAAAGCTTCATGAAAGAAACATCATTTTCTACCCTGATAACCACCCGAATCTGAATCATGATCCATCACCCAATCTTGTCGCCATTCTCGCGAAATAGTATCGAGCGACTTCATCGGTTTCACATGATGAGTGATTGCTAAATTCTCGCAACCCAAAATACAAATTTTTTATGAACATCTAAGAACAAACAAGAGCCTAATAAAATAGTCAAGCATCAATCAAACCTATCCAAAGAAGAAAAACCAAATTACTAAAGATAAACAATGTAAGAAAAACTAACAAAACAAGAGCCTAATTATTTAGCGTCAATCTTGTTCTTATTATTTTCAATTATTATGACATTCTCTCAAAAAAATTCCCAAGCTATATTTTTTCGGGAAGAAAAGTATAAATTTTCTTTCTCTGAGTGTGGAGTGTGGACTCTATTGTACGACAAATTTTAATATAATCTGTTTGAACAATATTTAGTGTTTTCTAATTTGTCTTTTGTGCACTTTGTTTTAGGTTGGTATTCAAGGTAGGATTCCTGATTATTTTTTTAGCAATTTGCACATTACCCTAAACCAAGTAATCCGAATGCTTAGAATTGAGCGCCTTTCATCCAAATCTAAACAAGATAGACCATAAAATCCGAATCTAAACAGAAGAGCGACAACAAATTGAAACCAACAGGCCATGAGATCACGAAACTCATGGAAACAATTTTAATAGTAGAACTAACTACGCAAGAAGGAAATAGATGGAAGAAAGGCCGGAAAGCTTACACCGAACCCGAGCTTAGAGCTTCAATATCGGTGAGTGAGCACAAAATCGATGGGTGATGATCACGAGATCAGTGAGTGAACGGCGTCGTCACTGGTTACTGGTTAGGTAGAACACGCGGTCGACTCCGCCGAGCTTCTGATTTCCGAATGCTGGATTTAGTCAAAAATTAGATTTTCATTGGTAGCCCATGGGGCTAGCCCCATCATAACCCAAAGGAGTGGGGGTTATTTTGGGCTAGGGCCAAAAATAACCCCCATCGTATGAGGGCTGAAAAAAAGGGGGTCAAATATGGGGCTTAATGGGCTGGCCCATAGGATCCAGCCCATTTTGACAACTCTAGTGCCAGTCGGTCGGATCTCTGACTGAGGGGTCACGAGAATAAAGGTTCAAAAAGAAATCATGAGCCATCATTTTTGTAGTATGTTGATCCTCAATCCACTCCCCTGAATCATTTTGAATGGTTGAGATTCTCTGTTTCTTCCTTTTAATCATGGTGGATGCATGAAAAAAGCGAGTATTTCTGTCACCCCCTTGAAGCCACTTGCGTCTAGATTTTTGGAACCAGAAGATTTCTTCCTGGGTAGCAACTTTATGATATTCATTCCATAATTTTTTCTCAAGTCTATAAAGCCCAGCTTTGTAAATTCGCCTTTCTGCTTCTGTCAATTCCTCCAATCTACGAATCAACTCCTTTTTCTTTTTAGAGAAGTTCCCAACTCGATTGTTGTGCCAATCCGAAGCTGTGATTTGAAAATTTTGCAACCCTTGGATCCAGTCTTTCTCATGCCATGCATCTTTAATGATATCCCTGAAACCATCTTCTAACGACCAAGCGATTTGATAAGAGAAACGATTCCGACGGTTAGTTCTCTAAGATGTCGGATTCGAATTCACCACTACAACTCTATGATCAGATTTAAATTTAAGTTCATGACGGATGTTGAAATTGGGGAAATGGTTGAGCCAATTGAGATTGGTGAAAACCCAATCCAACTGCTCTTTTAGACCATGACGCTCCCAGGTGTATTTTTTGCCTTGAATCATGGCTTCAATGAGATCAGTATCGTCAATGCAGTTACGAAATTGATGCATTAAGGCCCAAGGGGGTCGGCTCCACCAAGCTTGTCATTTGGGGATAAATAAGCATTGAAATCGCCCAAAATAATCCAGGGAAGATTAATATTAGTATTGAGCGCATGTAAGGAGTTCCATAATGAGGCTCTACCATTTAAACTAGTTTCCCGTAAAACAATGAAAAACCGCACTCATGGTGTTGGTGCTAATCTACGTAACCCGACAATGAAGTAATTGGGTATTGGAGGTAAGGTAAGAAATATTAAACATGTCATTATTCCATAGGATCCAAATACCACCTGCAAAACCATTAGATTCCACACGAATCCAATTAGTAAATCCAAGTCTACGACACACTTTATCAGCTCTATACCCACTGATGCGAGGTTCCATAAGACAGAGAATATTAACAAGATATTTATCAATAATATCTTTAATTGTTAAAGGGAAGGTGATAATTGAATATTTCATACACTACTTTTTGTCTCTTGATTTATAATTTAGGACTCTTTAGCTAATAAATAATGGCTTTTATACTTATTTGGGCCTTGGGCCTTTTATTATATTTTAGCCATTATTTAATAATAAATTCCAGTTTTACATTGCTTCACCATTTTTACCATAACTCTTGAACCAGACATCGGATTTGCCTCATTTTTGTCTCATATTTCAGATGATTCAGAGAGCTACAATTGTTATGAAGACATGAAGAGCAAATTCGGACAAGAGGGCGGTTGATTTTGGAGCCGAAGTCATATGTATTTTTGGGCTCGAATTTTGTAATTAAAGCCCATTTTATTTTATTTTCGTTAGGGCCCGACTTGTGGATTGGAGCCCCATTTCGTTTTGCCATTTTAGGTTAAGTGAGGCAGCAGCCACAAACACATTCTCATTCACGTTTTTAGATAGTTTTGAATCAAATAGAGAAGTTTTATTTTCTCTCATCCTGCTCTTCCTCTGTTCATCGTGTTCTTCGTGTTCATGATGAACTTCTTCATTTCTCGCTCGATTTTCGTTCGCATAACCATGACTAGCTAAGCTACCGTGATTGACCCATGGATTGAGGATTCCACTATCCGAGAGGACTCATTCTTAACGGTAACAAATTCGTTTCGTTTTTGTAATTTCGGATTCGATTTACTTTCGGATTGGGTGTTAGATTTAACGCCCGGATCGACATTTCCCAGGACGTAGTTCGAACTAGGTTAAAGTATCATTGTACGATCGTATGCAGATACGCCACGGATTCGAATAAATTCGACGATTGTTCGATTGAGGGAATTTCTCGGGCAATGCGAGATTTCGGTTTGCCCAGAGTCGATCACGAGTTTGGTTATAATCATTTTTTTTCGTCCGGAAGGAAGTGGTGGAATTCGAAATCCTGGGTTAATCTTCTTTTATCCGCTTAATCTGTGTTTACTTCGTTTCTTGTTATGTTATTTCATTTTTATTCTCTTTGAATCAAAACCCCCAATTTTTTACTGTTTTATTGTCGTTCGAATTGAACCAATCAATCGTTGGGAAACGACCCGGGTTACATTATACGCAAATCATTTTCTAATCTAGTTATTTTGGGAGATTACGGCAAATCTCTGTCAAAATATGCGCGCCGCTAGGGAATTTGCATCGGTTTGATTAGTAACGTAGTGTAAATAGCTTCGTTTTTCGGTAGTTTAGGTGGTTCGGTGGCCGGACGAAATTTTTCTTACCCAGATCACTCAACCCAGGTCTTATTCACAAGGAATTGGGCATTCTAAGAAAGAATCACTCCCGAGAAGGGAGTGAGGTATACCCTATTTTCCCCAAATTCCAACGTTTAGACCACTTTTTCGTTTGTTTTAAGTTTCACTTTTTTGATTTCTACTAGGGTCATTTTTTTTCGCATATCTCCGATTTGGTTGAAATTTGGTCCGGTGATAGAAAATGGCCTATCTCGCAACGCACATCGAAAATCTTTGATTTTCCATGTGCTAAGCTCCGTTTTGCCAAATTCCATCGTTTAGACCACTTTTTCAATTTTTGAAGTTTTTTTATTCCATTTTTGGGTTCCCCAATGGTCTAGGAGTTGCCCGTCCAAGTCCCAAAAATTTTAAAAATCATTTGATAGTGTTTCTGGACTTGTTTAGGTCAATTTCTACCATAGTTTCTTTGTTTTTGTGTTTGCTTTTGTGTGTCTTAGTGTTTTTCTACTTTTTACCACTTTTAGTGGCATTTTCGTAATTCTGATTGGCTAGTGGCATTTTTGTAATTCTGATTGGCTGGTGGCATTTTCGTAATTCTGATTTTCTGCGAATTCTCGCCTTGTGTTTATGTTGCCGCATGAGTACTAGGAGCACTATAAATCCAAAGACTTGTTGCCATTTGATCCGAAATAGAAAGAACCATTCTCACCGCTAGAAGAGTTGTTAGGTTAAGTCGTGGGATTAATGCGAATTGGACATTGAACTTGAGTCGATAGTGGCCATTCTCGATTGTGTCCATACTTGTTGATCTTTTCCGATTGTGCTTCGATAGTCTTGTTGTTTTCACTGATTCTAGTAGCAATTTTCGTAACTCAGAAATTATGGCAGAAGAACAAGAAAATCATCTTACCTTAAAGGAATTGAATGAACCTGATGTTAATTATCAACCTTTGTGCATTCAATATCCTGCCCTTGCTGCTAACTTTGAGCTTAAATCGGGTCTAATACATTTGCTTTTGCCTAAGTTTCATGGTCTTGCGGTGAGTGTGCCATTAAGCATTTGAAGGAGTTCCATCTAGTATGCAAAGACAATGAAACCGCATGCCATTGATGAAGATCAAATCAAGCCGAGAGCTTTTCCTTTCTCATTGGAAGGTGGAGCCAAAGATCGGTTGTTGTACCTTCACCTTCATCTATTGGGAGTAATCAACAGGTTCGGAGGTTATTTATGGAGAAATATTTCCCTTCTTCAAGAGCAACCGCGATCAAGAAGGAAATTGCCAACATTAAGCAAGTCAATGGGAGACTTTGTATGAGTACTTGGGAGAGGTTCAAAAGGTTGTGTGCAAGCATCCACACCACCAGATCTCGAGAAAGACTTGATTACCCATTTCTATGATGGTCTCGCTACCGTAGACAAAGGTTTGGTGGATGCTTCTAGTGGTGGGGCTCTACGTAACAAGACACCCGAAGATGCCCGAGAATTGTTATCCGAGATGGCGGCCAACTCTCGGCAATTTGGCACTAGGGCCAATAGTACTCCCGTTTACCATGTTCAAACACCTCCAAATCCCGCATGATTCTCGAGAGATTAGAGAATAGACTTGATGATCGACCTCTCTCGTGAGGCGGTTAAAGTGACACATGACACAAGCATACAATCTTCTCCTCTTCGATTGGGTACTCATGTGGGTTCGTTCGACCCTTACCATTCTAATCGACTCTTGCCCTACCTTGCATGATCCCGCTTTATCAAGACCAATCGGTAGCTTCGGTGGGAGCTTTTCCAGGGAAAGCCACAATACCGGCGAGAATAATGCCTTCTCCAACACCTACAATCCTGGTTGGAGAAATCACCCCAATTTCCGTTGGAACCGGAATCGAACCGAGTAACCAATATCGGCAAAATTAGGAATTACCAACGAGAGACAAGATAGACCACGGAATTTCCAACAAAGAATCTGCACCTAATTTGCCTTTGCTAGCACCACCTCCTCGACCACCATATGTGCACCTCCACGGGCAACACAACAACAAGGCTAGTAGTAGTGGTAGTGGTGGTTCCTCCCTTGAGGATATGATGAAGCAATTTGTCACGACCAATATGCGGTTCCAACAAAGAACCGACACTTCCATTCGAGTTTGCAAACACAGTTGGGCGGTTGGCAACCTCATTGAACCAGCTTCAACCTCGGGATCCAACACTCTTCCTTCACAAACAATTCCTAATCCTAAGGGGAATGTGAGTGCTATCTCCCTTCGTTCTGGCAAGCAATTGGAGGAACCTAAACCCATTTGCGAGATGTGACTTCCACATCGAAAGAGTCGAAAATGTGAAGATTGACTCTAAAAATAAAGCGGTGCAGGCAAAGTGAAGAGGAAGACATCCCCATTCCTCTTCCTTTCCCTCGAAGAAAGCGATTCAATCCAAGAAGTTGGCGAGAAAAAGCACAAGAGAAGGATATACTTGAGACATTCGGAAGAGTAGAGATCAACATTCCTCTCTTAGATGCGGTCAAACAAATTCCTAAATATGCCAAGTTTCGAAGGAGTTGTGCACCAATAAGAGGCGGCGAAGGGGAGTGAAAGAGTGAGTTTGAACCAAAATGTATCGGCACTCATCCAAATGCCCTACGATGCCTCGCAAGTGCAAGGATCCGGGGACGTTTTCTATCCCTTGTTGTTTTGGTAACTATAGATTTGATGATTGCATGCTAGATTTAGGTGCTTCTATTAATGTCATGCCTGCATCTATTTATAAATCTCTTGGTCTTGGTCCTTTACGTCCTACTGGTGTTGTTGTTCAGCTAGCTAATAGGAGTAATGTTCATCCTTCTGGTTTAGTTGAGGATGTATTAGTCAAGGTTAATGAACTGATATTTCCTGCTGATTTTTACATCTTAGATATGAAGGATGAGTCTCCCAGTAGTAGATCACCTATCATTCTAGGGAGGCCTTTCATGAAAACAGCTAGGACTAAGATAGATGTGCATTCGGTACTCTTTCCATGGAGTTTGGTGATATATCTCGTGAATTTCAATATTTTTGATGCCATGAGACATCCTAGGGAAGAACATTCTCGTTTTCATTGATGTGATTGATGATGCCGTGGATGATGTTATTGCTTGATTGGTGTCTTGATTATCCCGATTTTGCATCTCGAGAGTGATTCTCCCATTTGTGCATGTGCTTGATAATGAATGGTGCTCGTTTGCACCGATTTGCTTAATGCTGCATTATTTGGTGATTCGACTTGCTTGATGATTCTACATTACATGTGGATTCGATATTGATTACGAGTTTGAGCTTCACCCGATCCTAATGTGCATCCCGATTCGATTTTGATGAGCTTAACTCGATTTTGATGAGCTTGATTCGATGTTAACATTGAAATGTATGTATACACGGTCCTTCTCGTTTCTTTGAATGTGGTTTCGTGCATTTCCGGTGTGATGACATCGAGTTGTTGCAACAACCACCCAAGCTTCTTCCCTCCACCGAGCAACCACCCAAGCTTGAGTTGAAATCCCTTCCGATCACCCGAAGTATGCATTTACGGAGGTGGATGAACATTTGCCGATCATTGTGGCAAATAATCTTCTTCCGACCAAGAAGAGAAGCCGCTAAGCTTATTGAGGGCGAACAAGAAAGCCATTGGGTGGACATTAGGCGACATCGTTGGCATTAGCCCTTCCATGTGTATGCATCAAATTCTGTTGGAAAAGGACTCTAAGCGGTGAGGCAACCCCGAGACGCCTTAATCCTCTTATCCTTGATGTGGTGAAGAAAGAGGTCACTAAGCTTCGCAAGCCGGTATCATCTATCCCATTTCGATAGCCGGTGGGTTAGCCCTCCCGGTGGTTCCTAAGAAATCCGAGTCACTTGTGGTAGCCAATCGAAGAATGAGCTCATTCCTACTCGAGTTCGAATAGTTGGAGAGTTTGCATTGACTATAGGAGACTCAACCAAGCCACTCGCAAGGATCATTACCCTCTACCTTTCATTGATCGGATGTTAGAGCGATTAGGAAAGTCCCATTCTTGCTTCTTGGATGGGTACTCCGGATACTTCCGGATCCATATTGCTCCCGAGGATCAAGAGAAGACGACCTTCACATGCCCCTTTGGAACATATGCCTACCGAAGGATGCCTTTTGGCCTTTGCAACGCACCCGGCACCTTTCGGCGTTGTATGGTAAGCATTTTCTCGAGTTTCTAGAGGACCGCATGGAGGTTTTTATGGATGATTTCACCGTATATGGGTCTGATTTTGATGCATGCTTGGCTAATTTGTCTAGAGTTTTGCATAGGTGTATTGAGTCTAATCTTGTCTTGAATTATGAGAAGTGTCACTTTATGGTTGAGTCGGGTATAGTCTTGGGACACGTAGTGTCTAGGAAAGGGATTGAGGTAGATCCCGCTAAGATAGATGTAATTACTTTGCTTTGCCTTACCCCGCATCTGTGCGGAAGTTCGCTCTTTTCTTGGTCATGCGGTTTCTATCGGCGTTTCATTCGGGATTTCGGCAAGATCGCCGACCCTTGTCCAACCTTCTCGCATAAGGACACCGACTTTGTATTTGATGATGCTTGCAAGGCGGCCTTCGATCATTTGAAGCGTTGCACGACTACGGCCCTGGATCCAAGCCCCGATTGGTGCCTCCCCTTTGAGTTGATGTGTGATGCTTCCAACTATGCGGTTGGTGCTATCTTGGCACAAGTTGATAGAGCATCTCATGTGATTGCATATGCCTCCAAGACTTTGGATCCCGCTCGCTAATTACACCACTACGAGAAAGAGTTGTTGGCTATTGTATTTGCCTTTGATAAGTTTAGGTCATATCTGCTAGCAAGTAGAGTAATTGTTTTCTCGACCATGCCGCTTTGAAGTTTCTTTTGAAAAGACGAGATGCTAAGCCACGACTTATCCGGTGGATGTTATTGCTCCAAGAGTTCGATGTTGAGATTCGAGACGTAAGTGGAGCACAAAAAACTCGGGTAGCCGACCACTTGAGTCGCGTCACTCATTCTCCCTCTACCCCTCTTCTATTCGGGATGATTTCCCGATGAGCGCTTCTACAAACGCAAGGTAAGCTTCCATGGTATGCTGATCTAGTTAACTACTTGGTAGGCGGTGTTTTGCCTATAGATTCCACTAGGGGCCCAAACCCTTAAATTAAAGAGTGAGTCTAAATATTATGTTTGAGATGACCCTTATCTCGTGGAAATTTTGTAGTGACCAAGTAGTTAGGAGATGTGTGCCTCGATCATGAGTTTCACTCTATATTGCATTTTGCTCATGCTTCTCGCTCGTGGTGGTCACTTTGGACCCCAAAGAACTGCTAGGAAAGTCTTAGACAAAGGATTATTTTGGCCTTCCTTGTTTCATGATTCCCATCTGTTTTGTAAGTCATGTGATAACTCGTCGGAGAGGAGGAGTATTTCCGTAGGCATGAGATGCCCCAACCCTATATTGTTTTGTGAGATCTTTGATGTTTGGGGTATTGATTTTATGGGTCCATTTCCCGCTTCATATGGTTATACTTACATATTCTTGGGTCGTTGATTATGTCTCGAAATGGGTTGAGCGAAAGCCACTCGGACTAATGATTCTTCTGTGGTGGTGGATTTTGTTAGGTCTAACATTTTCTGCAGGTTTGGCATTCCTCGAGCTATTATCAGTGACCAAGGCTCCCATTTTTGCAACCGAAGCATGGGTGCCTTGTTACGCAAGTATGGAGTGCTTCACAAGGTCTCCACAAAGATACCATCCTCAAACCAACGGTCAAGCTGAAGTTTCAAATAGAGAGATTAAGCAAATCCTTCAAGACTCGTTAACTCTACCCTAAAGATTGGAGTAAGCGATTAGAGGATGCTTTGTGGGCATATCGCACCGCCTACAAGACTCCGATTGGGATGTCTCCTTATCGGCTTGTCTTTGGTAAGGCATGTCATCTTCCGGTTGAGTTGGAGCATCAAGCCTATTGGGCCATTAAACAAAAGAATGTAACATGGATTTGGCCAAGTCTCGGGATGGAGCGGAAGCTACAATTGCAAGAGTTGGATGAGCTTAGATTGGATGCCTATGAAAGCTCGCGGTTATACAAGGAAAAGACTAAGGCATTCCATGATAAGCATATTCTCGAGGAAAGAATTTTCGTGGCCGTAAAGTTCTTCATTTAACTCCCGTTTGAAGTTTACGCACAGGTAAGCTTCGATCTAAATGGGATGGCCCTTTTGAGATCACTAACATTTTTCCATTTGGTGCTGTTGAGCTATGTGATCCACCCACAACGAACCTTTAAGGTTAATGGGCATCGCCTCAAGCCATTTCATGAGGGATCCCGAAGAGCGGCTGAGGAAGCGAGATTCTCCTCATTGATGCCACTTATCCTCCATAAACCCCTTGGGGAGTATTCTTCTTTCTTTCTCCTCTTTCTTCTATTTGTTTTCCTTTTTCTACTTTGCTTTTTGAAATAAATACGGTCTCTCTTTCTATGATTGCTACATATTATGAACTTGGACATTTTGGTTTTAATGGATCATTCTGTTTGGTCTGTCATTCTTGACTCTTCGATTACATGTCTTGGTAGTTGATTTGATGTTGTTGATTGCCTAAGTTGGTATTGACCTTATGAGGTTTTGGGCCTGCATGAATGGAATTCATCTTTTGCCATTCTTTCTTTCACGTGTGCATCTGCTCATGATTTGTGTTCTCTAGAACTTGCTCCTTTTCTTTTTGAAACTACATTTTTCATTTAAGTGCATAAGTATGATGGAAGCTTGTTTTCTTTCTTTTATTTTCCTCACTTTGGCCAAATAGCCTTTCCCTTGCATTATGATTCCTTTGCTAGCCCTTTGTGCCTTTTTGACTCATTCTTTTCAAAGCTACATTACAAGCCTAAGCGAAAAACCATTTTATTCTACACCTTGAAAATTTATTGAGCATTGGTTTCACCTTGGTTTTGTGTTTAAGTGTGGGGGTTGCTCGGAGTGCAACAATTTAAGTATGGGGGGATGTTTGCTTTTGTCATTGTGATTATGTATATAGTATAGTTTCATTTTTTTTCTCAAAAAAAAAAAAAAAAAAAAAGAAAGAAAGAAAGAAAGAAAAGCAAAAAAAAAAAAAAGAAAAGAAAATACATAGAAAGAAAGGAGATATATAAGTAAAATAAAAATTTTCTTACATAGAGAATGATTGTGTTAATTAGTGCTCTTTTTAATTTCCTTGGTGCTTAACCTCTCATTCCATACTATTACCTACCTTCACCCTAACCCCATTACAACCTTTCATAACAAGCTCTCTTGATTTGTGCATGCATGTGTTATGAGTAGTGGAGACGTAGAAATTGAGCAAGCTTATGGTAGAGCAAATTTCTTGAGTAGAATTTGAGCGATACACTTATTTACCTTAAACACTTGAGAGATTGATTGATTGATTGATTGAGCGCAACATTTGAGAGACCATCTTATGTGATTAGCATCATTAATTGAGATTACCATGAATTGTAATTTGAGATGAAGGGATTGTGGTCTTGATTGATTGATCTTTTGGAGCTTTGTGTCCCTTGTTCAATTTTTGCATTGTTAGCAATTGTTAGAAAAGAAGAGTTTCTCCTTTAGGTCTTTTTCTTTGAATTTTGCTCGAGTGCAAAAAGATAAGTGTGGGGAATTTGATAATTGAATATTTCATACACTACTTTTTGTCTCTTGATTTATAATTTAGGACTCTTTAGCTAATAAATAATGGCTTTTATACTTATTTGGGCCTTGGGCCTTTTATTATATTTTAGCCATTATTTAATAATAAATTTCAGTTTTACATTGCTTCACCATTTTTACCATAACTCTTGAACCAGACATCGGATTTGCCTCATTTTTGTCTCATATTTCAGATGATTCAGAGAGCTACAATTGTTATGAAGACATGAAGAGCAAATTCGGACAAGAGGGCGGTTGATTTTGGAGCCGAAGTCATATGTATTTTTGGGCTCGAATTTTGTAATTAAAGCCCATTTTATTTTATTTTCGTTCGGGCCCGACTTGTGGATTGGAGCCCCATTTCGTTTTGCCATTTTAGGTTAAGTGAGGCAGCAGCCAAAAACACATTCTCATTCACGTTTTTAGATAGTTTTGAATCAAATACAGAAGTTTTATCTTCTCTCATATGTTCTTCCTCCGTTCATCGTGTTCTTCGTGCTCATGATGAACTTCTTCATTTCGTTCGATTTTCGTTCTGCATAACCATGACTAGCTAAGCTACCGTGATTGACCCATGGATTGAGGATTCCACTATCCAGAGGACTCGTTCTTAACGGTAACAAATTCGTTTCTGTTTTGTAATTTCGATTCGATTTACTTTCGGATTGGGTGTTAGATTTAACGCCCGATCGATATTTCCCAAGGACGTAGTTCGAACTAGGTTAAAGTATCATTGTACGATCGTACGGAGATACGCCATTGATTCGAATAAATTCGACGATTGTTCAGGTTGAGGGAATTTCTCGGGCAAATGCGAGAGATTTCGGTTTGCCCGAGTCGATCACGAGTTTGGTTATAATGCTGTTTTCGTCGAGGAAGGGAAGTGGTGGAATTCGAAATCCTGGGTTAATCTTCTTTATTTATCCGTTTAATCTGTTTACTTCGTTCGTTATGTTATTTCATTTTTATTCTCTTTGAATCAAAACCCCCAATTTTTTACTGTTTTATTGCTGTTCGAATTGAACCAACTGCGAATTCGTTGGGAAACGACCCAGATATTTATCAATAATATCTTTAATTGTTAAAGGGAAGGCCCGACTACCAGCCCCCCTGCAATTCCAAGAAGCTATAATCATTAAAAAATTTAAATTAAAAAGATGTGGATAGAAATACTTACCTGGAATGCTCCACCTCTGCATCGTACTGCTGCTCACATTGAGTTTCTGCTACAAAGGACCCATTAGCTTCCATGAATTCAGGGGCCACATCCTCATTGGGATCCCAGTGGTCAGGCGGTTGTGTGGAGCTAAGGCGGGGCAATATTTGATTTAGCTCTGTAGGTGGGTGCTCCTTAGCCACGTTTATTTGATGTGCTAATTTATCCATGCTTCCATGAATAATATTGTGAATACGTTGTCCTTTTGTTTTTTTAGTAGAGGTTTTTTTGTGGGCCCACCTGCAAGGATAAATCATTGGTGTTAGTAGTATCATTATTAATTTGAACCAAAGCCTTTTCAGGTTGGCCCAGTGCACTAACAGGACCAATACTAGGCCCAATGTCATTATTAAATTTCTCTATGCCTCCATTGACCATATTAGGCCCAATTTCAATTGCCACCAATTGCTTTCTTCCTTCAGCCAACACTTCAGGCCCATTCGCGTGAGCACCCTCCTCCAGCCCAACAACTTGATTTTTCCCTTCCTTTTTCCTATCTTGCCCAGCCATCACGTGAGCACCCTCCTCCAGCCCAACAACTTGATTTTTCCCTTCCTTTTTCCTATCTAGCCCAGCCACAGATTGGCCCACCGTTTTTGGCCTATATTGGAGTTTTGTTTTGGAGTTAAAATCACTCCCCTTGACCAATACTTTTCCAGCTGTATCCTTTCCCCTTTCTTGAACCGATGACCTCAGCAGATGGGGTTTGTCCTTTCTGACGTCCAATTGAGCAACTCGATGTACGACGGAGTGGCTCACCAGGGAAGCTTCTTGATTTTCCAAATCCTCAATCACTACAAACCTCGACTTCTGCCCGTACATGGAAGATTTCACCGTCCTTGCTCCTGAACCCGATGCATGTTGTTGCCCATCTCTGAAATCCGTCCGTTGCTGCAAGGGTCGGCCACGATTCCGGTGACTTACCAACGTCCACGGCCCAAACTGGTCTTCAGCGTTCACCGCCGGCGTGTTCACCGACAAGCGACTTGGGGGCTGTTGCAGAGGCGGAGGTTGCTGCATCCTTTCTTGCGTTGATTCAGAAACCGAACAGCTATATGGACACCGTTCTTTTCTATGCCCAAATCGGCCACAGGCAAAACAAATAAGGGTGAGTCCCTCATATTCAACATTGAAAATAGAACCCGCTGTAATCACCTTAGGAACAAGCTTTTTCTGAAGATTTAGTTCTACACAAATTCGCACAAACTTCCCTCTTTGAATTTTTGGGGATGCATTTTGACAGTCCTGTAATGTGTTCATATCCACCTTCAAGGTGCGCCCAATCCTATCCCCTAATCTAGAGATACAATGCTTGTTATACAAATGCATTGGCACATCCAGAATTCGAACCCAAGTGGCAACTCTTCCTAAAGCATTCTGATATGGGTTAAAATAGGATGTCCAACGTTGGACAATGACACAGTGTTGCTTGATCACCCATGGTCCTTCGTAAAGGACTTTCCTATAGTGAGACCTCCATAAATCCTAATCCTGGAACCTAACAACAAAATAGTTATTAGGCAAATCAATAAGCTCAAAGCTTGAAAACCCCCATAGATTTATCAAGAGGTCTCTTAGAACATATAGGTTGAACCTCCTGCCAAGCACAGTGAGAATGAGAGCATAGTTCCAGGGCTCATACCATTCATTATACTCTTCTTCAGTGCATGGCGCCACCGGGTATGCTTCCATAAGTTTCTTCATCTCGTCTGATGGCTCTGGAATTTTCCAACATATTTCTTTATCATCAGCAAATAAATCATCATCTTCCCTTATATAGTCACTATGAGCAACTCCGTTAAATCCCAGTGGGGAAGCACGATAGGATGAGAATTTAGGCGTGTTCCCTTCCTTTTTGTCTGTCATTACATTGCTTCCAGAATTTTTGCTTTTTTCAGAAGATTGTTCTGTTTCTTTGTCTTCTTTGTCTGACATAGCTTCGTCCATAATGGCTTGGGGGACATCTTCAATTTTCTTTTTCTCTTTCCTCTCATCATGCCCCTCAGCCGGTGGTCTGTCCGGTGGGAGCTTGCGCTGCCCAGCGTTCGCTAAAGTGAGAGCTCTGTCTGTTGTCAGAGAGTCCATCAGTTCCGAGTCGGATAAATTCTAAAGCATCTCTATTTCTTACCGCAATTGAAGATGCATACTACAAAGAAGATAAAATAGAGTGAGTTACCTCTCACCACTGGTCTAGGATTAGTCCAAGCTATTATTTACCGAATGCTAGAGTGAAGTATATGAATCGTTTTTTTATTAATGTATTCATATTTCCTAAAAGTATGTTTGCATTGAAAAAGGCATTTTTTTCCCTACAAGTGGAACCAATAAATTGGTGTCTATTCTTGTTTTGGCTGATGCATAAATACTTCAAATCTCATGTTTTAGATGAGAAATTTCAGAATACAGTTATATCCACTATTAAACTTGTATTCTTTTAAAATTAGCATGTGTATATCTTGAGTTGGCTCAAGAATTGTTTTTCTCGTTTGAGTGACGCGAATTTGCGAACTGATTTGCTTATCTTTGTCCAAACAATGGATATCTCTAAATTGGTGCCTGGAGATGCATCCTTCACTACACCTTTTAAACTTGTTGCTGAACGTGATGATTATATTCATGCTCTTGTAGCATATTTTGACGTATCATTTACTAGGTGTCATGGATACTGAAATGGAGAGAACCCTGCTCTTTTATTGGTGCAGATATCTTTTTCTTTCCTTTAATTATTCATTGAATCCTACTAGTTTCTAACAAAGATTTAGCTTCTACGGGAAGATTACAATGGGAGGGAGTAGACAAGTGAATTTAAGAAAAGATATTTGTTGTTTCCGAAAACTGCTATGAACTGACGGCATAAATTATTCTCTTTTGAAAATCTCCTAAATTTTTTTGCATAGGATAGGTCTTTTTCATGTTTTGGATAGTAGGTTGATCTTTATATATGTGATATTTCCATCACTCAAGAGCGCTAGTTGTATTTGGGCAGATTGCAGGATCAATTAGATGGGCAGGTCAGGGCCATCAGTCCAGCCTGAAGAAAATGGTGCCCCAGCTGTTACTAATGAAGAAAATGATCAATCTTGGTTCTCAGATGACATCCCAGGTAACCTTTCTTCATGTACAACATTGAGAAATTATCAAAAGTGAACATGGCACAAAGGGATTGTTATTATTATGAAGAATTTTGTTACAACTTATTTCTAGCAATAACCAAGAGGTAGTCAGAATGATATTGCAATTGAACATGGGATTGCTGCTACAAGGTTTAAATTGCCTTCGGGTTTCATCATTTCTTGTTTGCTGAAACCTTTCAGTGATAAATGAAAAGTTTATGACTTCGTATTTACAAGTAAAATGTGCCTGATTCGTTACTCTAGGAAAGATAGGAGCATGTGCAATTTTTTCTGTTTGAAATAAGGATGGGATGAAGGGTTTTATTAGGAGGTTAGTTTGTTTTCATACTAGAATGTGGAAAGAAATACTTATCTTTCCAATTCCGTATATTAAGATAGTAAGGTTTCTAAATATCTTAAGTGTTTGGGTGTTTAAAGCTGCATTAAAGTCTGATTACCCTTCCATAAAAGAATCCATTTCTTAAGACAAAATGTTCAAATCACGGCATAGCAGTAATTCTAGAAATTGTGCAATCACATAACAACAATGAATTGACTTATCAGCATGTCCCAATTGAATCAAAGTTTAGTGCAAAGTGTCAGCAATATTTTTGCAGAAATCACAATACCCTCATGACACTAAATTTGCAAATAATAGATCAGAGTATGGAATTGAGCACTCTCAGCAAGCAAGTTTATCAAGGGTGCTTAATTTGAACCAGTAATTGCAATATGGATTGAAGCAAGTGCTAGCAAATGTGACAGTTCAGAGTCAATATGCTACATTTTTTACTGATATTTAAAAAGAGGGAAAATTGTTTATTTGAGTTTTCAACAAATTTACATATACAAAACTAAAAGAAAGTGGTAACCAATGTGCAATAGCTAGATTCTCAACCCAATGAACACGATTTGGAGCAAGTTACTAGCAGAAAAACCAGAGTTTCAATTAAAAAATGGTCAGTTAACAAAACAGAGGTATCATAGGCTAAAAAATCCAACAATACACACAATAGCACACCACAACAAATTAAGATTTGACCCTCAAACAACTGAAATCAGCATCTATCAATTCCTAAATACCTTCTTTTTGCTCTTGGTTTGTTCTTCGTCTTAATAGTTATCATCATCCTCATCTTCATCTTCGTCATCCTCTTCCTCCTCCTCATCATCTTCCACAATGTCTTCTCTTCATCACCCTCTAGGTCTCCAAACTCCTCTCCTTGAATGGCCTCCCCAATAAACCATGATAGGGGAATAATCTTGTCTCTTATTGTTGACCTAAACAAAGCATGATAAAGAATCAACAAAGCATGATAAAGAATCAGGAAAGCCACAAGTTTGTGAACTACCAAGAGGGGGGTGGGGAATGTGCGGAGGTATTGGTGGTCAATAAAGCTTGTTAAAACATTAGTAAGAGCAACATAATGGACCAAAAAAATATGACACGGCTCACAAACAAGTACATGGTATATAAGCTCACCCAATATCATAGTCTTGCTCCGTCTGGTTCTGAAGTTCCTCAACCTACTCATAAAAATTTAACCATGGTTATGAAAAAAAGGAAAAAGAATCAAATTTATTAGCCTTGTTTATCTAAGAAGACAATCATACCAAATCTTCATCAATATCTTTGTCATCTTCAGGAACCTATGGTGGGTTGAAAAAATTGAAGAAACTGTCATAAGTTTCAGTTTAGTAATTGGTTTAGCATTCTTTGAACCCTTCTTGGGCTTTTCCTTGAGCAGCTCCTAGGGCAAGCATTTGCTAGGGTAGCATTCAATTTCCGTGCTACACTAAAAGGACAACAAACCATCGTCAGCTAGACCATCTTACATGATTGTAATTGAGGGTTAGAAGATAAAATCAAAGATTTGTGTGTGTGTGTGTGTGAGAGAGAGAGAGACTTACCTAGGCCCCATTTGGGATTGCTGTGGGAGAAGTGGCTTTCGTTTCTGATGGACTTTTCTTAATGGACTTTTTTCTGATATGATTTGTGTTTGAGATAGTAGTAGCAGAAGTGGCTTTTGTTTGTGATGGGAACTTGTTTGGCATAGCTTTTAAAAAGATAGATGAGATGGAAAATGACTGAAAAGGATATGAATCAAATTCACACACACACACACATATGTGTTGACTAAATAAATATAAATTTGCCAAATAAAATGGTAAAATTCCATTAAATAAATTACAACACAATAAATACATATGCATCATATAAAAGTACTAATGTAAATAAATAAATATGCATCATACAATATATAAAAGTACTAATGTAAATAAATAAATATGCAGCTTCTCAATGTATCAAGCGATTCGTTATTACTCTCGATTCGTTATTGCATGGGTATCATTCTAAATGTTATTTTACGCCTTGTTCCATTGTACTTGGAAGTCTGAGAACATTTTTTTTAGAAATATCATGTTTATTATGGTTGTAAGAGACAATTAAAGCGGATTGGGAGTGACACATTAACAAAAGGAATTAGAGAAATAAAACCCTCCAGGAATTCCAACGCGGTAGCCACTAGAAAAATGATACTGATGCATAGCATTCAAGAACGAAGAGAACGAGACAAAGAGAGAGGCACAAATAGGGAGGGTGAGATGGTCATTTAACAAATAGGCCCACATATGAAATTGATGGAGAAGCCACTAATGGGATCATAAGCCAAGGGGTTGGAGCTTCAAAAAAAAATGCCCATTACACATTGAAGTCCATCAAAAAAAGAGTGTTTCCAAACAGTCATAATTTTTTTGATGGACTTATGATAATAAGTCCATTACATGAGTTCCCAAACAGGCCCCTAATTTCCTTGCTCCAGAATAGGCTCATCTTCATCAATCATATGATATATTTTTGTCCAGACAGAATTCTTAAAATAAGGATTAGTGACAAACTCGAGCTTAAATCCTTTGGGACTTTCTGTCCTGCTCCATTTAATATCTGAGTCGCTCAGAGATGTAGCAGTGAAAAGACAGTTATAATTGTGTCTTGACAGGGAAACTCATATGGGAGGTTTAAATAACAACTGAATAATAAATACAAATGACTAACCTCATCAGCTGACACTTCATTATTTTTCATAGCAGTGAGCCAGAAAGCAAGCACGCCTTTCTCTAAACAAGATAATAGCTACATCAAGGAAATGAAATACTTCCAGACAAAAAAGGTATTGCTTTCTATATGGTACCTTTATCCTCTTCTGTATCAGCTGCAGTTTCATTTGTGACTACTTCCACTTCAGAAACACCATTTACAATGTCATACCACTGCATCCATTCATTACATGTTAATATGTGAAAATGTCAATATCAGATGTTCGATTAAAATTCAAAAGGATTATGTACGGGGATCTTAAAAATTGATGAAAAATGTAAATCTGGCAAGGTTCACGATGTCTTAATGTGTCAATGGTTAACACCCAAACAAAACATTAATCACCTCAAAACCATTAGAGTTTCCTTGAACATATCCGCTGCTCTAGGATCATTAGCATTCTTGTATGCATGATATATCTGCAAAAGGAATAACATTATCTTTCTTAATTTTCTTCTACTACGCCAAGATTTTAGCAACAAATGAAAAAGAAGGATGTATATTCAAATGAATGTCACAAAAGCCTAGTTGCCTGGTTTCCAACAAAACAAAAGACACAAGCAATCTTTATGGAATAAAAAGGAGCACATATCAATAACACGCAAGAAAGAGGAAAGGGGGAAAAGGTATGGATAAAGCACCTTGCAGTTGGTAGATTTTCTCAGGAAAATATGATGCGGATCACTGGGAAGATAGAAAAGTGCAGTGAAGTGCCTTCGGGTTTACCTCATAACAATTCTTCCCTTTCTTTGTAAACTGGGCCAGGCTGCGAAGGAAGATTCAAAAGTAGTATAAAGGAAAATTGATGTTGAGAAAAAGCAGTGGTACGAGGAGCTAGGACTCATTTTGGAGACAGAAGTAGAATTTTGGGAACTGAAGGCAATCGATCCTTCAAACAGGGAAATGGAGGAAACCAAAAACGATGCCAAAACTTTTATTGCAATCAAGAGATGAAGGGTGAGGACTGAGAGATGAGTGATTAGGAGGAGAGAAAATAGAGAACTAAAGAAGCAACACGAACAAAATCAATAAGGGAGAAGAAGGAGACTAATAGGATAAAAGCATGGAGGATATGAGAGAAAAATATTGGGTAGGAGGTTTGAAAATCAAGATGGAGAACAAAATCAAGGGAGCTGAAGCAACGGCTAGTAAAATTTGAAAATCAAAAGAACTAGAATAGGCAAGATATGAGAGAGAGAGAGAAATCGAGGAAGGTTTGAAGGTAAAAGAACCGATTAGCAACAGCTAGTCATCAAGATATAATCGAATTACTCTTCCCAATAAATGCCAAGAATTGAAATAATCTCATCTTTACCGTTTCAGGAAAAAGATGCTCACCATGCAACCACACTAGGGCAAACAAAAATAGATGGCCGAAATCTACACACTAGGGCAAACATAAATAGATGGCCGAAATCTACACTAGGGCAAAACAACAGAATTGATGAATGCTACCCTCTACCACAATCCACACCTGAAACGGCAACGACGGAGTCTGTGCCACAACCCACACCTGAAACGGCAACTATAGTTGTCTCTCCGATTGACAATGCCCAATCCTCACATCGACTCTTCACTCTCTACAGAGAAAAAAAGGGGCAGAATAAGGGCCGTTTGGTACGGGGAACATTTGATGAGGAAGAAGGGAAAGGAAGGGAAGGAAAAAATAAGAAGGAACTTTGAAAAATTGGGCTGTTTGGTAGACATGGGATTATAATAAATTGAGGGAAGAAAAATAGTTTGGTAAGAAGAATTGGTCATAGGTTAAGTGGGAAGTTGATGCAAAATTCCCTGATTGCCCCTAAAAAAAACACGGAGAAAAAATCTGGAATAAAATTTTTTTTTGAAACCATCGGAGAAGAAGGAACCCTAAAACCAAATCGCAGCGTGATTCAGATCGAAATTGCAATGATACGTCCACGGGATGTTGGAAGACAACAGGTATGGAACGAATTAGAGTAGGAAAGCACTAAAGTATGAAATTTGTTGGTGAATTGAATATTTGAACAGGTATGGGGAAGAAAATCGTGGAACATTACCCAGACGCTGAATTGATAAACAAACGAACAAATGGTGATAATAAGCAGGGGTAAACCGTTGGTAGCATGTAGTCGGTGAAATAAAATGAGTAGGTGGGTAAGAAAAGAAAGAGCGAGCAACTGAAATTGACGAATAGGAGTGAGAAGTCATTGCTTTATGTGTTAAAAGGTCAGTACGAGTGAAGGAATGTAATGCACACTTTAAAATGCAGCAAGAGGGCCTTATTACATCAGTCAAATTACCAACTGCCATTTTGCAAGATGAATTGGTGTATCAGGCTAGGCTAACACTTTGAGAAATGCAGCAATTCAAATAAATGCAGATATGATAGAGAAATTTCATATGAATTGAAACCTGTACTTTTAAACCATGTGGCCGCTGAAAAGGTTTGATGATGAACAACAAAATCTGCAGGTTACATCCAGGAAGTAGAAGTCATATAGTAATTAGATATATGTAGAAAACTTGAGCCATCTATGATCATAGTTGATAAGTTATGAAGTTTGAGTAACCACTGACGAATTAATCAGTAATAACCATTGAGGTTAAAATATGTATATAAGGATGATGGTTGGTGAAAAGGTTAGAAAAATATCTAAACCATTGACAAATTCAAATTTAGCCTTTTCAAATGCTGTAGAATAATGAAGAGAAACTTGAATGGAGGGAAAGAAAACAATGACGGAAATGGTGCATAGTTGTCGATATAACATGCACAGGTAGTTCAACGGTTGGTGCATTAAACCAGGCATTAGGTTAAAACCATTCAACAGTTGACATGATACCTCTCCCATTAAACCAGGCATGCACAAAGCTACCAAGTAGCAGACCCAACCATACGCAAGCACAGATCAATGTACAAAATGCAGTGTGAAGTGCATCAAAAGGTTAAATGACATAATACAGACATAACAGTTGCCAAAATAGCCCCCAGTTAATCAGTGAACAACAGTGATACAATTCAACAAGATAAATTAATAAATGTGAAAGTTCGAACTAAACATGGAAGTTCGAACCCATAAAGATATTGTCAACCAGTACCCAAAACACGTCGCCCGAAAGGTATTGAGTTATAATGTTAGGCAACCAAGTTTGATGAATCAGTACAAAAAACATGTAAACATTAAAAATAAACTATTCCTAATTCTTCTTCTGCCTCTTCGCGGGAGACTTCCTAGTAGTGGCCCGACTTGGCGATGAAGTGCGTGAACCAGGGAGGTTCACTGGGATGAACATGGGTGTTGTAGGCCTTGGGGATGGAGGACGAATAGGTGGTTCAGCTGAGAATATGTGGGGCAAATTCTGAGCTACCACCGTGCTACTGACACTTGAAGTAGGTATGAACCTCAATGGAACAGCATGAACTATTTCCACTAATGGTGTAGGAGGAGGGTTGACAGGTTCAGGTAGAGTGACAAGGGAGAGTGGGGTTACTGGCTCCAATGGCTCACTTGTTCGACCTTCGTTTGCATTGTCACACCATCATTCTCTTCTTTTATTTTATTTTCAACGGTGGGACCTTCATTGACATGGTCACTACCCCCATACTCTTACTCACTGGTTTTGTCAACTGTGTGAGTTTCTGTCCCCTTGTCACCACCACCAGCCTCTTCGTCCATTCCTTCTTCAAGTGTCTCATCTTTAGTCCCCTTGTCACCACCACCAGTATGTGTCTCCAATTCTCATTCATGTGTCTCCCCTTCATCAGTGACAGTGGCACCACCAGCAAGCCCCTGTTGCTCTTCTTTTGCATGTGTGTCCCCCTCACTCCCACTGGAACCAACAAAACCTCTTCCTCCCTTTGTTTTTCTTCTCTCTCTCAACCTCACTCCCACCGCAACCACCAAGAACCTCTTCCTCCCCTTGTTTTTCTTCTGTCTTAACCTCCCCCCAGTGGCACCACCAGTATGCTGTTCATCCTCTTCTTTTGTATGTTTCTCCCCCTCACTCCCACTGGCACCACTAGAAACCTCTTCCTCCCCTTATTTTTCTTCTGTCTCAACCATACTCCCAGTAGCACCAACAATATGCTCTTCCTCCTCTTCTTTCGTATCTGTCTCCCCCTTACTCCCGCCGCCACCACCACATTCCTCTTCCTTCTCTATTGTTTCATTTGTCTCCCCCCCCCCAAAACTCCCATTTGCATCGAGACTAACAAAGACAAAACATTCTTAATTATCAAATCGCAATCATTAGTTTGCAATGAAAGTGCATACACGTTACAAAATTGAAATAGAAAACAACCAAATGAAAAGGACACTAAAAATGTAAATTTGTGCAATTATGTGTTATAATGCATGCAAAAGGGTTACTCGGTTTTTGTCATTAGGTTATCCACTGTTGGTTCATGATGTTTTGATGATGACAAAAGATGCAAGAGTTAAAATATGATCGAGTTGTTAAAGATGGATTCTCGAGAATGGCCAAGGATTCTCGAGAATGGTCGGTTAAGTGCTAATGGTTGTTGATAATTCTCGAGAATGAGATAACAATTCTCGAGAATGATGTGCTACTTTGTCTATTAAAGATCATCTCTGCTTCCAGCTATAATTCTCGAGAATAAATTTCAGTTTTCGAGAATGGAATTCGTCAGTCTATAGGAAGTGCTTCACAGAGCAATTCTCGAGTATTCAATAAATTCTCAAGAATGTGTTAATCGATTTAGTTCATCTGATTCTTTGTATCAATTCTCGAGAATACAGGATCAATTCTCGAGTATTGATCTAATTGTATTTCTTCGCAGTGTTCTCTCGTGAATCGAAAAGCTTCTCGAGAATGACATATGGATTCTCGAGAATGCCTCGTCAGTGATATGTGCAAGATTTTTTTTAGCTGTAATTCTCGAGTATTGACATACAGTTCTCGAGAATGGTCTGGCACAATGGATCACGAATTCGTTTTAACGTCACATTCTCGAGTATATCTATCTAATTCTCGAGTATCTCCTTTACATATCTTCTGAAATGTCTCTGTGTTCAGGTAATTCTCTAGCTGTCATATTTGAACCTTCTTTCTCATAATCTGTAACTTTCAGAATATATATTGGGTGTTTTATATTATTGATCTAAACTCTTTCTAATCAAGCTTAAACTGTTTATTAGTATTTTTCAGAAAGGTTTGACCTGTTTAAATGCTAAATTACCATAAAGTGCTCCAGCGGGTCAGAAGCATTTAATACACTGTAAAAGCAGAGCATACAAATGGAATTAAAGCATGTAGCAGACGAAGACATTCCTTCAAGGCAAACTTATTCCAGCTATAACTCTGAATCAACCTCTGCTCTGAAACATTCGACGGCGAAGCAATTAATGATCCAACGTTCGACTATTTACGAAACGGAGTGAGTGTGTCTAACGTAAATTAAAAGAGTCTCAACGGCTAGTTTGCAAACTCTCCGAACAACATTGATGGCAAAGGATATAAAAGACGATGACATTTAATTCCGCCAACTACCGATTGACTGTGCAATCAATTTGAGTTATTGTTATTCAGTGTGTCAACTATTTCATTTATTACGCTTCAGTGTTCAATATCTTATCTACTCAGTGAGGAGTTCTTAAAACAACACTTTTCATTCTTTGTTGTGTCTTAAGGTTGAGGAACCTTAAGAGAGGGTGTATCAATTGCAACGTGTAAGGGGAAGTGGAGTCTGTGTGAGTGTGTCGACCATCCTTCGTTACAAGTCTATAATTAGTTCTGAAATTTAGTGGAATCCCAGAGAGTTTCTGGGGACTGGACGTAGGTCTGTGAGCTTGACCGAACCAGTATAGATTGCCTTGTGTCCTTTTATCTTATTGGTCTCTATTTCGTTTATTCACACGAAAAGATTTTAAATTTCAAGAATCACCTATTCACCCCCCCCCCCCTTTAGGTGATATTCCACCTTCATCCACCGGTGAGCTCTAACACATAATAGGCCGCTTAATATGTTGACAAATGAACTCATAATAATGCACTTGAAAATTAACTTGGAGAAAATGGAAAAAAAAACTTGTGCTTTGCAATGAAAAGGAATTTAGAACAAACCATCATGACTCTCCACTGGTTGATCAGATGGGGTGCCATCACTGAACTCCGCAGAAGAATCATCCTCACTGTGGGCTAATTTGTCATCTGAGTTCTGTTCATCCACATGCTAAGATGAAGCAGTTTCTTCAGGTGTGGAGTCTTGGCGTCCCTTATCTTTCTTTGACATGCCACCACTAACATGTTGCTCTTCTTCAAAATAGGTTATCGGGGAGTGATGGGATGACTCTGCTGACCCTTTAACACTTGTATGTGTTGCCTTTGTTGACGGACCACCATGATCACCTTGAGGAGTAGCCTTGAACGATGCAAATTGTTGGAACTCTGTGCCATATAGGTGGATAAACTCTTGAAGCCCCTTAAACTCAAGGACCATCTGTGACAAACTTGAGTCCAACCTGCCTACATGAGATTCAATCATTGACTGCAGCTCAGCTTTCATAACACCAAGTTTGTCATCCAAAACTTTGGCAAAAAGAGCTCCCGCCTTCCGCGCTCCATCCTCACTAGCATGTGAAGGTCCAATGGTGCGGATAAGGTGGGGTGGGTCACGGTTGCTCTTAAGACCCTTTTCCCCTCGAGTCGACTTCCATGAATGGTGTTTCGCCTCAACAGGAATTTACATTTGGTGCAAGGCGTGGTCATCAAATTCTGAACTCCATATTGGAGGCTCACCATCTTGGAGATACCAAATGTTATTCTTCTCCAATATGAGGGACACAAGTGACGGATAAGGTAGGTCAATGTTCTTTTTCCCCATTGCAGCTGCTCTGAGCATTGTGTCCACTATCCTCTTGCCCATCTTAAAAGGCTTCCTCCGAATCAAACAAGTCAGGATTTGTTTGTCCTCAATGCTTAATGTTGTGTAGTGCTTCCATTTGTTCACAAAATTCCTACTGTACAAGTAGTGTAGGACCCGATACCTATATGGAAGTTGTTTCGATCTACACAGACCACTATCATCCTCTGTTGTCCCACCTTCCAGGAGGATATTGTCTGTTTCATCTCCACTGAATGTGGTGTCCTTTGACTGGGGAGCCTTAACATTTAACCACTGCAACAATTTCTTCTCATTAACTTCTACCCGTTTCCCCCTGACAATTGAAGAAACTACACCCCCTAGACATTTTAAAGTTGCTGTAAAAAATCTTAACAACAGAGTCAAAGTAAGGCAGGGACAACTCTAGCATCCCCTGAATGGTCTAAGGATCTCAGTTAGGCTGAATGGATAATCCTCGTCAAATGAGTCCATCCTAATTGTGCTCATTTTACACAGACTTCAACCAACTAACCTGATATCGTAATCTTCAAGCTTTGACTGATTGAACTCTGGTTTTGCTTCAGGCACGACATTTGACCCCGGTGCACTTTCTTCAGCTTCTTATACAACTTGGCCCTCCTCTTATCTTCTTCCCCATTGTCCTTGTCTTCCTGGTTTCTCTCCGATGATGCATCGTCTGATTCACTTGGCTTCCATGCCTTGTCCTCACCATCAGAACCATCATTGACAATCACCTTTGCTTTCCCTTATTTCTTCTCCTCCGTCTTTCGCTTTTTTAGTGAACCAGATGATTCTAATAATGAATCCCTGTCAACCTCCGTCTGGCCCTTTCTCTTCTTTGACACAGTGGCCCCGACTTTCCTCTTCTGAGCACGTTTTCTATTCTACGCTTCCTTTGCCTCATTGTCACACCTCCACCTCGCAGCTTCTTCGTACTCATCAGAAACCTCTCTCGACTTGTACTTCGGCCCCCCCTCCCGACCACACCACCGGATAGTAGAGACATGCGCCCTGTACTTGAAGACATCCTCTATTGTGATTCCAAGTTTTTTTAGTCGATCATCATTCATTTTCACCCTCGCCATTTTGTTTACGAAAACAGAGAGGGACTGGAAAATTTCTAGGGTTTTCAATGAGTTTCAACCGTTCGCTTACTCAAACAAGACTTCAAAGTGTGTAGTCCATTGGGTTTGCCAACTAACGGTCATAGGTATTATGGCTACTCTACAGAAAACAAAGGAAGTGGATGACGGTTTTCAATATGAGTAGACGTGCGTTCGAACTTCCTATCATATGCTGACACCTATTTTATTCCCCATTTTAATTTTTTAAATAATGGCGGTTAGTGGGAACCGTTGGACTTCCTGGTTCATATCGAAACGTTCGAACCAAAACATTAAGTTCAAACTTTAACACGTGTTGTCTCAACGTTATGGAATACAACATTGTTTATTGGGAAGTTTGAACGTAATCGTTAAGTTTGAACGCATTATCTGACAGAGGTACATATCAGTAGAGGCTATGTGAAAATAATTCAGGCGAACAAAAATCATTGTTACTGTCCTAGAAACAAAAATTAAATGAAGCGGATACAAGACAGAAAGTTAACAATATATTTATATTCAAAAGCACCATTCACTATAAATGGTGGTACACTTTACATTTGTCAACCCATGATTACAACAAAGGCATATCAGCTACAGTGACATACACCCACACGGGACCTATATTGTAACATCCCAAATTTTGGGATTTGAAATGGATTATTATATAGAAATTAATTATGAAATTTTGGCTTAAAATAATTATAAGAATGATTATTGGAAATTTAGGTTTATCTTTCCCTTAATTAATTTTTTTTGAAAAAAAAAAAGAAATTCAAGTAAGAAATGATTTTAGGCTTAAAATTTGTAGAGAACGATATTTTATGTCTTAGGAAAATCCTTATATTAAGTTAGGGATTTATCTAATATCTATAATTAATTAAAATAAATGGCATGGGCTCTCTTTTTGCTAAAATCCACTACTCTCTCAGGCCATTGTAATTTGGCCCAACATGTAGCCCCCCTTAAATACTCAAACCCAATTATCTATTCCATTGTCCTCCTCTCCAGCCCAACACGTTAGATAAGAGAAAGAATGAAATTAAATAATAATAATATATCAGCAACACAGATTTCTCTTTCCTTCACTGATCACGCAAAACACGCTGATAGATAACAGCAAACCATATCTCTCGGCCAGACCCCAGCCGTAAACGCAGAAAATGAGATCACGCAACAGCAACATCCATGCTTCTCCTCTCAGCAAATCCAGGCTCCCATACCTTCTTGAGCCAAACGCCACCCTCCCCTCTAATTTTTTTTTTTAAAAAAAAAAAACCCATCTGCATTTTGCAGCAACAAGATAGAAGTAGAGAAAGAAAACGCTGAGAGGGAGAAATCGAGAGTTTTTTATAAAAACAAGGACGAGACCTCTCATGTAGTATATATTCATTGCTCTTTATTTCTTTTTATCATTAACGTTGCCTCTACCAAAGCTGAGTTTCGAGAGTAAGAAACCGTGTGGGGTGCACTATTTTAAAACACAGTGAGAAACCGAGATCTTCCCTATTCATTCTTCTCTGCATTTGCACCAAGAAATAGGGACATTGAGTTCCAGCGAAAATCACACTGTGCAGGCTTGAAATCTGAGGTAAGCTATCGGGTCTCTCCTCCTCCTAGTTTCTGTCAGTTACCCAACGCAAATAATGAATGTTAAACCACACAAAAAAAAAAGAGCCAGGAGATTCTCTCTTTTATAAGCGATGGAACAGGGGTAGTTTACGTTGCTACATGAGAAAAGAATAAGAATGTTGCTCTCATGTATATCGCTGGTTTAGGAACTCATAGGACTTGGAAATATTTATAAAATAGGCATAGGATTTAATCAAAGCTTAAGGGTTATATACAAATACATATATCAGCACCTCATGCATATTTTTGTGGCACGTGAAAGACAAAAGGGTTTGCTGTCATGAGTAAATTTATATATTATAAATATAGATGAGCACCGCTAGGAAAGAGTTGTTGTGCGTGTGTATATATATATTTATATAAGAGAAGGAAAACCGAAGTAATCGTGTTTCCTGATGCTTCTCTGATTGTTAAAAACGAACATTATAGGATAGTAATAATAATAAAACTAAATCTTTATTTTTGTTTTTTTTTTTATAGAGAAGAATGATAAACCATGGGAAGTACGATAGTAATAATAGATATAGATATCTATTATTAAATATTTATTTCTTCTTTTTCTTAAATATGATAGTAATAATAATAAACTGAAGTAATCTTTTTGTTATGTGTGTGTGTATATATATATCACACTATAAAGTATGGTCTTCATGGGGTTTTAAACACAAGCTTACTGATTATATAGATATGAAAGAAAAACCATGATGCTTTGCTACTTATATAATTATATTAGGAAAACTTTTGCTATTAAATATACACACACACGTGGCTGATATTCCTGTATAAATATTAAGTTGTGGTTAGGAGGCATATATACGTGGGTTTTGTGGATTTTTTATATATGTAAATATATAGCATGTGAAATATGAATCTGATTATATTTGGGAAGTTATTTTATTAACATAATATCATGAAATCAAAAAGATAGAATCTGATCCAACTTATTCCTATGTAATAGGATCTAATCTAACTCATTCTTATATTATTTCACTTATAATATTAGTTACAATATATATATATATATATATATAGTATAATAAAATGTATTTTTATGTTGTTAGTATTTATTTCAAACTCCTAATTTAAAATGTGGATGACGTATTTAATCTTGAAATAGCCTCTAGGGATTTAAACTAATTGTATAATATTAATGAAATAAATAATAGAAATACCAATAAATAGTAAAATAATAATAATAATAATAATAATAATAATAATAATAATAATAATAATAATAATAATAATAATAATAAATAGATAATATTATTATTATTATTAAGAAATGAAATAAATAATAATAATAATTATTATTATTATTATTATTAGTAAAAATGGAATAAAAAATTTAGGAAATTACTAATAAATAATAAATAGAAGATGGGGTTATTAATTAATAGTAAATCGAAAGGAGAATTAATATTTTCAATGGTCTTCCTGAATTTTTTTTTTTAATACCGTCATAGTTTGCCCATTTCAAGCATTCCAAATTTATTATTAAAATTTTTATAGGTTATAATTTCATGTAGAGTTTTAGAAGAGTTATTAATGGTTAGTAAATTGGTTGTGGTAGATTGATTTTTGGTGTGTGTTTGAGCTCTTGGATTAGAAGTATTGTGATAATAGTTAGCTTCGACAAGAGGTAACCACTTTCCACTTGTTATGTGTACTAGTATATTGTTTGTGAGTATTTTGTGAAATGATTATAAATATCTTAATAGAAATTGCCTTGCGGAACCTTATTTGAATTGTGAATATATACATATTTATTTATTTATTTATGTATAAGAATTGAGAAATTTTGATATTATGATATTTATTATGATAATTATGGAAAGGGTTGAATTGGGAAGAAATGGAGTAGTTTATTCCACCACGTGGTGAGGCCTCCATTGGTGCACGATGGTTGGCTTCTATTGTCCCACCTGTTCAATGAGGGACCTGGCCCACTAGTTCAATGAGGGCATATGACACCCCACATATTCAATGAGGGGAAAAGGCCCATGGTGGGGACATGTGCTCGAGGATTTTGGCCTATCCTCATCACTTAACCATGAGCTTTTGAGTAACCGGAATATGGATGTAACTTAGCTCATGGGTCTAGTCGGAGGAAATATGGCGATTCGGTTGGATTGGTGGGAGGCATCTTGGGAATTGTGTTGATGAAAACTGTGATACATAATTTCTGATATGAAATTTTGTGATGTGGATATTGGCAAGTTATATATATTATTTTAAAAAAAAATACTTTGTTATATAAATTGTTCCACATGGCACCTCACTAGCACATATTAGTATTCATAACGAGTTGGATTGATAGTTACCCACATTTTTCAGGTGATAGTTCCCGTACGGGTCAATCAGGGAAGACTTCAGAAGCTTAGGCTACTTCTTCTGACAATAGTCCTTCCATCTTTTGGTATACGTTGGATGATTGTATATTGCCATGTTAGGGCTCATTTTGCATACTCTGATTTATTTTGTATATTTTGGTAATTGATGAAGTATTACTTAGTAGTTGATCAATCCTTAATTAGTCATTATGTTAAGTAAATTTTGAGGACATTATATATATGATGGCATATATACAAATGACAGGGACAAAAAAACTTATCCTACGTATACAAAGGCAACACCAAACTTTATCCCATGTTCAAAAAACCCAATTTCCCACTATGAACATGGTCCAAAGTTTGGTCTCCTACACAAAAGCCAGAGTTCAGTCCAAAATATAGTGACATAACTCGATTAACCCTGACCATCCACCAAAATACAATGTTGACATTACATAGTACCCTCCATTGTTGAAGCAGGGTACGGATCCACGAGGTTTTATACGTTGGAGGCATTTTTGCAAACGCCCTCAAGAGTTTCTCATTGCCAAGTATCTTCATATGAGCCTGATTCCTCTCATCCCATGACAGATCTTCAACCTCCAGCAGATGCATGAAAAGATCAGCACCCTTTGCATCAATATCAGCTTGCCTTTGTTGAGTAGACATGTGATTGCAAAGTTTGTCGAACGCACCATTGATTGTCTTATCGAAAGAGGTCACTGTGTCCCTCAATGCATCAGCCATGACTTCAGAGTGGTTCAAACGTCTCTTCTTTCGTACACTGGTAGATGGCTCAACTCCATTAAATACAGCTGTTGGAGTTGCATTGATTGGTTGTGTGAACATGATGAGCACAAATTATACCATGTTTTCCCTATATTTTATTACTGAACTGAAAGGTAAATATAAGCTTAACTGAAGATAATCCAAGCAAAAAGGCATATATTCATGATATAGGGACTGAAGGATAGAAATCACTTGCATGTGCTAAGAACGGAGCGATGTACATGGTTTTTAAGGAATACTGTATAGCAAAGCTGATACGATGCTATAGCATTCTGACAGCAAGTCAAAATGCAATACAAGGCATCACGAAAGCTATAGCAAAGTAGAGGACGCAATGCTCTGCGGCATGTTTTCTGACCTTTTTATCCAGGTGATTTCAGGAATAAAAGAAAAGGGCGATAACAACAGGTAGATTGCTGACATGGCGGAATAGAAGATACGGAGGATCAAAACTGAAAGATTTGAAGAATCCCGCAGGATTAGCAGAATCAATCTACCTAGATCGAGAGATACGATAGATCTCGACATATTAGGAAAGGTCCAACTCGCTGTAACTTACGCCGCAAGAAAGCTCGATTACATAAGGAGACAGTAGAGCCAACCCTAAGTGAGTTGGAGAGCCCTAGAACGAGATTCTATCTTTCGGCACACTCAAGAGAAGAGTGAGAGATTTCACAAGAGCACAAGATTTCCAGGACAACCCAACATCCTTCCTTGCAGTATGACGGAAAGAAGAAGACGTGGAGTGATGACGTGACAGGGCTGCGTCCAGGCCATTGGAACTTCGTCAAAGCTTTCTGTTTTCTCTTTTATTTGAGTCTTTCGATCATGGGTCATTCTGTTAGTTTCTGTTTTGTGTTTCCCTCGTCAGTCATGAACTGATTTTCATATGGCTGGACGAGGATGAGTCATTAAAGTGTTAAATGAACCAAGTTGCAAGTTCTTAATTTAATAAATTTGGTTTGCTTATCAGTGCATTAATTACTAGTCGATTAACGGAAGCTAGGGGCTAGATTTGTGGCCTCAGCTTACTGGCAAGGAGTTGAGGTTAGACCTCTAAGAAACAGTGTTTGCTAAGCAGCCCGTGCACGGCTTGACCTATTATTGTAGGCTTCAGGAATGGGTCTACCTCTCATAACCATAACACCCTGAGCGTAAAGCAGATCTAGCTAGAAAGTTGCCATAGGAATATGGAAAGAGTATAGTTAGTGTCATATGTATCGGACGCGAAAGCTTCGGTAGACTATCGTGGTGGGTTAACCAAATAGCTTTTTAGGTAGTAGCTATGCTGTAGCATTGCGGAAACTGTGCAGTATAGATGCTATAGCATTGGGTAAAGCAACTGGGGGATTGATGCACTTAAGGGTGATTCTGAGTCCAGCCTAACTTATTACTGATATCTTCTCAAGTTTAATTCATTCTGTTTATCTTTGCTATTAGCATAACCACAAAAACCTCTCAACCCGAATATATTTACTTTCTGCTTGCACAACTATCATAGCAATCGCGTGTCACTCTTTGGTATCTCAGTCTCTGTGGGACGATACTCTACTTACACTTTATTACTTGTTCGATAGGTTCACTTGCCATCAAGGAAATCGACCAACAGAACACAGATTCAACGGTAACATGTTGAGGTGTTTCCGGAAGTTCGTCGTCTTCTAGATTAACTTCTTCCTCCATTCCAATAGGAGAGTTCACATCCTCACCAACAACCCTGTCCTTAACCCATACCATGGTAAGGGACTCAAAGTTTGGGAAAGGCTTAGTGCAAAATTGTCCCGCCCTTGAATGAACCTGTGAATTCACCATATATGTGAGAACAAGGCGGATAAATTAAATGACATTGTAAGTAAAGTGGCTGATGTAGGAGTGAGGATATACTCATCCCACACGTCTTTGTCAGCAGTGACACATTTTGTGTCAGGGTCCCAACTAAAGCCTGATGTGTTGTTCCCGTAGACCATGTCGTGAGCGACTTGCCACAACTTCTTCAGTGTCTTAATTCTAGATGTTATATGAGGACATGCCTTGATCCCACATTCGGAAGCTTTTGTTCCATCATAGTCTGAAGCACATTGGCAAATCCCGACTTGAAGCCGTTATCAGCGATGAACTTGTGGTCAACCTTCAGACTGATAAGGCAGTCAACCAAAACCTTGTCCTCCTCGGGCGTCCACATTTTTTGTTTCCCCTTTGCTACTTAATCATTCTACTCCATCTATAAAACTCACAGGCAAACCACAAAGTGTATTAATTTGCATTAGGTGCAACATAAACATCTAAAATTATCGCGCACACATTGCAACAAGTTTAACACAATTGTTTCATCCAAGTCACAACTGAAATTAGTGTTCATAGTAAGGCAACCAAACGAAATACAACATAGGCTAATGATTAACAATATTATACAACATCATCAATTATCAGTACGTGTCACAAAGGCAGCAAACATGTCATTTGCAACACTCTCCCTAAAATTATTCCACAAGTCACTAGTTTCCATTGGAATCATGGGGGTGTTTTCCATAGTGGGAGGTATGGCGTCATATGTCTCAAGCTGCTCATCAAGAGGATCTTGAACGGATTCACGACGAATCAGATTATGGATGAGACAACATACGAGGATGTATCTGTTTTGGATCTTCACTGGGTAATACGATGCACTCTAAAGGATTGCCCAACGTAACTTCAGTATGCCGAAGCACCTTTCAATGACATTACGGGCAGCCGAATGTCGCATATTGAAGCACTCGTGCGGAGTTTGCTATTGGCTTCCATGTCTCCACTCATTAAGGTGGTATCTTTGGCCTCTATAAGGAGCCAAAAAACCCTGGCAATTTGTGTACCCCGCATCGACCAGGTAGTAGTTCCCTGTGGCAACAAACAACCCCACGTGATTATGTTTTTTTTTACATCTAAATAGGGAAATATGCATACTTAATAGTTTACCGTGTGGTACTCACAGACCATGTTGTCTTCGTAAAGCATCTCGCAACACTTTCCCATCTGCAGCTGACCCTTCCCATCCAGGCAAGACATATATGAATTGTCCGTCCAGTGAACATACACCCAACACATTGGTTGTTACCTCTCCTTTCTTGTTTCTGTACCTCCCATTTTTCTCTGCAGGGACTTGTACGCATATGTGTGTCCCATCTAATGCACCAAGGCACCCTTGCAAACATAAAGCAATTACCAAACATAAGCAATTACTAGGCATGTGGTGAAACCATAATTTGTTGAACAATTCAGAATTTAACATGTCACATAAAAACACGTGCTACATACCTTAAACCACTTCTATTGATTATCATTTGAGTCCTTCGGAATAGGCTCCTGTTTCTTAAGAAGCAATGATTGCAGCCTGATGGTAGCATTCAACACAAGCTTGAAGTATCTGCTAATTGTTTCACCCGACCTTCCAAACTCAAATTGGATACTCTGTTCTTGACATGATGGCCTAGGATGTGAAGGAACATAGCCACTTGCTCGTCAACTAGCATATGTTTAGTTGGTTTCAATCCACCAATTGTGTCTAACATGTGACACAATTTATCAAACGTTGCCCGATATATCCTAATTTGGTTGAAGCAAGTCGTATCACTACTGTATACCATTGCCCTCAAATTAGCTCTCTTCGCATGAAAGTTTAATCTATATGACCTATCCGGTAAGTGCCTCGGTCTACTCGATCCCACTGCAACTATCATATTGACAAACAACGTTCTCACCGCTAGAAGTAAAGCTAAGCATCCTGCCAACACTGCAACCATTTGCTCTGCCTCTTGATCCATACCTACACAACTTTTTTCCACATCGATTTGCTTTTCAATCTCATCTACTACTCCTCTTTATATACTATTATGTCTACTTATTACATTGAAACATATGTTATTTTCTTCTTGACTCAAAACAAGTCAGATGTCCAAAAAAAATTTCCTGACTCCGGTGGTTTCCCTACCTGGTTTAAATGTTAGCCATACACCATTATAACCCAAATGTCATATTACTTAACCATACCACCACCCAACATATATAACACAAAACTATATCATCACATTATTGTTCACAACAACACAACAAAGTCTAGATGGGAAGGAAACAAGTAATCACACATCTCCATCACCATTTCCCAAACCACAGACATATAGGACATTAGACAAACAATAATACACCATACATAATTCAACATAGGCATCAAAATTTACCGATTCTAAACTAAACAGATCATTTAAAGCAAACATTCATGTGGCTTTAAACAGGTAGACCTCCTAAATAGAAGAAGAAGAAGAAGAAGAATTCTCTACCACTGAAAACCCATGGCTTCGTCATTTCCTTCCTCACCAAAACGCAACCCCCACACCGCCTACTAGGCATGAATTGCAAGGAAAAAGCACTCAGATTGGTGCCCCACTCATATTTGTGCTTGTGTCCCCAACTGGCACAAGCAGGCCATCGTCTTTTTTTTTTCCACGCACACCGCACAATGAACAAACAAAAGCCATTTCTCTTACCTCAAATCGATCTTCATTAGCTACTCGTTTGATTAAAGCTTGCTGTCGTTTGATGCGTCCTTCGTCTACTCCTTCCAGCTCGAAGCTCGATTTGGGTTTTGATGTTTCTCAAGGGCTTTTCAGTCACAAAAATTCACCCTCCCGGGAAAATTTTCAGGATCCCACCACAAATAGAGGAGCTCACATTCCTACGTTTGTGGGAGCTTGCACAGTCGCCGGAAGCTGAGTTCCCAAGAGCTCGTCCAACCAAACGTTGTTTTCACGTGGGAACTTAATTAAGTTCCCTTTCCCTTAGCTGAGTTCGCTCAACCAGACGGGCCCTAAGGGTTACTGGATATTGCGACCACCGAGTCTTCGGTATTGACCAAACCGGCAAATCCTACCTCGACGCTTCCTCCCACTGCGTTTCACGTGACTCCTTAACCTTTTCTTTTTTTTTTTTCGAGACTCCTTAACCTTTTCAAGCAAGGCTTAAAAAAGAAGTTTCAAGCCGAAGTAGCATTGGCTATTGGGATGATGAGTTTGGGCGTTATTTTATTTTTCAAAAAAATTATTTTTCAACAAGTATATGATTTAAAATAAAGAAAATCTATTAACTAGGAATTGACTTTTTTAGAAAGATTAAGAAAGTTAATTAAATTACTTTAACGTATTTTATTTTTCTCTAAATTAATTTGTATAACTTACAAATTGAAAAATAATCTAATGATATACAATATATGATATAATTAAATAACTTATTTAACTTCCTCAATTTCTTAATAAAATTAATTGGGTCTTATATTTTAAACAAGATGGAGTGTCATTTAAAAAAAAAAACTAATTTTTATTTAAAAAATCATCAATTAAAAATTTGATATCTCGAACCGTTTATATCTAATAAGTTTGGGTGCCCATCACTCTTGATCAACACCCAAACTAGAGTGGTAATTCGGGCTAGCCCGTTCGCTACAGGCCAACTTGCTGGGTGCCCATCACTCTTGATGAACACCCGAACTAGAGCTGGTAATTCGGGCTAGCCCGTTGGCCATGGGCTAACTCCCCGCAACCCGCAAGCTGAACGGATCGGGCTAATGTAGCTCGCCAAATTCTTGACAAGGTGGGTTGAAGGGCTAGCCTCGCCTATTAATTGTTTTTTTTTAAAGCAATTATTTCACTCCTTTTTTATAATATCATTCACTTTCTCTTTCACACACTCACATCGCACTTCCTTTCTTTTAGACCTTTGTGTTAGGCAACCAATTTCATTTTCACTTTCTTTCTTTTTTCATCTACTCACATCATAAAAACATATAAATGCCTCTCTTTTAAATTTAATAATAGTAGAATTAATATGAAAATAAAAGTGTCAAATAAAAAGTACGAGGCAGTAGTTAGGGGATAAGTGTTTTTTGCATTTATTTCTTAAGGACAAATGGAAAAAAAAATTTTAAGCAAGCTCGCCTACTAGCGTGTGGGCCAACCGCGTGTAGCCTGCGGGCTAAATGAGGAAGGCTTGTGCAACCCACCCATTTAGCCAGCCCAACCGGTCACTTCTTGCTAGTTGACCGGTTGGACACACGAGCTCCAACCTATTTTACCAACTCTAACCCAAACCATCCGCATTCCTTTAATAATGCCTTTCACCTCTATGATTGCACTCTGCCAATTGCTCATTTTGTGCATTTCATCTCTTTTAATACAAATCCACATTTGGTCTAAAGGTGCTTATCCTTAAGAGGTTTTTAGGGTTAAGATGCAGCATTCTAAAATATTTTCCCATGTAATCTAGTATTATAAATTTTTTTTTTTTTTCATCCAACATCTTGGCATATTTTTCAAAATATATCCAACAACTTAAAATATTTTTTTCAAGCGCGTCCAAAGACCCTATAATGGCTACTTTAAAAAATACATTAGGGTACTTGGATGCACCTTCACTTAAATGACTCTTTACGAGTTAATGGCAAGGTTTAAATTACTCCTAAAAAATAATGTAGGGGAAAAATTTCTCTTGAACAAAAATTAATACTTTAAGGTTAAAATTACACTCCAAAATAATTTAAAATATTGGATGCATATGAAAAAATAATAATTCAATATAAATCAAAAAATACTTTAAGAAACTGGAGCCACTTTAACCTTCTTTTTATTCGGGTTGTCTTGTCCCTGCCTAATATAAGCCGTAAGTTTTAAATGCTAATGGCTACTCTTTCAAGCATGCTCTAACACACCATGTCCTATGTTTGCATTTTGCGAGGATCGGCTTAACAAGGCATGGTCTCATTGTCAGAATCTTCTCTACCCTTAAAAACATAGTAGGCTGTGAGCTATTTTATTTTTGTTGCAGGTGAATATTGCATTCCTTACATTTGTTCTCAAATTTCAGTCACTTATTAAGATTACTCAATGTATGTTTTCATTACCCAGTTTGTTTGAGTAATGAGCAGCTTCCAACTTAATCTTGGGATCTTTTTTTTTTTTTTTTTTTTTTTGCTTGGCATTTTAAACTCCCCGCTTTTTTAGTCACTCTTTTGATATGTACTACTCTTGAGCATATACTTTTCAGCCTTGTTTATGGTTATATTTTAGGGAAAATTGCAACCAAGTTCCAATCAACATATCTAATACTAATCAAGTCCCTTAAAATTATCAAATTGCAATGAAGTCCCAACAGATTTGAGTATAGTTAATTCCAAACTTGAAAGTACAATTTTGCCACTTATTTAATTTGAAAAAAAAAAAAGAAATATGAAATTTTTAGGGTTCAATTGTGTTCAAAAAAGTCGAGCTCTTCTTCCTTACCTTATCATGCTCGTGCCAGTGAGGGAGAAGAGCTCGACTTTTTCAAATACCATTGATCCCTAAAAATTTTAGCTTTTTTTCTTCAAATTCAATAAGGCAACTGGCTTGGAATTAATTGCACCCAAGTCCCTTGAGATTTTCCTACAATTTGATTATTTCAAGGGATATAGTTGCGATTAAATCTGTTAATTGGGACCTATTTATAATTTTTCTTAGATTTTAACCTTGACAAAATTTAGGAAGCGGCTAGGGTCCTCTTCTCTTAGGATCCTCTTCCATCCTCTTCTACCAAACTGCACTGTTTTAGCGCAAAAATAGTGAACCTTGTGCCTTTTTAGAAAAAATATTTTGTGATACTGACAAGTGCTACAAAAATACTTTCAGATACTAACCGGTACTGAAAAAATATTTCATGATCTTTAAGAAATAATTCGGGAACTCGGCTAGTAATGCGAAAATATACTTGAGGATCTTATCGAAAAAATACTTCATGATCTTGAAAATTTATTTTAAGATCTTGAAAAAAAAAAAATTTCGAGTCTTGATTAGTACTAAAAATATGCTTTATGATATTTTTTTCAAAATCCTAAAATAAATTTTTAAGATCATCAAGTATTTTTTTTTCAGTACCAACCAATACTAGTCGGTATCCTAAAATATTTTTTCAAAATCATAAAATAATTTTTAAGATTATGAAGTATTTTTTGAGTACCAGTTAATATCCTCAAATATATTTTTAGTAACCCGTCGTCCTTGGGTTTAACGGCAAAGGGTCGGACACTCTCACCAAAGGGAGAGGGTTTAATCTGGAGTTAGCCAAGGCGCTAGGTAAGGCATCCTAGCTCCTAGGTGTCTAAGTAAACAACTGAGGACCGAGGGTAATGGACAGCTCGATCTACTCAACATTGGTATCACCTAGGAGGAAGAGAGATTTCCCCGTGCCTTTGAATCGTGGGTCAGCTCAACCTCTCTCCTAAAATTTATATATATACATATATAATATCAGTCAGTACCCTAAATTATTTTTTCAAGATCCTAAAATAATTTTTAAAGATCATGAAATATTTTTCAGTACCGTTCAGGATTCAAAAATATCTCTTTAGCACCTGTTAGTATCATGAAATATTAAAAAAAAAAAAAAAAAAAAAAAAAAAAAAAAAAAAAAAAAAAAAGTTCACCATTTTTGCATCAAAACAACGCAGTTTGGTAGAAGAGCATCCTAAGATAAGAGGAACCTAACCTCTTCCCAAAATTCAATATAAGTTCACTCACATTTGTCTGCTAATCAAACGAATATGAAGCAATGCCATAATTATCAAGGCTTTATATTATTTTTCAAACGCATGGAAATGGGTACTTACTATTTTGTTAGATATATTATATATCCAACAGACATTGAAGAAAGAAAATCATATATTTGACTAATTTGGGGAGATTAAAGAAATTAAATAAATTATTCTAAAGTATTTATATTTACTATTTTTCTCCAAACTAATTTCTAACTTACACAATGATATCTAATCTAATGATACACATAAGTTCAAAGATCATATAATATACTCCTCTGATTCTAAATATAGGATATAGTTTGTAGTGCAAATCACACTAAAAATATGGTCTATATTTAGAACCAGAGGTAGTATGTTATAATTATTTTATTTATTTATTTTATTTTATTGAAATCTTCCCATTAATTAAAGGGGTCAAGAAAAAGAACCGGGAAAAGTATTAATTATTTTAGCCATCCATGGTTTGCACTCCACAATTAGTCAAGGAAAAAAAATGTAAGAAAAGATATATTACATACAAATGAAGAAGAAGAGAAAAAGAACCGGGGAAAGTATTAATTATTTGCACTTCACAATTAGTCAAGGAAAAAAATGTAAGAAAAGATATATTACATACAAATGATGAAGAAGAAGAACAATTGGCATTTAGCTCACTTTCTTAAGCATCTAATTAGGGATTTGATCTCTGGTAGTGTGTATAGAGAAAGTCTTATAGCTAGTACTAAAACCCCTTCAAAAAATCTGCGATGTGAGGGGATTTGTCATTACTAATAACGATAGATGCCCTGGGCCTACAAGAAGAAGAAGCATGCACGTTACTGGGTTTGGACTTCATTATTAAAACTTATGCATAATTCATATTTTTTAAATAAGACTTTGTTTAGGAAAGCTTTTCCTGTAATTGCCTTGGGATCACCATCGCAGTTGATTTATTTGTCGGTTTTATTGT
This sequence comes from Acacia acuminata, assembly GCA_019022655.1. NCBI lineage: Eukaryota > Viridiplantae > Streptophyta > Magnoliopsida > Fabales > Fabaceae > Acacia > Acacia acuminata. Next base: position 118,639 of record JAFJYI010000441.1, on the reverse strand, counting down.
AGTTGGATGAAGATCCATCTCTATATTGCCTGTTCAAAAACAAATCAGACATTTGAAAATGTTGATAAGATAATATATATATACACACACACACACACAACCCTACCTATTGGAAAGAGTACAAATTCACCACATAAAAATAAAGTCAGGGCACCATCCCCTTTTAAAAAATGAGTCTCTGCTTTTTCATAATCGATCAAGAAAGTAGGGGCTTATTTTTCTCTCTCATAAAATTGTTTAATTTGAAATGGATACTAGAAGCATTTAAAAACCACAGGAAACAAAAATATAGGAAAATGAAAAATAATTTTGGAATTGTAAAATCCTAAATTAGGTATTTTCCATAAAATAAGTTGTGAATTACCTATTAAAACTCATTATTACTTTATCAAGCCTTGATAACAAATTTAATTTCAGATTTTACAATTTCAAATTTCTTTTCTTATCATTTTCCTGAGCAAAATATTCACCCTCAAATAGTTATTACTTATAATTGTTGCATTGTTTCAAACTTTGTCATATTAGTTATGTTGGTTGTATTTCTCATTGATTTTTCTTTTTAGCATATTGCTAAACACTGAACCGACGGGCGACTAGAGCTGAGAATCACGATCGGCCCGCCCTCTGAGTCGGTCCGTGAAGGGTCGGGGCCTTATAAGGCCCGAAGTTACTTGTTCTAAATTTTAACTATTTTTCCTCCTTTTTTTAAAGAAATATAATTAATAAATTACAACAATTAAAGTTCTAATTTATCAAATAAATATTGTCAACATCAATATCAAAACAACATGAATCATCCAACAAATAAGCACAAATCACTAATTCATAATCAAAAGCAAATTATATTCACAAATAACTCACATAAAACATTAGAAGCATACCACTAAGCAACATTAGTACGATGACTATTATTGTCATTATTTTCGTTACTATCATCAATTTCAACGATATTTGATTGTGTTTCGCCTTGAGTAGGCTCTAGTTCATGAATAAAAATATCATGAATTTCTTCTCCTACATCATGAACACATCCATAATCTTTATCTGAAACAAATAATAAACCAAATCATAAAATTAGAGTATAGTTATTATGTATTTATACTTAAATGGATAAATAACTTTATAACAAATACAAAATACATAAAAATTAGTAAATTACCATCATATGTGAATCCATGCATCCAAAAAATAATAATAATAAATTAAAAGTGCGGGGCCACCCTTTTAAGCTCGAGGCCTACGGGGCGGTCTTGCGAGGCTTATTTCATTAAACTCCTTCAATTTTCAAGCCCGGCCCTTAAAGGGCCACGACTTAAAAGAGCCGAACCCATTATATAGTATATGAGAAATAATCTATCAATTTCTATGAATAAACACTTTTAAGATATCCAAAAATGATCACAAACAAATACTCCCTCCGGTCCTAATTATAAGACATATTTAACCGATTTTGAGAAGATTAAGGAAAGGAGTTAAATTAGTTAATTTTATTCATTTTCCTAAAATGCCCTTATATAAATTTAAAATGACAAGAATAAAAGTGAATCAACAACCTTTACCACATACCTTTCCCATCTAAAATTTTGCTTTCCACACGCTTTCTAATTGAAATAATTGTCTAGGTATATATACATATGTGTGTGTACACCCAGACACATATATGTTTGTGTGTATATATATATCTACACACATGTGCATATATACACACACCCACACACTCACATATATATATACATATATGCATTGGCGGAGCCATACTAGTGTTTATGGGGCAAGTGAACCCATAAAGTTTTTAAAAATATATATATATTGTGAGGGAATCCTATAATAGCTTTTTGAGTAGTGTAGTTGGTTATCACGCCGGTCTTTCACAAAAGAGGTCCCTAGTTCGATTCTGAGCTAGACAAGTACTCTTTTTATTTAATCCCCCAATCAGCCCCAATTTGTTCCATGCGTAATCTTTTTATTTAATCCATCGAGCAGAGAATTATATTCTTATTTTCCCTCCCCCAATCCATCAGCCCCAATTTGTTCCATGCCTTCCCAACGCTTATTCTTTTTATTGAATCCCCCAATCCATCGCGCAGAGAATTATATTTTTATTTTCTCTTCACCAATCCATCGCACAGGTTCCATCCCACAGCCTGAATTGATTTGGTGGTTGTTCAATATCCTACTCCTTTCTTTGCCCTTGGCCAATAGTAAAACAATCTCTTGTATTGATAACCTAGTAAGTTCACATTTACTCTAAGAATTTAACGTATCACAATTTTTTGACTTAAAGTATCATGCTTTAGGTGTCTCAGTGCCCACTATCCATGATGTAACAGGCTATAAAAATAAAGAGTGACATGACTGCTCCTGCTTGCTAGTGCTCTTAACCTTTAGTTTAAGTAATGTCATTTAGAAGCAAATATATGGCTATAACTTGTGCATTTGGCTGTAAGGCTCATTTGAGATTGCCTTATTTTAAGTACTGTAAGGATTTAGAGTCAGTATAGTGCAATCTGGTATATCTTAGCATGATTGACATCCAAAGAAAGTGGTGAATTCTTGAGTACTTCAGAGTGAGATACTTTGAGATTTTCCTGAAATCTGTTAGTTGTAGACAGAAATTTGTATCAACTATGAACTATTGAGTATTGAGGATTTTGTATTTTTGGCTTTGGAATCTATTAAGCTCCCATGAGTTTAAATTATTCACAAGGATAACAATCTTATAATCAACAATATTTTTTAATGCATTTAAAACTTTCCTAAAAAAAAAAAAAAAAAAAAAATCAGGGGCGCTGCCCTCAAACACCCGACTCCCCCCATTAATTGTGCGCACATAAACATAGAATCCTGGCTCCGCCACTGCATATATGTGTGTGTGTGTGTGTGTTTATATATGTACACACACACATATGTATCTACACACATATATATTGATAATCAAACACACACATATACATATATATATATGTGTATATGAGCGCGCACGCGCGTGTGTGTGTGTCTATATATATGTGTGTGTAGACATACACATGTATATAAACACACACACAGATTTTATATGTGTGTGTGTCTCTATTTATACATTGGTATATTAACGTCAGTTCATCAATAAATAAACTAAAATTCAACAATTCAAAAGTTTCATCAATTGGAAGAGTCTATGCACTTATATATATATATTCACCAAAAATCAAATACACTTGAAAGAATAAAACAAGGGTATTTTAGGAATAAATTGACAAAAATTAAAATGTTGTCCTATAATTAGGACCAAAACCAACTTTTAAATGTTATTTTATAATTAGGACCAGAAGGAGTAATAAAAGACAAAAGAGAGCCCGAAGTTGTAAGATTCAAATTGCAAAGAGGAAAAGTAGAAGTCTGAGTTCTGACAGTGAAATGAAACAGTGCGTGTATTCTTTCCTTATTTCTTTCTTTTTGACGTTTTGGGAGGCTCATCTCAAATGATCAATGCTGTTATCTCCTTTTACCCAAAAGATAGTATAATATAGTCATATAATATTGCACGTTCTTCTACGAGGCCCCTATCAATCATCATCCCGTATTATTATAATATGAAACATTAATTTATTACTTATTAATATATATTCATATATAATTTTTGTTTTAACATTAATTTTATTAAAATATATTTGTAACTAATACATATGTACATAATAAAATTACATTATTTTGATTATTATCATTTTAACTCCAATTTGACCTTGATCTGACTTACTAACTAGTGACCTTAAACTACTACCTAATTGATTTATTGACCAATCCAATTTTCAAAACCTTACTTTTTTTTTTTTTAGCCGTGGAAAGGGCGAGATGGTGCATTTGAAAGTGTGCATATATACATATAGCATAATGAACTGATTATTTTCACTTTTGAACAAAAGTAATAAGGACAAAAAAAAATTTCTTAGACAGAGGCAAGTGGGGACAAAAATATAAGAACAGACAAAATAAGGATGAAGCAACAACAAATAAATTATGCAAAATTGACTTCTAAAAGCACCCCAAACATTGCCTAGGTAAAGTTTGAGAGCATATTTGGATTATTTTTTAGAAAATAATTTTTATAATTTATAAGATAAATATATAAAAGAAATTTTGGGATAGAATCACGTAAACAAATTAGAAGACCTTAGGATGGTTCTTAAATGGATCACTAGTCCACAAGAATTTGGCCCTCTTGTTCAATTAGCTTTTGAAGAATAATTTTTACGACTTACGAAATAAGCGTGTGAGAAGAGTTTTATCTCAACTTACTAGAAAATGATTTATAAAATCATGGTTTTAGTGTTTGCCAAACACTCACTTAAAGCATGCAAATTCCAAACTTTCTGTTGAAGTTGGTTTGAGAAAAAATTGAGACATCAAGATGAATGTTTGCTTAAAGAATAAAATGACAAAGGCTATATGCAAACCAAAATACTCAGGCATCACCAACAAACAATATGAACAAGTTAGAGACATTAAAAAAATGTTCAAAATGCTCACGACCCATCTAATGTGCTCAGTTAGTTCTCTAACAGATTATGTGATCTCGAATGGTGAAGGTGTGGTGATTCTGAAAACACATTGGTGGAAGCATATTATTAGTTATCCAAGTGAGGTTTCTACACAGTACGGATTTCCACAAACCCATTATGTTTAATTTGGTTGTATGCTAGTAGTTTGCCTACTCAAGAAAAAGCATGGAGTAAAGGATCTTTCAATAAGTTCCTAAAGGCCTCCGTGTATGCTAATCTACACAGTTGTTCAAACCTTCAGGATATAACACCAAATAAAAGCAAAGGACAAACATTTCAATCTCATCCTTATGTTTATCCTTCACTTAGGTGTTATGAATGCAATTTGAAAGGGAACTATTGAAGCCAACAAAGGTTGGTCCAGTTGGTGTTGTTGGCTCATAACCATAAAGTTGAAAATTCAAATTTCACCAATGTAAAAACATTGTTGATAAGCGTCTGTAAGTATCTCTATAAGCGCTCTGAGCCTAAAGACATGCCCTAGCCCTGGTGAGCCCAAGAACCAACTCACCTAAGCTTTTTTATGCAAAAAAAAAAAGAATAGGAAGTAGAAGAAGATGAAAGGGAACTATTGAGGTTTTGCTTTTTCCCCTTTCGACAAATATCCAGGACATCCCAGCAATGAAGAGCATGTAGTGCACTTTGTCAAAAGAAGCAAATATTCCCAAGTAGCTAGTAATTGTGCTAAGCTTAAATAGTTCCCTCAGATTAAAAGTTTGGATGTGCAGCTCCATTAAAAACTCATTAGGAACCACCTTTGTAGCCCGAGTCAACTCAACCCAAATTATTTGGAGTCTGATATAAGCTTTCAGATACCAGATGGTTTTGATATATTAAGAAAAGGAAAGGAAAATAAATAAATAAAGTCGCTTTCCAATGGAGTCCAAAAGCAGAAGCAACTTCCTTTGGCCTAGGAATAGCCATGACAAATTCATCAGTGCAAGCCTTAACTGATTTAGAACAACTCATTAAAGTGAAAGCAGATTCTTTCAACACAGGAATCTATGCATGATTAAGAGCTTTTGATTGTGGTGCGTGTGAAGAATTGCCAGCAATGTCACTATTTCTCATTGACCAGAAAATTTAAATTACCCATTAAAACAAAGGTTATCAGCTCCCCAGTATAACTAAGAAAAGTTCAAGGGCATGCAATATATGTTACTACAATACAGGACGAGAGCGTGGACATGAACGACTTCATATAACATGAAAATACTTTTTGGTTGTCTTTTCAGATGAATTTCCACCATTTCAGGCTCTGTTCCAAGTATTTCTACCTTTCAACAATATTTGGGAGTATTTCTTAGCATTTATGTCAACTTTTATTGCAAATATTTTTGCAGGTTCAAATCAAGTTACATCTAAAGTACCACGTGATTTAGCAGGCAGAGTACCATCTGGAAAAACTACGAATTTTAAGTTCCTTGACCCAAAAAATACAGTCACAAGTCTTGCAGAGAATCCCTTGACCTCCAAAAGGCTAAAGAGCGCACAGAGGCCTCCGTTGCTGAACTTGCTTGACATGGTCCAATATTGCAAAAATGTTGGGGGATGAATTTTCATCTAAGGACACTAAAAATAAGGATGAAATAACAGCAAATGACGCCATGGGCCCGAAAAACTGGCTTCATATTCAATGGAGTCATATTCTCTCCTTTGCTCTTCCCCTCCTTTGCCTCTCATTTTTACCTCCTTCAACGCCATTGAATTAAGATCTAATGGTCTAGATTTAACATTAATTAAAATTATTATTATAATTATATGAGAAAAACATATAAATAAATTTAAACTACTAAAATTTTATCTGAACAATTTATAACTGTAATGGAAAAAATGAAAAAAAAATTTATTTATAATAATAGGGGTTTAAACTTCTCATGTTGCATAAGAAGAAGAAGATTCCTACACACACATGAATGGTGAGACCCACATATATATATAATGCTAATTATATATATGTGTGTGGGTCCCACCATTTCATATGTGTGTAACATGAAACACACTTCTCCTACAACATGAGAAGTGTCTTTCTCATAATAATAATCTATAAATTTATTCATTTATATATTTTAAAATTTATTCATATATTTTTATATAAAATTATAATAATATTTTGATAAAATATTAAATCTGGACCATTAGATTTTGATCCAAGGGTGTTGAAGGAGGAAGAAGCAAAGGAGAAGGGCAAAGGAGAGAAGATTCAACATGGCTTTTGATGACTTTTTTGGTTGAAGCACCTCCCAAACAAAAATTTGGGAAACCCCTTAATCATGGTTTTAAACATTTTTCTGCAACCTGAGATAAAACTTCTTTTCATATATTTACCTCATAATTCATAAATTTTTTTCTAAAAAGCTAAAACAAACATGCACTTTATTGGAAAGCACTCCAAAACCACGTGATGCTTTGAATCACAGTCCTATAATCCATTAAACTTACTGGTGTAATGAAAGCCAAGAAGTAATTTGTATAATCAAATATTCAAATTCATTTATTATTTAAATTTTACATGCAACATGAGTAAATTTCCCCTGCATGTTTGGAACTCATCCCCACCGGGAGATGGAAAAGAATGAAATAGGATTGAGAAAGCTAAAACAAGAAGAATTAATTCCCATTGATCTTATTCTCATTCATCAAGTGAACATATCGTAGGAGCTTGGGATGATTCTCATATGGATCACTAGTCCACAAGGATTTGGCCCTCCTCACTTGATTGTTGCAATCAAGCTAAAGCATGCATATTGCAATGTTTCTTTAGAAGCTGGTTGTAGAGAAAATTGGGATATTAAAACAGATGTTTGCTTGAACTATTTAGGCATTTGGTGGGAGTATAAATTTTTTTAAGAGAGAGAGAGAGAGAGAGAATTTCATTAAAGAATGAAATGACAAAAGGCGATGCAAAAAGAGGATTAGCATGAGTAATTTAATTAGCTTCCTTAATTTCTCCAAAAAAGTCAACTAGTTCTTATAATTAGGACCGGAAGAAGTAGTAATTTGCCTACGAAAAAAAAAAAATGATGCAAAGTATCTTTCAATAAGTTCCTAAAAGCCTCCGTATATGCTAATCTACACAGTTGTTCAAACCTTCAGATACCACCAAATAAAAACAAAAGACATACATTTCAAACTCATTCTTACGTTTATCCTTCACTTAGGTGTTATGAATGCAATTTGAAAGGGAACTATTCTAGTCAACTAAGGTTGGTTCAGTTGGTTAGAGGTTGGCTCATAACCATAAGGTTGTGAAATCAAATTCCACCAATGTGAAGACCTTGTTGGTGGGCAATCTATAAGTATCTCTGTAAACGCTCTTTAAACTTGGAGGCATGCTTAGCCCTAATGAGTCCCCGAGACCAACCCACCTAAACTTTTTTGTGCCAAAAACAAAAAGAACGAAAGGGAACTATTGAGGTTTTGCTTTTTCCCCTTTTGCCTTTTGGACAAACATCCAGGACAGAAGTAGTAGCGATGAAGAGCATGTAGTGCACTTCATCAAAAGAAACAAATATTCCTAGGTACCTAGTAAGTAACTGTGCTAAGCTTAAAAGGTGCTCTTAGATCAAAAGTTTGGATGTGCAGATCCATTAAAAACTCATTAGGAACTACCTTCGTAGCCCTACTCAACTCAACCCAAATTATTTGGAGTCTGATATAAGCTTTTCTATAACAGATGGTTTTGATATATTAAGTAAAAAGGAAAGGAAAATAAAGAACGTAAGTTGCTTTCCAATGGAATCCAAAAGCAGAAGCAAATTCCTATGGTCTAGGAATAGCCATGACAAATTCATCAGTGCAAGCCTTAACTGATTTAGAACAACTCATTAAAGTGAAAGTAGATGCTTTCAACACAGGAATCTATGCATATGATTAAGATCTTTTGATTGTGGTACGTGTGAAGAAGTGCCAGCGATGTCACTATTTGTCACTGACTAGAAAGTTTAAATTACCCATTAATGTGAACTTTGGATTTGACTTCAAAAATACAGTCACAAGTCTTGCAGATAATTCTAATTATTGTTGCCCAGATTTTTTTCTCTAGCCCGAATTTCCAAGCTAAAGAGCGCGCAGAGGGCTCCGTTGCTGAACTTGCTTGACAAGGTCAAATATTGCAAAAAGCTTGGTGGATGAATTTTCATCTTAAGGAAACTAAAAATAAGGATGAAATAACAGCAAATGATGCCGTTGGCCAGAAAAATTGGCTTCATATTCAAAGGAGCCATATTCTCTCTTTTGCTCTTTCCCTCCTGCGCCATTGGATCAAGATCTAATGGTCATATTTAATATTCAATTAAATTCTTATTGTAATTTTGAGAAAAACATATAAATAAATTTAAACTATTAAAATTTTATCTGAACATATTATAACTGTAGTGGAAAATATGAAAAAAAAAAGAATAATCTATAAATTTATTTTTACATTTTAAAATTTATTCATATATTTTTAGATAAAATTATAATAATATTTTGATAAAATTAAATCTGGACCATTAAATTTTGATCCATGGTGTTGAAGGAGGAGAGGCAAAGAGTTGGCTCCATATTCAACATGGCTTTTGATGGCTTTTTTGGTTGAAGCACTCCCAAACAAAAATAAATGTATTTTTGGGAACCCTTAAACCATGGTTTCAAATACTATTAAAAAGCTGAGACAAAACACTTCTGAACACTTTTAAAAAGCTAAAACAAACATATATTTTATTGATGCTTTGAAAGCACTCCAACCATGGCCTTACGTAAACCATGTGATACTTTGAATCACAGTCCTGTAATTCATTAAAATTACTGGTGTAATGAAAGCCAAGAAGTAATTTGTATAATCAAATATTCAAATTCATTTATTATTTAGATTTTACTTGCAGCATGAGTAAATTTCCACTGCATGTTTCGAACTCCGCCCCACCGGCAGATGGAAAAGAATGAAATAGGATTGAGAAAGCTAAAACAAGAAGAATTAATTCACATTGATCTTATTCTCATTCGTCAAGTGAACATATCGTAGGAGCTTGGGATGATTCTCAAATGGATCACTAGTCCACAAGGATTTGGCACTCCTCACTTGATTGTTGCAATCAAGCTAAAGCATGCATATTGCAATATTTTCTGTAGACGCTGGTTTTAGAGAAAATTGCGATATTAAGACAAATGTTTGCTTGAAGTTATTTAGGCATTTGGTGGGAGAATAACATTTTATTTTTTGAAAAAAAAAAAAAAAAAAAAAGAGAGGAAATTTCATTAAAGAATGAAATGACAAAAAAAAAAAAAAAAAAAAAAAAAACCTTGAGCATCACCAACTAATTACAAAAAAAAAAAAAGAACAATGGTTTTTTTTTATATATATAAAAATTTTCGGAAAGGGTTGAGTTCACTCACGGGTCACGATCCAAGGACAGGGCAAAGTCTCTCTTCCTCTTGGTGATACCAATGTTGGACGGGACGGGTGCGTCTATGACCCTTAAGTGTTTACCTATGCACCCAAGAGCTAAGATCTTTCGCCACCTCAACGCTGACCAACTCAGGGATCGAATCTTCTCCCTTCGATGAGAGTGTTGACCCCTTTGCTAGTTGAACTCAAGGACGAGGGGTAAAAAAGGAACAAGCTAGATTCATAAAAAATGTTCAAAATGTTAACGGCCCATGTAATGTGCACAGTTAGCCCCTCTTGCCTTCTGGACAAATATCCAGGACATAGAGTAATGAATAGTGCACTTTGTCAAAAGAAGCAAATATTCCTAGGTAGCTAGTAAGCAACTAATTAGTGCTCTTAGATTCACAGTTTGAATATGCAGCTACATTAAAAACTCATTAGGAAACGATTTGGAGTCTGATATCGCTTTTAGATAGTAGATGGTTTGATATATTAAGAAAGGAAAAAGGAAAACAAAGAAAGAAAGTTGCTAACCAATATGGAATCCAAAAGCAGAAGCAACTTCCTCACTAAGGTCTAGGAATAGCCATGACAAATGCATCAGCGCAAGCCTTGCCTCATTTAGAACGACTCATTAAAGTGAAAACAGATGCTTTCAACACTGGAAGATATTCTATGCATGATTAAGAGCTTTTGATCATGGTGCGTGTGAAGAAGTGCGAGCAATGTCTGAGCAACACTTTCTCACTGACTAGACAGTTCGAAATACCCATTAAACAAAGGCTATCAGTTCCCAGTATAACTAGGTAAGAAAAGTTCATGGAATATAGCCTTATAAAACAGGATGTGTACATGAATGATTTCATATGACATGAAAATATCTTTTGGTTCTCTTTTCAGCCATTTCAGGCTCCGTTCCAAGCATTCTTACTTTTAGCAATGTTTGGTTGTTATTTCTTAGCTTTGTGTCCAATTTTATTGCAAATATTTTCCGGATATTGTTCAGAGGCATAAAACACTGTTTATTGTGATTATTCAGATAAAAGGATTACTCTTATATAAGCTCCAAGAGAGTTGTTAGAGGCAAGATTGAAGGGATTACAAAATGAAGAGAAATAAAGGATTGATTGCAATCAATCAGAAATCTTTCCTAAACTAGTACAACTAGAATCAGGGATGTGATAGAGCTAGAATAATGGGATAGGTAATAATGGGCTGATTTCCAACACCAAAGGTTCAAATCAAGTTAAATCCAAAGTACCACATGATTTAGCCAGCAGAGTACCATCTTGCAAAACCACCAATACAAGTTCCTCAAAGATAAAGTCACAAGTCTAACAAAGAATTCTAATTATTGTTGCCCAGATTTTCATCTCTATGCCAAATCGCCAAGCTAAAGAGCGCACATAGGGCTCCATTACTTAACTTACTTGACATGTATTTACATAATCAAATATTGGAAAAAGGTTGGTGAATGGATTTTAATCTAAGGAAACTAAATTAGAGGCAAAATCAGGTGTTCACACCAAGTCTTACCGGCCAAGATAACCTCCTACTTTTCTACAAAAGATTTGACGTTTCCCAGATACCTTAGAAGCTCAATTCTTTCCTTGTTAGCCATATAATGATGCAAGAAAACACATAATTCATTATTTATACCCCTTGTCTTCAAGTAGTCAAGAAATTTCTCCCGAGCGTCAGCATTCAAAGTCCTGAATCAGCAATTGAAACTGAGTAGAATTACTAGCAAATTCATATTAAAAAACTTCAAATCAGTATTAAAAACTCGATAAATTTTTTGGATTTGTTAAATTTCAGATTCAAACTTGCTTAAAACAACCAATATGTAAGAGGCAGTCACATTAACATGCCAACCTGAAATAAGGCCCCATGTAAGGCATAGCTTGCATCCGATCATGCCTTAGTATGTAAACTCTTTGGATTTCTAATGATTCTCGCCAGGCTGAGCAGACAAATTCCAATTTGCTGCCAAATTCCTCCTTTGAAATATCCACAAGTAGACTAATGTGAAGGCTGCCATTCGCCCCAGAACTGTCATCTCCAAGCTTAGGAACCTGAGAATACCCATCAAACATGGTAGCTTCAATTTTTATTTCTTCTGTGCCCCCAAACCTTCCCTTCATTGTAATCCACTGCTCACCTGGTCGATCTTGAACAGTGAATGAATTGAATCTTGTCAGAGGCTGCATTGTTTAGGAAAAAGACACTTTTTAATGAAACGAGCTTTACTATAGTGTGGATACTTTACAAGATGAACTATAATGGGAATCTATAAGATACAAGGAGAAAGATGAAGACAGAATGAATATAACGATATATCATACCTATTGATGTGAAAACTCAGTGACTAAATTTTCTTTTCCAACATTACATAATCTTCTTTTCCAACATTACATAATCTCTTCCAATTTTCATGATTACACAAGCATAGTAATTGTAGCTTCATCACAACTTTCTTTCAAATTTCTTTCTTTACTTTCTATTATTTAATTTGGAGAACATAAAATAAATCAGACCATGCAAGGTTATCAAAATAAATCTTGACTTTCTTATCTAAAATCTCTGACCAATGACCATCCAAACCTTCTCCACAATATCAATTTCTCTCATTTTCTAAATAAGGCAACGAATTCTATGAGCATAAATATCTATTAGAAATCATCTAACCCTGTTTCAATGATTTATGTTGTACTCATTACAGGAAATTTATAGAAAATGAAAATCTTGCCAAGCTTCAAGCACATGACCAGTTGAGTTGCAACACGCTCATTTTGGGTTTCTTCACAGTACTTACATTTTGGATTTCCAAGCCAAAACAGATTCAAAAATAAATAACAAGAAGGTAAAAGGAATGATTATTAGCTCCAAATACCCCAAACCCCAAGCACTTGATGATAAAACGAAGGGATTTTTTTTGGTGTGTGTGTGGGGGGGCTGTAACAATAATACAATATTAGATTGAGTATGACTAAATGAACAATTTATAAAAATCATAACCATTTAAATTGACAGACAAAATGAACCATGGGAAGTTTTTTGTGCCATTTTCCCATTTTGAACCAGTCATAAATGAGGTTTGAAAGCCCATCGACATGACCCAGCATTTATCACAAAATAGTCTGAAAATAAAAAATAAATACGTTAATCAAAACCAAAACTTAATTGATCCAGAAAGCCACTCCTAACTCTCCAACCAGCAACCGAAAGCTTATCTTGAGTATAAACCTGAAATATTTAGTATAATTAACCCCAGAAAACAACTTTGGTATTGTTAACTTGAGTTGAATTCTTTTCTTTCTTTTCAGTTATCCCTTTCCTTTTTATTTTTATTCTAAATTAGATCATATCAGGATCCTCTAATCTCTATCCATTGTTCCCACTTGCTGTATGAGTTAATGAATTCAAAAGACATGGATCCATTCCCAGCATCACCTAACCTGAGCCTTCTTTCATCGATTTTTGTAATTTTATTTCCAGTAACTATCACAACATAAGAAATATAGCCAAGCTTCAAATACAAGGACATTTGATTAAGTATGCACAGTACAGTACTGTTCACGAAATTTATACAGTTTGGGTTTCCGCATCTACAAATATTCAGAAACTAATAATAACAACTAGATAGGAATGATAAATTTCCAAGATCACCAACTCCAAGTAATTGTAATTTCCAAAAATGCGGGAGAAATGAACAACTAAATGAAAAGATTAGCACAAACATAACAGCAAAATAATTATTTAGAAAAGAAAGGAGGGTGAACCTGTTCTGGAGGTGCGTACTCGGACTGGAACTCGATCTCGTTTCGAAGAATTCTTAAAATGTTAGATTCAAAGGGCGACTTGGCCGTTGCCTGAGCTCCATAAGGTCTGGTTTGATGAAGAGAGGTTGAAATGACATTAAACGAGTGGATGCAACACAAGACCTCATGTGCCCGAGTTCTAATAGAAGGTGACGAAGCGTAGATCTTTCTTTGAGCGATTCGAAGAAGACGAGCCATTAGGAGACCAATGGAGACGTGGAAATGATGGAGGGTTTCACTCTGCCCACATTTCGGAGGAGAGGGGAGAGAAATGCAGCAGTAGTAACCAAAACTAAAATAAGCACATCTTCTTTCCTTCAATTTTTTAACTTTTACTTATAAAATAAAGAGAAAATCGCCCTTGATATCAATTAAGAAAATTAAGGAAAGTAATATTAGAAAAGTTTTACCTTACCAATGACAAGTGAAAGAATAACTATTGATAAGTGAAGGACCTATTATTGACAAGTTTTGAAACTTTTTTTATACTATTTTTCTAATTGGGACCTTAATGTCATTTTCCCTAGAATAAAAATTTAACTTTAATTAGGGAGCATTATTCATGTTTGAATTAGAAATAGAAACTTCTTTTTCAACATGATTTACAATGTACGAGGTAAGTATATGAGAGGAGTTTTATTTCAACTTACGCTGAATAAACTTTTTAAACGTCAACTCAAACAGACCCATAAATATCAAATAACATAGAATTGTTATAGAAGTGTGAGTACCTTAGCTGTCCTTTTTCAAATTAAAAGAAAATTACGGAAAAGATTGAATCAGAGAGATAGAAAGTGGGGCGAGTTGGGGAGAAATAAAGGAGGGAATCAGTGATGGAGGTGTGAGGTGGGGAGCTGGATTTTTGGCTTAGAGGATATATGGTGAACGTTGATGGGTAAAGGAGATAGGAGATTGAAGTTAGAATGCCAATCGTGAAGTTGAACATTGTGTCCTCAATGTGTTAACTTTATTGATATCAGTATGTTATTGTGCAATTGGGAGGGTGATCGGAGTTGACGAAGGGCCAAGTGTTGTGGGGAAAATTGAAGAAGACGCTCATTGGTTATGTGGGGGTTTACAAAAATCCTAACTTTTGTATTGTCATCGCCTTGCTAGTGTTTGGGTATTTCCGTAATTGAATTGTCATTTCTAAATACAAACTTGGTAAGCTAATCTCTAGTGTGGAAATTCTTAGTCTACATTCTCATTTTCTCAAGTAGTTATTTCTTTAAGTGAATTTGTCATTTCTATACCGGAGCTAGTCATTTTTAAATATAAATTTGGTAAACCCATGTCTAGTATAAGAATTCTTCTAAGCATGCATTCTCATTTTCTCAAGTAGTCATTTCCTAAAATGAACTTATCATTCTCATATCGAAACTTGTTATTTTTAAATATGAACTTGGTAAACCCATGTTTGGTGTTGGAATTCTTCCAAGTCTGCTTTCTCTTTTTCTCAAATGGTCATTTCCTAGAGACTACTTGTCATTTTTAAATGTGGTAAACTCATGTCTAATGTGAGAATCCTTCCAAACCCGCATTCTCGAATTTCTTAAGTGATCATTTCCTTAAGTAGATTTGTCATTTTCATATCGGAACTTGTAATTGTTAAATATGAATTTGGTAAAATCATATCTAGTGTGGGAATTTTCCAAGCCTCGCATTCTCATTTTCTCAAGTAATCATTTCCTAAAATTAACTTGTCATTTTCAAATATGAACTTAGTAAACTCATGTCTAATGTGGAAATTCTTCAAAGCATGCATTCTCATTTTCTCAAGTCGTCATTTTCCAAAAGTGAACTTGTCATTTTAAAATGTGAACTTCGTAAACATATGTCTAGTATGAAAATTCTTCCATGCTTGCATTCTCATTTTCTCAAGTGATTATTTCCTAAAGTGAACTTGTTATTTTCATATCGGAATTTGTCATTTGTAAATGTAAGTTTGGTAAACTCATGTCTAGTATAAGAATTTTTTCAAGCCTGCATTCTCATTTTCTCAAGTTATCATTTCCTTAAATGAACTTGTCATTTTCATAACATTACTTATCATTTTCTAAAGTGCTCATTTCCTTAAGCAAATTTGTCATTTTCATAAGAGAACTTGTCATTTTCTAAAGTTGTCATTTCTTTTTGTGAACTTATTATTTTCCTTAATGACATACACGTTAGGCAAAGCACGAACCAAACCCTTTGAAGACGCCTTCCTCCTGCTCAGTCACACAATAACAAGTTCCGACCTAGTGTCTTCTCTCACCGTGAGCTTCCTTACCTTTCATGATGAAAATTTTCAACCACATTAACCAGAGAAAGTCACTAAGAAAATGATTGATAGTGTGTGAAATTAGTTGAAAATTGTGCTTTCTTCTCTCTTATTTTTCCATAATTTCTTTTTAATTTGAAAAAGGAAAAAAAAAGGCGCACTGATACCTCTTTGGCAATATGAATATTTGGATTTTCTATCTGTCGTTTAGCATTGGTAATGGTTTCTATCTGGGATTTTCTCTAAAAGTTGTAGGCGGGAAAAAAACAGATAAAAGTTATAGAGGATATCTATAAGTTCTATCAGAACAAATTTTAAAAAATTAATAAAGATAAAAAATGTATCAATATCAAATTAAAAATAGGTGGAAAATATTTCAAAATGGGTTTCCCTAATAATAATAATCCTTTCGTTTGTATTTTTTGAAAAAAAAAAAAAAAAAAAAAAATCCTTCGCTTAGAAAAAAATAACCTCGATTCTTTAATATAACATATAGCCTTTTAATATGCATGCTCCTATTTATAAGTTACATTTAAAGCATGAAGCTTCAACATTTTTTTTTTCTTTTTTGTCTTCATTAATTACATATTATATCATTGGCCAAAAAAATTAATATTATATCACTGCATTAATTGTCTGTCACAAATTTTTTCCTCTTCATTTTCTATCTCTCATCAG
This sequence comes from Acacia acuminata, assembly GCA_019022655.1. Classification (NCBI taxonomy): domain Eukaryota; kingdom Viridiplantae; phylum Streptophyta; class Magnoliopsida; order Fabales; family Fabaceae; genus Acacia; species Acacia acuminata. The sequence goes on along the minus strand of JAFJYI010000441.1, from coordinate 101,968 downwards.
GATTCCTTCTCCGAACTTTCATGAGTTCAAAGAATGGTTAAAACACACCTTGATGTAGTTATTTCATGATGGACTTGATTCTTTGAATTGCCAAATAATTTTGGGGAAATTACGTTTAGGTCTCAAGGAACAAAAATAATTACAAAAAATTCCTTTGAAATCACCAAATTACACAAAAGTCCCAGGGGACTTTTTTTTATATATTATTTGTATTAACTACAGAAAAAAAAAAAGGCTAGATTTACGACGGGGAAAAACTATATTTATAACAAAATTTAAAATTTGGCCATTTACAACGAGATAAAGTCATATTTACAAAAAAAGCCATATTTACAACAACATTTAAACACCTGGATTTTAAACGTAGAGAGGTCATTTACAACGAAAAGGCTATATTTACAACAAAAATGATATATTTACAACAAAATTTAAAATCGACCATTTACACGAAAAAGCCATATTTACAACGATATTTAAATATCTGGATTTTGAATGAAGAGAGGTCATTTACAACAGAAAAATGCTAGATTTACAACAGGAAGTGCTATATTTACAACAAAATTTAAAATCTGGTCATTTACAACAGAAAAAACCATATTTACAACAACATTTAAAAACCTAGATTTTTTCCATACAAATAAATCAAAAAAAGTCCTTTGGGACTTTTGTGTAATTTGGTGATTTTAAGGGACTTTTTTCTATTCCTTAGGACCTGAATGTAATTTTCCCAATAATTTTATGGTCCAGTGCCCTCTTTTTCCTTGAAACTGGGGCGTTCGTTTAAGTGTAAAATGCTCATGATGATCAACTTTTTGAAAAATAGCATCCAGCATCCCCATCCCGAAGTATTGTTTCGCACCACATAGCATCTTGAAATATTTTTTCAATACTACCCCTCTATTCTTTTTTATAAGAACCCAAAATTATCCCGGTCCTTTTCATAACAGCCCAACAAAAATTGTTTCAACATTTAATGAGCTTTTTTCATTTGTGCTCCTTATTAGTTATACATATTGCATTAATTAAAGGTTAGTGATACTTATATTTACTCTATTTCTCTCTCTTACTTCCTCTTATAAATAAGGACATACTTGAAAAAATTATTTTAAGACATACTTATTATTTTAAACTAATTTTAACTGCTTTCTTAAACTGCTTAATTCGGCTATCGAGCTCTTATAAATAGGATCGAGGGAGTACTTAGTATCCTAAAATAATTTTTGGTCTACTCTATTAGATATAACTAGTTTTGATGATGTCAAACATAGATGCTAAATATTAAGAGTAAAAAGTTTGCATCATGTATTTATCTTATACTTTGACTAGCTATATTATATTTAATGTAAAATATCTTGTAGATTAGTCAAGAAGAAGATGTGAAATTGGATTATGAAGAATGATTAAAAGGAAGAAGATGTCAAGTTGAAGTGTGAAGGATGAATTATCAAGAAGAAAGATTGAAAGAAGAACTTGCATCATATTAATCAAGAAAAGGAAGAAGATATCTAATTGGATTATGGAGGATGTTATAGAAGAAGAAATGAGATTGAAGAAAGAACTAGTATTATTTTAAAGGGATAAGGGTCTTATTTGCCATGGAAGTTTTCGCTCAGGAGCACTGGATGGATGGAAGTTTTTTTCTGGACCAAAAATGTCACGGAAGTTCACAAAACGTAGCAATTTTTCCCCTTCGTTAATTTTGACCGTTAAGTTTAGTTGAGTGCACATGTGGCATGCCACCTCATCAATCAAATAAGAGTTAAGTATCATTTTTACCTCGGAAGTTTTTACCGAGGAGTAATTTTACCGCGGAAGTTTTCATTGAGGAGCAATTTGCCCCGAAGTTTACAAAACGTAGCAATTTTACCCTTTGGTCCCCTAATATTAAATTTGACTATTAAATCGCCAAAGACCACACATGTATGCCTTGAAAAGGTCAAACTTGGAGTTAGAGAAGGAGATCCTTGAGATGTTGAGCTTAAGGCAACCAGAATTTGTGAAGCCGAATTGGTCAAAGAGACTAAAGATCTGTCCTGAAAACCCAGGAGGAAGTATCACTTATGATCTAAAAAAATGAAACGTAAAACAAGAAATGAATTGTCGCAAAAATTGGTTCAAGAAGAGAAATCAATAGTGATAGTATTTACCTTTGTATAGATTGATAAAGGCCACCCACCCTGCCCCACAAGTAAATCTATAATGCTCCCAAAAATCTAGTGATTTTAAGTAATGCTTACTGAACCGATTTTTGGGACAATTCATTATTGATTTGTCCCAAAAATTGGTTCAATAAGCATCACTTAAAATCGCTGAAGTTTTATCTTGTAGGCGGGGTGGGTGGCCTAGATCGTTTATATAAAGGTAAATATTATCACTATTGATTTGTTTTACCAACCAATTTTTGAAACAATTCATTTCTCGTTTTGCATTTCATTTGCTTAGATCATAAGTGATGCTTCCTCCGGTTTTGCGACGACCTTTTCAGTCCTTTGACCACTTCGGCTTCACAAATTCCGGCGCCGAGCTCAATATCTTAAGGATCTCCTTCTCTCGACTCCAAGTTTGACCTTTTCAAGGCATGGCATGTGGTCTTTGATTGATTTAATAGTCAAATTTAATATTGGGGGACAGAAGGGAAAAATTGCTATGTTTTGTAAACTTTCGGGGCAAAATTGCTCCTCAGTGAAAACTTCCGAGGTAAAAATGATACTTAACTCTTATTTGATTCATGAGGTGGCATGCCACATGTGCACTCAGTTAAACTTAACGGTCAAAATTAACGGAAGGGCAAAATTGTTACGTTTTGTAAACTTTCGTAGCATTTTTGGTCCAAAAAAACTTCCTTCCACCCAGTGCTCCTGAGCGAAAACTTTCATGGCAAATAAGACCCTTATCCCTATTTTAAAAAAAACACGAAAGAAGTTATTGGGTTGAATTATTGTGAATGACCAAGAGAAAGAACAAGAAGATATTAAAGAATGAAATTATCAAATATAGGGAGAAGAAGTCAGGAAAAGCAAGGAGTTAAAAAAAAAAAAAGGATTAATCAAGAAGAAGGAGAAGAGGTTGAAGAAAGGAGAACTTGCAAGATATAAGGAAAATATCAAGATTCAAGTCCTTAGATATGATATTGGAGGTCTCTATGGTCAAATAGAAGTTGGAATGACTTAATTCGAAGTTAAGATTCCTTATATGAAAGTAATACCACCTTCACTCATGTGATTACTTGAGTGACACCCCCAAAGATAAATTTTTGATGATCACTCGAGTGATGACCACTCTGTTATGCTCTTTTTTCATTCTCCCGACAGAGGTATAGTATTTTGGTCATATCTATCCAACCAAACATTCAATTGAAGTGAAAGTTTTTTCATATGAAACTAGATTTCAAATGCGACACAACGATAACAGGAGCAAGCTCAACGGGTTTCAGATGCAAAAGATATGAATTTCGGAAGCAGACACCGGAGTTTCCTGCGTTATTGTATACCTGGTTCATTAATTTAGACATATCTCCTAAACTAGAACTTCGATTGAGGTGAAACTTGTTGCATATAAAACTAGACTCAAGATGAGTTTCAACGACATTAAGATCAAGCTCAAAAAATTTCAGATGGCAGAGATGTGAATTTCTAAAGTACGCGCTCGTATACGATGACGGTGCTTTAAAGCATCAACTATAGGTTTGATCATAAGTTTCATAATACAACGAATTTGAAACTAGTTCTTGTTGCATTGAAAAGTAGACTTTAAGATATTTTTGGGGACAAGTCATTTTATAAATTTGGAGTTAAAATAAATATATCACTAGTAAGGGTCACTTCAGTGATATGAAAGTGATTGACATCACTTCAGTGATGCACTGTTGAAGATCACTCGAGTGAGGTTCTAAATTGGCATCACCACAGTGATCCTAGAGAGTGATGCACTATTCCCTTTTCACATTCTAAGAGATCACTCGAGTGAACATTCGAGTGACCAATCAAATTGACGTCACTACCACATCACCACAGTGATCCCAGAGAGTAATGCACTGTTACTTTAAAAAATTTAAAAGATCACTCGAGTGATGAATCTTCACAGTTTTAATCACCACCTCAGATTTTATGATTCTCTTCCAAACTCATATAAACCTTTATTATATTGTTCCTAATAATTACTAATCAAACTTATACAAAGATTACAGGTGATTAAACATTGATTAGAGCTCAACAGCCAAAAAAAGCTACTTTTTGTCAGAAAGTTTCAACGGTCATATTTTCAATGAGAATATGAACATGCCTAGGGGATACTTCAATAAATCCAACGATCATCAAGCTATAACATCTATATATAGAAGAAGCATTCAAAACCAAAGGATAGAAAGCTTATGCCTTCACCATTAATATGTTGAAACTCTCCAACTCATATACTCTCTGTCTCCCAGTGCTTATATAATTTACTTTAGAGAGTGATTTTTTTTTTTTTTTTGAGAAAGAAAAGTTTTGGAGGGGTTCGACATCGCCCCCACCAAGGCCGTGGCACGGCCGGCTCTATGAGCACTTACTGGGACTTACGAGATCGCCTACCAAAGGAGTCCCAAAGAACGGAGGGAGATCGAACCCACGACCATTTAGGCCTAATTCTGGATCCCTTACCATCTATGCCAACTCTCATTGGCCTTTAGAGAGTGATTATTTATATTATACTTCAGTGTTCATCTTATTCACTTCTAATAGAGAAGATCAATTGTAATCTATTATCGTCAAGAGAGGTTGTATCCTTACGATATTAAAGGGGAAGTGCTTGCCTCGGTGAAATAACTGTAAATGCTTCACAAGTGCTTAGTTTGAACTTGTTGGATTGTAATGGTTCTTAAGTACCCTATTCAAACTTAAAGAAGATAGTTTATTGAAATCTCAGGAGGAGTCTGGGGACTAGATGTAGATCATCTGGATTGAACTAAACTAGGAAAGATCATAGTTTTAATACTCTCTTCCCTTACTTGTTATATTTCTCACATATATGACTTGATTAATTGATCGTGGATTTCATACTTTTTGACACTTTCAGTGATCGAGCTAGTTGTGGACTTTCTAGTTGATCACTCGAGTGATATATTTTGAAAAAGTTCTTCACCACAACAGCTACTAGAAGTTATCAAGTATCTTCGTTGAAGACCACTCGAGTGATGCAACAATTCATCATCACTTCTACTTCATCATGTTGATTCTGACAGAGATCTCATTTTTTTAAATATATTTTTCAAATAGATCACTGAGCGATATGTTCTAAATTTTATCACTTTCAGTCCACCATAGTGAAATTAGCCATGACTAGTTTTCTGAAAATAATTTCAAAGTTCTTAATTTTTATCTTACACCCGATTCATCCCCTCTTAGGTGTCAGGTTCTAACATACTCACCACGCTACAATATTTTTTTAATACCACACAATATCTAGAAGCAAATCAAGATACCACGCATCAAGATAACAGACTTCATGCTACAACCTTGTTTCTCAAAATAGAAAGTACGAACCGAAACCAGAAGAGAAAGATGAGGGAGCTAATTATTGCGGTTTTAGAAGGTTCTCACAAGAATTTATGGATGAAGAGAAGAGAAGAAATCATGGGTGGTTGCCGCCAGCAAAGACATTGCTGATAGGAGAGGAAGAAGATAAGACACAAGGGAGAGATGAGAGATGGGGGAACGGTAGAGATGATGCAAAAGGAAACAAGAGATTATCAATGGTGTGAGGAATAGAAGGAGGTTACTTCAATATGAAAATTATTATAAATAGGGAAATGCCAAAATTTTCCATTCCCAGCACTGCTTTACCAATATCAAGGGCGGTTGGACTTCCAACAATCTCTCTTTCATAGTACTCTTAATCCTTAGTTATCCTCAATCCCTCATACAAAGCATCCCAAAATGGGCAATGCTAGTGACAAGCCCAATACTAACCCCTTTAATACCACGTACCAAACAAGGCCATATATGAACTAGAACCAAAACTCGTAGCGTGTGTTTGGTTTGAGAGGAGGATGTAAATGAAGGGTAGATGCTCCTCTCCATAAATTTTTGGAGGAGAGGGGACTCAAACCTTCCATCCCTTCCCTCTTGTACCGTAATTTTGGATGCTCTCCAAATTGGGAATTTGTGGAGGGGAGCTAGAATTTTGGGCCATTTTGCCCTTATAATCTATGTGATATTCCAATAATACTTCTAATGAAAAATGATATGATAAATAAAAACTTCTTAACATATTTTTAAAATAATTTTTTTTAATTTAATTTTTTAATTCTAATGACATTTTTATTTATAAAAATATATTCTTGTTTAAAATTTATTTCATACTAATATTTTTATTTGTAAAAGTTTATTTTTATTTAAACTAATTTAATAATAATATGTTTTTTAGTTATGACAATATTTTTATTTAAAATTATAATAGCATATAGTATAATTATAATACTTTTTTATTCATACAAATTTTTTGATATTGAGTTAATTTTTAGTAATATATTTTAAATTATTATAATTTTTGTAAAATGATATACATCCCCATTTATGTGGTTTTTCTAATTCTGAACATTTTATCATCAATTTATTCAATTATAACTAGATATGCGAGTGGAAAATTCTTAGAAACACAATGGAAAAATCATTCAAATTGGTTTTTTTTTTTTTTTGAGGGGTAAGAAATATTATGTCTTATCCTAACTAAAATGGACCCAGCTTCTCTCCTCTGTGTCTCTCATCCGCTGCCTTTTTTTTTTTTTTTTTTTTTTTTTTACAATTTCTCATTTCTCCGTCCTCTAATTCCTTCAAGCCACTTTGCCCCTCCCCTTACTCCTTATATATTTTTTTTTCACTCCTTAAGCACTTACACAATTTATGCAACAAGGACATGAAACACAAATTTGTTTTTAGCATCTTGAAAAAATATTTCAATGTACTAACTGATACTAAAAAAAGTATTTTAGCATATTGATTGGTAAAAAAAATACCTTATGATCTTGAAAATTTATTTTAATGTATTGACTGGTACTAAAAGGATACTTCAGGGTATTCACTGGTACTAAAAAAATACTTTATGATCTTGAAAAATTATTTCAGGGTACTGAATGGTACTAAAAAAATACTTTAGGATACTTGACCGAGATCAAAAAATACCTCATGATTTTGAAAAATTATTTTAGAATATTGAAAAAATATTTGAAGGTATTGAATGGTACTAAAAAGATATTTCAGAGTATTGACTAGAACTAAAAATATATACATATTTTCAAGATCATGAGTTATTTTTTTAATACTAGTCAATATCCTAAAGTATTTTTTTTAGTATCAGTCAGTACTCTAATTTTTTTTTTAAGATCCCAAAATAATTATTTTAAAATGCTAAAAAACTTTGCGTTTCAGGTCATTATTGCATAAACTATGTAAGTGTATAAGGAGTGAATATATATATATATATATATATATATATATATATATATATGTAAGGAGTGAGGGCAGGAGCAACGTGGTTTGAAGGGATTGGAGGATGGAGAGATGATAAATTGAAGAGAGAAAAAAGAAAGAAAAGGCAGCAGATGGGAGATGCATAGGAGAGAAGCTGGGTCCGACTAAAATACCTATGCTAACTAATTTTTCATTATCCTAAGTTTACCCATCTGATTATGAAAACCATATGAATATATGATGTTACTAGGATAAGCCAAATAATAATTAATAAAAATATCAAACTCATCCGATCTGTACATTCAAATCGGTCGTCTTTCTCCCTCATGTTGCTATTTGCTTCCCCTCTCCTCCTCCCTCTTTGTTAACACCACCTGCTCCTCCACTCGTTGCTGCCACAAGTAGCTCTTCCAGTCGTCCAAACCTTCTTTCAGACAGTTGTCTATTCATATATTTCTTTTGTATGATACATCACTTTAAGATAAGTTCGTTGATTTATTTTCTTATTAAATATGTTTTAATGTTATCACATGACCACAAGCACACATCTAAAATAATCTTAGATAAGTAAACTAGGGATCATTATAAACCCCTTACCTCCTCTCCTTAGTTGGTGGCGGAATCAGAGGATATTTTTACCTCGGGCCAAAAAATAAACATCTTGAACTATTTACTAAATAATATCACATAACATTAAAAATACAAATAAATAATAACGACAATTATAAATCAAAATAAAATATAAGATGATAACATTTTCGTAGGTATCTCAAATAAGAATTTTACTTTCCTCTTACAAACAATGAGTAATGAACCAAACATTATCCTAAAGATATCACAAACACAATCATAATAATAATAAATATAATGAAATTTAATAAAATTAACACTTAAATACGTATTCCACCTACCTCAAAACAAAATAATTGCAGAAAATAAAACAAATATAATATGAACCGCAAAAAATATTCAAAAAAAAAAATAAAGATTTGATTCAATTTCGCTTAAGCAAATAACCTATTATAATCTATTTTTTAAAGATAAATTCATTATAAACTATATGACAACCAAATAATAAATCCAAACCGATTAAATTAGCCATTAATTATCCTCTACATATATATATATAGTCATCTATTGTCAACATTCAAAACCCTCCCAAAATCATAATCCCAAAATTTTCACCAATTAACACAATATTACCCTCATTAAAAAGAGTAAACTATGTAGAATAAATTACTTAGCTGGAACCAAATTATTGACCAAAATAAAATATTATATAATACATATATATATAAATACATAGGATAAGAGAAGGTCAGCTCGGGCCAAAGCCCCAGCTGGCCACAACATGCTTCCGCCATTGTCCTCAGTCCTCATCAATCAAACCAAATGAGGTAACCCCCTCCCCTCCATTCAAAGTAAACACACCAATAATAGAGACCAAAACTTGTAAAAATTATAAGGAGCAAAAATAACATTCTTAGTTGGCTTGTTATCTGGTTGACAGTACTAGTTGGTCAGCTCCTTCAACCATTTAATAACTTCTTCACTTACTGTGTCTTTTGTGATTGAAACGGGTCACAAATTTTGGCCGAGGGAGAAGATGGAAGACAAACGGAGAAGAAAGAAGGAGGAGAAGAGTGGTGCTCCTTTAAACTGAGTTGGCGATTAATGTTCTTCATTATCGAATATCGTTGTTGTCGCACTGAAGAATCATCTCCTTCCCTTCGTTTCTGATTTCAGATCTAAATAGAAGAAACAAAACAATAACAAAAGTAACATCAATGACCAATATTTAGGCTGCATTTGGATAGGCTTTTTTTGTTATTAAAAAAGTCCTTTTTTTTCTTAAAAAAAGTGCTTTTTTGCTATTTTATGTATTTGGATGGGGGGCTTTAAAAAAAAAAAAGCAAAAATCGCAAAAAAGCCCAAACTTCTCATTTTTTTTTGAAGCTCCAATCGAAGCTTAAAAAAAAAGGAGATGCGCTAGATGAGAGAGAATACCCCTATTTGACCGGCTATTTGGATTTGGGGCACAAAATGACCACACATACCCCTCACAGATCTCACGCCGTATACCCCTCTCCTTCACCATCGCGTGCCCTTCGTCCTTTCCTTCGCCATTGCATGTTCGCGCGGTGAATACTCTGTCTCCTTCGCGCCAGCTTCCCGTCATCTCCTTCTCCTTCTCCTTCTCCTCTGGGTTTAACATTTTATTTGTGTGCTTCTTGTTCAATCATCTATCTTAATAAGATTTATAGGTTTTGATCTCCAAAATTGTGTTTGATTTGTGGTTTCTAGGATAGTTTGATTTATCTTTTACATCATTCTGAATAGGATTTATGTTTTTTTATTTGTGTTCTCTATTCTTTGATTTCTCTACATCGCCAAGCTCCCTCTCCTATTATCTTGGGTCGCTGCTCTTCTTGCCGTGGCTTGTGGGTGTGTACAGCTTCAAACCTATTCTCTGGTGATCTGATTTGAGTATATATGTTCGAATATCCCTTCTCCTTCTTACTGCTCAGTGTGTATATTCGTTAGGTACATTTGTTACTCAGGGATCAATTGGGGTATTTGTTTTCCTTTACACCGTGTCCCGGTGTCCCGCATTGTCTCTATCTCGGTATTTGTGTGTCTTTGCTTCTTAGCCATATTTTTTGTTGCATATTTTCTTCTAATTTAACTGTTTTCGTTAAACTTCAATCTAGAGATCTTTTGAAGTTGTTTTAGAGATGCCTTATACAGACTTCAAAACACTCACATAAATCACGCAACAGTCAACGCCACACTTCAAAGTTTTAATATGTTCCGATATGTCATTGAATCATACCCGCTTGGAGATTGGAATCCGACAATCTCAGTTTGCTAATTAATAAGCTTTTGGTCCACATCAACAAGTCTCTACTTTATTCATATTGTAATAAATTGGCAAAAAACATGAGTTAATGCTAAAAGTAGTAAAGTCATGTGCCTTGCCCCTCTTTTATTAATGGGTCCAATATGTTCAAATTGGCCACCACGAGGGAGTTATGTGTAGAGATCGGGATTTAAAGCCGTGGAATTTGATCTCAAATCTCAAACCACAGTTTTTTTTGCAAACTTTTTAAAAGTATCAGAAGGTTTATAATATCAGTTGTTTATATTTTTTAAGATTTTCATAAATGTTTTCTACGAGAGGACCACATTCACATACATACATGAATGAATATAGATGCTTGAGGTACTTTACTTTTGCATCGAAAGTAGAGTAGTGTTGAACTCTTATCATGACTTGATAACAAGTTTTTAGCGTTGATTCCTTGACAACAAAGTTCTAAGGTTGCTTCCTTCAAAATGTTGTATTGGGATTTGGGTGGTCACGCTTATAAACATAATATTCCTATTCTTGTTGAAGCCATTGTTTGTTTCTTTGTTTACATACGCCTCTTTCTTGAATTGTTATTTCTAAAGTTGTTTTTGTCAACTAAGCTATTTTTCAGTGGCTTATATTTTTCTGTAAGTAAAATGCATATTTATGCTAGTTTTAACTATTCCTTCATTTGAGTTTAGAATGGCACCGAAAGTAGCTCGTATAACATCTACACAAGAAATAATTGTCCAAATCTCGAATGTTAGTGAAAGTTCGAAGGCAAAATGTAATGATTCAAATACTTTGAAACTTTCTTGAAAGTTTGTGTTGAGGAGGTTGAAGTTTGGTAATAGGCCTCATACGCATTTTAATAAAGAGGGGTGGGCCAATCTAGTTAACAAGTTTCATAATATTACGGAAGACTTATGGTCGTAAGCGCTTGAAAAATAGATGGGATGCACTGAAATATGAATTTGGCATGTGGGCAAAGTTGGTTGAAAAGGAGACCGGTCTTGGATGGGACTCTATAAAGAACACTATAATAGCACCTCCAGAGTGGTGGGAAGCCAAGGGCAGAGTATGTATTTCTGATTAATTACAATATTGCAAGTCTTATAACTGTATTAGTTTATAATTTACTTACTAATTGGTTATTCATTTTCATTACGGAGAGAATCCAAAATATTTGAATTGGAAGGAACAAGGTCCAAAATTCCTGGGTTTGATGGAAATATGTTTTAAAGATATAGTTTCTACTGGTTATGTTGTTTTTATGCCACGCAACCACATTCTGTCACATGAGGAAGCCATAGACGATGTGCCAATTAATGATAATGATCATGCTTCAGAGGATGAAGGGGTGGGTGAAGGGACTACTGAGGAACATTCCTCTAATCACAATCAGAGGCCAAGTGTACGAAACAATGATCCAAGAAAAGGGAAGAGAGGGAGGAAGGGAGAGAAAAGGCAAGGGATAGCTGACAAATTGCAACACTCTCTTGACCGATCCTTGAAAATATTGACCAAGTGTCACAAACATCAAGTGCAAATGACCATTTTAGTATGAGTAAATGTCTTCTTCTCGTTAAAAGATGTGCCGCGTTTGGTGAAGGGTAGCTCTACATACATGTTGGCCTCTCGAATCTTTTTCAAGAAACAAAATAGGGAGGCATTTGTTCATTACATGGAAAATGAACCCGAGCTCACTCTTTCGTTTTTGAGCATGTTTGAAGTTGAAGATGTTCAAAACTATAGATAGTTTATAGTATAGTGTTATGTTTGAACTTGAACATGAATTTCTATTTGATGTTGAACATGAGATTATATGTCATAATCTCTGAACCTAAATTGTTGTTATAGTCTATTCATTGCACTTATTAGACATTTGTTTTGGAAAATTACGGGAACATGGTTATTTTGTTTAGACAATATGATCATAATTGTTTATTGGTATTATTTGTTTGGTTGCACAGATGTCCGATATCTCCTCGACACGTACGATGACTACGAAAATGCAAATAGATTATCTATTATGAAGAAGAATACATTACTTGCAACTAGAGTAGTTGCTTGTTGCTATCTCGAATTATCGTTCTCTATATGTACACAAACGAAAAAAGAGAACATCAATTCTTTCTCGGACATAGATGGGTAGAAGAATTGAAGATAGGAAATGAAAATCGATTTTTTGAGCAATTTCGGATGAGAAAGCATGTGTTTAGAAATTTGGTGAGCGAATTGACTCAACACTTTGGATTAAAGCCAACACAACATGTCGGCGCTGAGGAAGCCGTGGCCATGTTTTTGTACATGATTGATCATGGAGCCACTTATAGAGATGTTGAAGAGAGATTTCAACATTCTGGAGAGACAGTGTGGAGGCAATTTAATAGTGTGTTAAGCTTTGTTGAGAGCTTAGGACTTCGAATTATTAAGCCTGCTGATAATATGTTTAGAGATGTTCCAAAATTTATCGAGGAAGATGAACAATATTGGCCATACTTTAAAGATTGTATAGGAGCTATAGATGGCACTCACATTACTATTCATGTTCCTAACTAATGAAAAGATTCCTTTTATTGGCGAGAAAGGAATAACTACCACAAATGTTCTTGTTGTTTGTGATTTTAATATGTGCTTTACATTTGCATTGGTGGGTTGGGAAGGTTCTACACATGATACAAAGATTTTCATGGATACTCTCAGAAAGCCGCACTTACATTTTCCCGAGCCTCCTGAAGGTAATTATTTAATTTCATTGTGAATGTTAGGAATTATTATTATACAGTTTTTCTAAATATAACAATATTTTATTGCGAGGCAAATACTACCTTGTTGATTCCGGATATCCTAATTTCAAAGGGTTTTTAGGGCCATATAGAAATACAAGATATCATCTTCCTCAATTCAGATTAGCGCCAACTTTTAGATCACAAAATGAAATCTTCAATTATCATCATTCAAGTTTAAGAAGTGTCATTGAAAGAACCTTTGGAGTTTGCAAAGCAATGTGGAGAATATTGAAGAATATGACCAACTTTGAGCTTAAAACTCAATTTGCTATCATATGGGCAACCTTTGCTCTTCATAACTATATAAGGAGAATGGATTCTTGTGATATAGATATGCTTAGAAGATTTGAGAACATTGATGAGTTTGAAAATAATAATGATGATCATAGAGAATATGAATGGGAAGGGCCAACTCCGAACTCTATTAGACGATGGAAGAAACAAGGAATACTATTAGAAATCAATTGTTAGATAGAAGTCGAAAGTGCGTTTAGCTTTTAGTAACTTGTAGTATAATGAATATTATTTCTATTTTTGGAATATGGTGCAATATGACTCTTTTTTTAATTGATGCATTAGTTATAATATAGTAGTTGACCATTTTAAGTAGAAATTACTATTCATTAGTGATAATGGAGTTTTAAGATATCTTACATTGTTGTATACTATTTAATTTTTGTTTTTTTAGTCATTTTAGTATATAAATTAAAAGAAATATTTGATAACAACTTTGCCTCTATATGGGTGTATGAAAAATTATATCAACAATTTAATTTCAATATTATTAAAATTCAATTATATTATAATTTTAAATTCAATTATTGAATATAAAATTTCTAAAATTTTAACATAAGTGCTTTTTTATCCAAACAAATGTAAAAAAAAAAAAAAAAAAAAAAAAAAAACAAGTGCTTTTAAATGTCCATTTCAGTAATTTTACTAATAAAAAAGTGCTTCTCTATTTTAACATCCAAACAGCTTTTTTATTTAAAAGTGCTTTTTAAATTGTGTATCCAAACGTAAAATAGCTTAATTTTTAATTAAAGCACTTTTTAAAAAAGCAATGAAAAAAAAAGCACTTCTTTTAAAAGTTCATCCAAACGGACACTTGCTCATTCAAATATCACGGGAATACACCCGTTTTCTAATATCCTAGCCAGATTTTCACCCACATTTTACTTTTCTCTGCTCCCAATTATGTACTATAAAATCCATTAGATATTTAGTTGGATTCTCTTTTCACCAACGTATATTAGTTGGCGTATAATTCTTCTCTAGATTCAAAATACATAATTAATATTATAGTATTGCTATTTTTAAATTTCAAAAATATTGTCACCTCTCCTACACACAGATGAAAGTTTATATTATGAATATATTAAAGGGAAAATCACAGAAAAATACCTCCAAAATTTGAAAAATCCAGATAGATGATTTCCTACCATATGAATTGTGAATTTCTAATCAAGTGTGGTCCATACCCAAATTCTTAGAAGAAACATAACTGATTTAGGATTTTGATATTTTGATTATATTTTTCTAAAATTTTCCAATATTAAAATATTTTAATGCTCACTTATTATTATTTTTCATGTATTTTTTATATTTATATTATTGGGGGAATGTGTAAATTTAGTAATGAACAATTTTTTTTTTTATGAGCATGCATAAAAATTTATTTATTTTCAGTGTAAAAAGTAAAAATAAATAATTTATTTAGGAGTAGATATAGCAATGCAGTTAAAGATACTTAATTTTCTGTTACTTTTCTATAATGTGGCTCCCACCAATCTTTTCTCTGTCTATTATTTTAATTTTTTTAATAAAAAATATCAGTTAGACCCATGCAAACAATTTTATTTGAGTTAACTAGAGGTGGAAATAGGCCACCTCCCATCGATGACCCACGCCCTGGTGTACTTAGGGCTTGACCTGACCTCACCTATTTGTTAAAAATGTTAGGTCATAGCCTATTTAAAGACCTAAATGTGTAAATAGGTCGCCTATTTTGTAAAGGCCTAACCTGTTTACACAAAAATATATTTATTTTTATCATATATATATACACACATAATATGTTTTTTATATTCATATTTATATGTTTTTCATTCTTATATTTTAATTTTATTTTCAACCATTATTATATTGTAATTTTTAATTTAAAGTTATAATAGGTAACCCAGTGTTGTTGATTTTTTATTGTTTTCTATTCAACATTTTCTACTCAAAGACTTAAATAGTCAGACCTAGCCGTCATCTCTTCCTCTTTTCCGGTATTCTCATTCATGCTTGCTATTCCTCTTGCTCATTCTATCGCAGCTCAAATACTCTTGCTCTCCTTCGTGCAAGACATAAAAACTAATTAGCAACGCTTCAGGTATCTCGCTATTTGTATTTCTTTTCCTCTCAAATATCTCTCGCTACTTCGAAACTGATGCCGACTCTATACATATGTCAAAAATATAAAAAAGTGATGCTAACTCAAATATCTCTCGCCAAGATATAAACTGATTCCGACTATATACATAGAAACTGAGACTATTGAGATAAGCTTCCCTTCGACATACAAATGAGAAAAATGAGAAAGTGGGGCCATACGAAATGTGGAAAATGTGAAACAAGCATTAGAGGAATTATATCTTTAGTATGAGAAGTTGTATCCTCATCTTCTGCATCTGAAGATAATATTGATAGCGTTATCTTAGCAGATACTAGTGCACAACAAAAAGATAAAGGAATGAAATGAATGTTAAACATAATTCATAAAGGCATTCAATTCCTTCTACAAAATCAAAGTTGGAAACTTATATTGCTGATGATCCTTACGTTCCTTCTTCTAAATCTTCATCTTTTTGTGCTTTAGAGTGGTGGAAGAACAATAGTGCACAGTTTAAAGTTTTATTGAAGATGATATCTGATTTATTAGGTGTCTTTATCTCAATTGTGGCATGAGAATCCACATTTAGTGCAGGGGGAAGGGTGATTGATGAATATCGTGCTAGATGGAATTGATTAAAGAATCTGTTGAAGTTCTTTTATGTTGTGGGATTGGCTTCTTCACAAATATAGATTGAAGAGAAAATTGAAGGTGTGAGAATATTACATTATATGCTTATTTATTTTTATATTTGTTGCATGTTAGTTGGATTTATGTTAGGACTACTTATTTATTTTAAATTAATTCTTATATTGTATAGGAGCCATCTCGAACAAGAGGAGATTATACTAAAGCCTTCATGTTGATGTTATTGTGATGTTTACTTATTTTTTATACACAATTTTCATTATGGCGATTATTATCTTTTTATTATATTTTTAAATATTGCTTCATGGATATTGAATTTTTGTGTTTATCACTATATTGATATGAGTATATTTAGTGCTAAATTATAATGGATAAATTTTTCTATTATTAGTAATTAGGATTATTTTAATTTTATGTAGGATGTGAATAGGCTCTAACCCTATTTAAATCCTACAATTTGTAAATATGTTGGTTTTGAAACCTACCAAAAGCCTACATTTATTTAGGTTTTAGTACGTTCAAAGCCTATTTATAGTCTTCAAGGCCGAATATGAAGTCTTTTGAAATGCCTACATTGTAATTTGTAAGTAGACCTCCTTCAAACTTGACTAGGCCTCATGTAGGCTAAGGCCTAAGCCTAAAAAAAAAAACCCTGCATATAGGCTCAAGCTTTATATTCTCAATATTGGCACAGCCTATTGAGCCAAAATCCGGCTTGACTTGGGTTATTTTCATGCCTATAGTTAACCCCCAAAAGATTCTAAACATGTGTATGACCAGAGTTAAAAAGTTTTGGTCATTCGCATATTTATTTTGTAAACATTTTTACTTGTTTTAAAAATGTCCATATTTATCTTGTAAATAAGTAAGGGCATTATTATTTTTTCATTAAAAAAACTTAATTTCATTTCAACCCAAGGTGTGCAGTAAAATTTTATAATCTTTTGGGGTTAAGTAAAATAAAATTGTTGACATGGGATCTAATCCTTAATAGTGTTGATATATTTGCTCCCAAATAAATTATTTATGTCTACTTTTTTACTGAAAATAGATATTTCTTATGAGTGCTTGTAACAAAATTTTTTGTTACTAAATTTGCACATTTACCCATTTTATGTATGTAAATAATATTATTTTTAATTTAATTATTTCGTTAGCCCAACCGAATGGCTTGATCGTTTCCATATTTTTGAACCATGATCCATTAGCTTTTCACCTTCGGTTTGATTATAAAACATTGATCTGCTGGCATCTCACGAAGACTGATTCTACAGGTTCATCAATAAAATTCTTTTTTTTCTGCTCAGAAATAAAATTCTACTTAAGTTTAAAATTATACCGTTAATCCTTTCACGAAACAAAGAAAAAAAAAAATCCTTCAACGTTTGAAATTTCAACAACAGTTGGAGAGAGAGAGCTCTGAAAAAAAAAAAGTGAGAAAGAGAAAGAAAAGGAGGAAGAAAGGAAGAAAAAGAGTTTATTTAAGATACGTTATTTATTTTATTAGATCATTTAGGTAGTTAAATTAATGTCTTTTCAATAAGCTTTCTTTATGAAAGTTGATCTACTTATTTTTCTCTTTCTAAAGAAGATAATGGGCCTGTTTGGGTTCATTGTAGGAGCGGTGGCTTAAAAGCTATCCGACTTTTATAAAAGCCCGATAGGAAAAAAGTCAAGTTGTGTTTGGATTACCGGCCCGGCTTTTTGCGAGTAGCTTTTTTCTCAATGATGAGTGTTTGGATTATTATTTGAAAAGTTAGTTAAGATGGAAAATGACTCGAAAAGGGCATAAATCATATTAAATACTACTACACATATTAGTTGTATATATTAGGATAATAAAAATTTTAATTTTAATTTGGACAAAAGTTAAAAGATTATTAAATAAATTAATAAACAATAAAGTCCTTAATTAAATACCCTATTCAGGATCAAGTGGTTTGACGTATTCGGTTGATAGATTAAGACAGCTCCTGTAAAACCTTGTGGAATAACGTACTGATAGTTTCTGCTGAATGTTGAAACCGTTCCTGTATGATTCTATTTGTTAAACCATGGCCAACTGTATATAAGAACTTTTCTACCTGCTCTTCTACTCTTGTGTACTTCGTGTGCTGTAGCCCATGGTCTACCAATTTAGAGCATAAATGATTTTTTCAACTCGAAAATTTTCATGACATACTATGTCATGGCCTTGCAAAACCTCCTGCACCCACATTGCTCCTGTTTGGTTACTAGTTCTACGTGGCTCTTTGCAAATATATGATGTCATATGTTGAGCCACCAAGGCAGCAATCTATACGTTATTTGTTAGCTCTTCCTCCATAATAGAAACTTGTAAGGCCTTTTTTTGGGCACGAGATAAACGTCGTCCTTCCATGGAGAATAAGACCTGTGTCAAGGCGAAGACGTAACTGAATGAAAAACATACATAGATAGGTGTAATAATAGGTGCATCATATAATAGTTGCATCAAACATACAAACATAAAGTTGAACATAAAATAACAAGTGTCAAACAACAATAATAAGCGTCACATAAATAGGTGCGTCAAACAAAATACATAATACGAATGCTATAGCATAATCAATTCTGGTTCAGTTCGTCGGGGGTTCCTGCCATGATGGGGTCAACCACTCTACCAAGTCATCTTTGTCCTCTTGTAGTGCAACAAACACATCGCGACATCTGTCATGTATCATCATGTTATGACATTGCTGGCGAAAGTCACGGTCAGCTGCAACTTCTGGAATTTTCCGTAACTCACCTACAACGTAACTCATTGAAACATCATGGTTGATATTTTCAAGTTGTTGTGTTCTATCCTTAGTTGCGGTAGCTATCATACTAAGAGAATCTGCTATTTGTTTCGAGGCAAATGTTTTTTTCCTTCTTCCTGCATTTGACCCTTGACCCCTCTTTCTCTTCCCGGATCCTGAACCATTAGGTGCACTAGGTTGTGTGCTTGTTGTCAGATTTAGGCCTTCTAAAGGGGCACTAACTCCAGTACTTGCACCTGGAAGCTCTTCCTCACTATCACCTGAGCCTTCTTCTAGGTCATTGTGGGTCGGTACACATCATCTTCATCATCACCCGGTGTTGCAGATGGTGAGAATTCTTTAAAACCCGATGTCATACCATCCTTGAAGATTATCTCTAATTCTCTGGCGAACTTTATGCCGTTGTACCTATACTTTGCATACTGTGGATTCTCCTGAAAAGAAAAACTCTAAGTGTAATCTAAAATAATAAATAATAACAATATAAATACAAACTTAAGAGTTTTATACCTGAATTTTCCTATCCCACCACTCATCTTCTGCAATCACTTTATGGTTGACACTGTCACATGATATACCGGTCTCTCTTGCAAATAGCTTGTCCCATACCCTCCATTCTTTCTTCAAGCTATCATACTTATTTTTCAGTTGTTTTTTCTTTCCACCGATTTTCCTAATTTTTTGTTAAATCCATAAAAAATATTTATCCATCCAAGAGGTGTGAATGATCCGCCTTGTCGTTCTTTTTTCATAATTTGGTCAACACATTGTTGGAGGACAATTCCTGTGCATCCATCATCCCAACATATTCTACTTTTGTCCGTGCTCATATTGCTATGTAAATAATCGGTAATTGCTATGTAAATAATCAGTAATTAACAAAAACATATACTTGCTTTATAATAAAAATAGTGGAAAATGTAAACTGAATTTAAATGTAATAATCAATAATAGCAATATAATAAACAAATATACTGGATTTAATCTACTCTTTAATTTCCATTTCGTCGGGTTTATTTTTTTCTTTAAACATATATATACTGAATTTAATTGTTTTTAATAAAAGATAAACTTCACGTAAAGACGTTACCTATAAATAATTACCGGGCATTTGTTTCTTGGATTTTTATGAATCAAGTTGAATCTTAGATTGCGTTACCCAACAATAGCACATGGTCGAGACAAAATTGCATATAGACACAAAACTCAAACCAATCAAATAAGAAAATAAAACAAAATTCTAATCCCGAAATCAAAACCTTAATACAAACAAAACTCAAACTAATTTTCATCATCTCAGCTTCTCCAAAAGGCCTAACCACGAGTCAAAAATGCATAGATGTAGACCTTACAGAGAATATCAATCTGTACATGAAGACATATACAAATGCTATGCAGACCAGGGACAAATACACTGAAGCTATTTTAATTGGAATCTGGAAATTAGAGCAATAAGTTTGGACATAGGCATCTTTCGTAACTCACCTACAACCGTGGGCTTGACAAAGCAATATCCTATTACAAAATGGATAAAGAACAAGAAATTAAAATTCAAGGAACAAGGTAGTTTATATATGTGTATGGAAAACAAAGACCCAAACACAGCAAACACGAAAAACATGACAGAGACCCAAAGACCCGCCAGCCAAATCAAACATACCAAAGCTCAATTCCAATATATAGAAAAGATAGCAAACACGAAAATTTCCCAGTTGAAAGATTCATACATGCTAATTTAAAAAAACTAGCTTGTTTGCACTGTAAAAACAAATGTACAGCTATTTCCAAATTAGAGGAACATGTCTGATTTGGCTCAAAACGTTAGACCCTCTTTGGTTGGCCACAATTTTTAGTCAGGCAAGAGTAGTGTGAGACCAATGGAAAACCCATGTCTAGAATGCAAACAGAGCAACAACATGAAGAAGAAAAAAAACCCCACATGTACAGATCAGTCGATTTCATAGGAACATAATAATGGGAAGCAAGAATCCAAGCTAATCTACCGACGACAAACTCAAAATCAACTCGAAATCAAACTCAAAATAAAATTCCCAGACTCATGATTCCAGATCTAATCCAGTTCTTGGGCACATCAGATGGAAGGAAATCACAAACCTGAAGAAGATTTTTGAAGTGCTTCGGCTGATCGACTGAGTGCGATGAGTGTAGACTGACGATGGCGATTGGCGATGGGCGATGGCTGGCGACGGCGTCTTCCGCTAGCGAGAGATCGGAGAGGACGAATTGAGCACGAGGTCAGTAGATGGAGCACGAGACCGCTATTTGAAGACAAGAATGGCTCTGCGCTTTGATTGGACGAGACGAGCACACGAACCAGCTAGAGAATCTCTGCTGGAGGAAGGGAAAGCCGAGGATGATGGAGTCAAAAACTGATGATCTAGGGCACGAGTGAGCACGGGAATCTCTGATGGAGGGGACGCGTGAGCACGAGATGGAGAATCTCTGATAAATTTCAGAAGGCACGCGATGTTCCAAGCTTTTTCAGAAGGCACGCGATGGAGGGGACGAGTGACGTGATGGAGAGCACGGTGAAGAGCACGGGTTGGAGGGGAGATGGGAGAGCACGGGCTGGAGGGTTCAGTGCGTCTGGCAATAAGCTCCAAATCCAGGCATTCAATAAGTCCAGTGGCGTTTGGGCAAATGAAAAAAGTCCAGCCAACGTACTGGATAATCCAAACAGGGTTCATTGGGCTTTTTTCTCACTGGTCCATTTGCTTAAAAGCCACTGAATTTTTTGCACTAAAATGCTGATAAAAAAGCTAACCCAAATAGGGCCAATATAGTATTGATTATTGAAAATTTTAGGATTAGAATATTGGTAAAGTTTTGAGTTTTGGTAATAGAAGGCCGTATATATGTCAAGCACGATTAATAAATAACTCTAATCGGTTTAGATTTATTAGTTTGATACGTGGGAATTTAAAGTTATTTCCTATCTAAAAGAAATTAGGATTCTTGTCATATAGGATATTTTTACCAATTAAATGAAAATTTAAGTATTTAATTGGATTACTAAAAATATTATTTAAGGTTTAATCGGTTAATTTTGCTAAATCTTAAAATATATGAAATTATGAATTGGGATTTGAGATTTTAAATTAGAGTTGATATGATTCTGAGTATGTGGAGGTCTATAGATTGTTTAATAAATTAGGTTATAATTATAAACAGTTAGTATTAGATTAAAAATTTAGGAATAGATAAATTATCATTTTTAGGAAAACTAAAATGAGATAATAATCTAATTAATTATTTAATTATGGTATTAGTGGTTATTTGTGTTAATTCTATTGACATATAATTATATATTTATTCTTTTAAAGGGGACTAATTTCTCTTACGATTAGTGTCGTATCAAGAACCCGAGGTAACCACTTTCCAATTTATCTTGTATACTTGCCGAGGTGGTTATAAGCGTAAGCTTATATATTTAATTGATATAAATATATTATAGTTTGTTACCTATGAAAATGTATATATGTGTGAGATATTTATTTGAAGGTAAATTTTTAGTTAAGTGGGCATAAATTATTTATATTTTTATGATTAAAATTGTTTATTTTGAAATTATGAAAGTTTATGCACGATGTTGATTATTGAACATAACGTGAATTGTTGATGTTGAAAATTGTGATATTTCACCGCATATTGAGGTGTTCGATTGAGATGAGATGTGATGGTAGGAGATTGATTTTATACCACGTGGTATTGCCGCCACCGAGCGCACAAAGTGATGGCCTGATATTGCCCTTGGTATCATCCTTATCCTTTGGCCAGGATAAGAGTCGGCCCTTGGGACAAGACACCTTTCTATATTCGAAAGAAAGGGAACCCATGGTCCGATATGAGTGTTTTAGCCTTTGGCCGGCTACACCTCATCATCGGTGAGCGTGGTGCGATCTTGTCACGAGATTACACCTATTATGTTGTAGCCTATGGGTTCTGTCAGCGGTTATAAGGAGGGTTGAGGGAGTTACATGCATATTGAATAATTTTGAATTATAAATTGGTTTGGTAAATTACTCAGAGTTATTGATATACGAATGGATAATTGGCCCATGCAACTATCTTGTAATCACTCCCTATATACTTGTTAAATTGGATATGTGGTTACTGAGTCTTTGTGACTCACCCCGTTATCATTTATTTTTCAGGCGAGAATTTAGGTGCTGATACGAAGGGGAAGAAGGCATCCGAGACTTGATCTAATTATCAATCTTGTATGTCTCTTTTTTGTTACATGAGCATAGTTTGATGTATATTGCCAAACTTTAGGGCCTCTTTGGTACGTTGCATATTTTGATTATTCTGCTGCATACTAGAACTCATGATATGAACAGTGACTATTGATATGAATTTTATTATAGAATGATTTATTTTGACTGAAATTAAGTACGTTTAGGTATAAAATAATTATTTAAATGTAAATTTGGGAGGATGTTACATCTTAAACTAATTTTTAAAGAGATAAAAGGCATTTTGCCTATGAGGCCAGTGAGGTAGAAAAAGTTATCTACAGAAGACCAGTTTTGTTTGAAATGAACCATCAATGAGAAAACCATGGAGGCAGATTAAGACATGATGCCTTGTGCAATATAACATTCGTTTCAATATGTGAAGAATGACAATTCATCATTTGAAGCACGTTTCCATAAGTTGAGATAAGACTTATATCACTTATTTACTTTGTATACCATAAATTAGGATTAAAAATATATTTTTAAATGCTCCAATCGCTATTTCAAATAAGCCCTAAATAGCAACCTTGAAACAAGGGCTAAGGTATAGATTGACTAATGAAGTGTTACGCTAGGAACATCTAACACAAAAATGTCTTAAAGGTATCAAAAATACCAATGAACAATTGAAAGGGAGCAAAAATACTAATGCAGAATTTAAAGAAAGGGATTTGTGCTACTTTCATCATAATTTATTTCTTCATCAATATTTTTGCTGCCTTTCAATTGTTCATTGGTATTTTTGATACTTTCAAAACATTTTTGTGTCAAATGCTCTTAGTGTAACATTTTGTTAGTCAATTTACTCATTAACCCTTAAAACAATTATGCATCTTAGCATTCTGAGTTAGAGTTGAGAAGGATGGCCTCCAAGGATCTCATGAATGACCGAAGAAGGCTGTTTGATGCTGCCTGCTTGATGTGTTGTGGTTGGACCAGATTGAGGAGAATAATTATGCCCTTGATTACCTAATTATCATTTACCCTTAATTGTTTTTCCTATATTTAACGGAATACAGTCACCAAAAAAAGATGGGAAAATCCTTCTGGAGGCCCATATTACCAAAATAAATCTAAAAAAGGCTTATGGAATTTGTAAATCCTAGAAAAGGCCCCAGGGCCTTTATAGGTATTAAGTTACAATGTGAATTCACATTCATGCCCTCAATGAAATTTGAAGTTGAAGACAAATGAAAATCATTCCACGTATTCCTCTCTCATCCCTAAATCATTCCAAATCGCTCTCCCCATCGCGCCCACTCTCAGCATTCTCTGATCTCCGGCCTCATTCGGTTGTCAAATCGCCTTCACCGTCGCGCCCACTCTCTGCATTCTCTGATCTGCGGCGTCATTTTGTCAAGAATTTCAAGGGTCATGCTCAGATTCTCGAGAAGGGAAGCTACACATTGTTCACTCCGCACTATATAACTTGGTATTGCCCTGCGGCTTTTGTTCAAAGCAGTCAATGCAAATCACAGTGCATAAACCGTGGAAGGTATTGTGCACCAGATCCAGAAAAGGATTTTGGAGAGGGTTATCAAGGGAAAGATGTGGTGTATGAGAATTTGAGGCAACTCTGTGTTCACAGGGTTGCCAATGAGAGCAATTGGTCCTGGGTGTGGTGGGATTTTGTGACAGATTTTCATATCAGATGTTTTATGAAGGAGAAAAGATACAACAAAAAGTGTGCTGAGGACGTTATGAAATCATTAGGTAAGTATCTACTTTGTTTTGGGATGTGTCTTGAATTTTAGATGTTGTTAGTCTCACAGTTAGTTTCTAAGATTACAAGTGTTACAATTTTATTTTTTGGTCCTTCTTATTAAATTCTCTCCTGTGCCCTTGAATTACGTTGGTGTGAAATCGTTTTAGGACTGTGAATATGCATTACTACATGCCAACTAAAGGACTAAAAGTAGATGATGAAGTGAAGTATATCTATTCAAATTTGTCGGCATTGTGGTATGGGGTAGATTAAATTGACTTGAATCATGTGTATCTAAAGTGTTAAGATGATATCTAACTGGCCATACTATCGAATTAAATGAACTAGTATTGGTGGTTTAACAAGAGGTTAGAAGGACCTAATTACAAACTTCTAACATATGGATCAAGGTGCATGGATGAAAGGATAGAATCCTAGTTCATTTTATTCGTTTTGTTTTTATTTTGTATTTATGACATATCAAGATGATTATTGGAGCATCATTAGAAATATAATTATTTCGTTCACATCTAAATAGGATTTGGATTTGGCTTTGGCTTTGCTATCTTAGTATTTTATTGAGACTAGGATTTCTATGAAACTATTTTTATACCATTTTATGTGAGAAAATAATTCCAAGGTCAGAGGTTGAGTGGCTAGTGTGGATTTGTGAGTTAAGTTACTCCCTTTCTGTGACCATTCATAGAATTTTCTCATCTTAGCTCATTGATGTAGGCTAAAAGTTGAACCATGTTAAATTCGGAGTGTGCACCCACGTATTTTGTTTTTCTCTCCTTACTACTTCTAGATTTGTCATTTATGATCAATTTGCTTTAGGTCCACAATCCCATTGTAGATTTTCTCCCTGCCTTAACACTTCGTTGTACTGTCATGATCAAGATTCTCCTGTTTTCTATTTTACTAATTTTAGCTATTTATCACCACAGATCTACCAATTGAGAAAATTCTAAAATGCATGGGTGACCCTGAAGCTGATGTGGATAATGAAGTGCTAAAGATTGAGCAAGAACTCCAAGTGACATTTGCTTATTCACTTCTATAACAGTTTGAATTTATATAGTTATCCATCTAAAGAGTTAAAGAATTTTGTATCTTTTGCTTTATTGGGATATTCAGATTGGGAGAGGATCTCGTGGTGATGTCACCATCTTGCCAACATTGGTTATTAACAATGTCCAATATCGAGGTTTGTTGCTTAAACCCTAATTAATTAACATTAAGCTGAAGTTCTTGGGTTTGTTCTCTTTAAACTTATTGCTCTTTCACTTTGCTCCTTTCCCAGCTCTATGCTGATTACTAGTGCTTTTTTTTTTTTTCCGGTTATTGGGTTTTTTTTTTGGGGGGGGGGGATATCTAAGTTTTATCAACTTGACACTAATTAATCTGTATGGATGCTTTATTTGCAGTTCACAACATAGATAATGAACTTGAAGACTCGAGTCAGATGTGAGGGGTTGTACGTTCTTCCCTTATTTTATGCTCTTCAGTGTACATAATGACGAGTTTCTTTGGGTTCCTCCTTTTTGGTGAAGGAACTCTTGATGACGTGCTTGCCAACTTTGACACTGATCTTGGGATTCCTTGTGGTTCTTTGCTTAATGATCTTGTACGTTTGAGCTATGCAGCATACCTCATGCTTGTATTTCCGATTGTGTTTTTTCCGGCTGTGTAGGATTTATATTTCCAGCTGCCATCACTCTCAGGTCAGTTCTTACTTTGGTCATTGGATAATCCTGGAAATTCAAAGATGAAGTTGGCTCATGAATGTAGTTTTTTAATTTGGATCTTTTTTTAATTTGGCTCATGATGGAACTCTGTCCCTAATTGTTGTTGGATTTTTTTATAGGTAGAACTTGTTTATTATGATTGTTATTATGGTTTTCTTTGAATCTGAGAGGAATGTTAAAGAACATGTCAGAAACTTTTTATTTCAATGATTGCTATACTTGCTTTGGGTTTCTTTTTTCTTTAAATAATTTTACAGATGGTTCTCAATGTGTTAACGTTGATGCTATTCCATTGTTGCTGGATCAAGATATAAAATAAACTTCTTAATTTTTTTTTTTATATATACTATATTACTATTTCTTCCTCTCAACTATGGATTTGTGTGGCTTGGTGGATTAATTTTGATTTACAATGGAAATAATGCTCATGATTCATGCAAATGTTACTTTGAAATGTAGTTGTTTGATAGTTTTGCCCGCTGAATATGCTTTTGTAAGCACTATTTTATTGGGCCTTTCCTTTATTTGGGGTCTAAGAACTAACAAAGACATTTGATATTGTAGGTAAGGCTATATATACTATGAGGACCTTTAGCTGCATTGACATTATAAGATGCTTTTGGGGTCTGTGGTGAAGCCAGTGTCATTGAGTAAAGTGTTGGATGCAAGTAAAGGGAAACTGTTTGCAAGTCTTGTTCCTAACAGCAGCGCAAAATCACTCTCCAGATACATAGAAATGGTTGATGACATTATAAGATCTCGTGCTGAAAAATTGCAACGAGCCAACGAGTTAATAGGATGACTTGTTATGTCCGCCAACATACCGATTATATTTAGGACACATGTTTTGTCTATCGATTTTTGTAAACGTCAATGTTCATTGATGCCACGCTTGTTAACGATTTGTGATTTTGCAAAGATGAGCCTTTAAGAAGCAATCTTTTTATGTACATAGGTTGACTTGTTTTTAAGTGTATCTAAATTTCAGTGGTTGTATGACAGATTATATTACAGCAATTGTGCAGAACACTTAAGTTCATATTTAGGACAAAGTTTTGTAAATTTTATGATGTAAGTGACATGACATTTTAATATGAATGAGAACGACAATTGTTTCTTGCATCTCTGGTCATTGTTATTTGTGTGTGCAAAAGCAGGAAAATGGGATATAATAAGGCCTCACTAACAACAACTATATCAGGCCCTACTAACAACTATATCAGCCTCCACTAACAACAACATCAGCCCCCACTAACAACCATATCAGTGAAATCTGACAACTACATCAGCAAAAAAATAACAACATCAACCCCCACTAACAACCATATCGGCCTCACTAACAAGTATATCACCCCCACTAACAACAACATCACCCCCACTAACAATCATATCAAAAATCGACAACTACATCAAAAAAGAATAACAACAACATCAGCCCCACTAACAACCATATCGCCTCACTAACAACTATATCAGCCCCACTAACAACTATATCATGTCTCACTAACAATAACATCACCCCCACTAACAACCATATCACCCCTACTAACAACAACATCGACCCCTACTAGCAACTATATCACCCCCACTAACAACAACATCACCGCCACTAACAACCATATTAGTAAAATCACAACTACATCACAAAAGAATAACAACAACATCATTGCCCCCACTAACAACCATATCGAGAAAATCGACAACTACATCGAAAAAACACAAGGCACCATCAATGATCAGCTTGGATTTGGATTCAATCATTAACTATGATCTGCAACATACAGTTAGTATTAACAACTTTAACAGTCATATTAACAACTAAAACTGAAGGTATTAACAACTAAAACTATAGGTATTAACAACTATCCCATACATCCCATATCAACGTTTTCACATTCAATCATTCCCACTAACAAACATACCTCCCTTTGTTTCCATGCCCAAAAAACAGAGCAACCTACCCTACAGCGTTTTCACTTTCATCTCGTATTAACAAGTTTAACAGCCATATTAACAACTAAAACTGAAGGTATTAACAATTAAAACTGTAGGTATTAACAACTATCAAATTTCAGTTTTTTTTAAGCCTTCATCACTTTCACCTTTCCCACTCAAATACGTACATTTCCCTTTGTTTCTAGGCCAAAAAACAGAGCGATTTTACTAACCTAACCCTACAAAGGATTAAAAACAAAGTAGCATTGTGATTATGATATCTTAATCAAAATGTTAGCATTTCTTACATTTCTCCTACTTGATAATAACATAAATGAGGCGAAGCTCCAACCTTTCAGTCACCCAACCTTCTGACTGAAAAAAACGATGACGAACAGCAAATACAAATTGCTGAGTTCAGACTGTAATGTAATGGATGATCAGGATACACTGTAAGGATAAACAAGGGAAGAGGGAAGAGAAGGATAAACGATCAAGGAGGTGACGAAAATTTCGGAGGAAACTCACGTTCGGTTTGGCCAAAGATTTCTTTTTTTTTTTTTTTTTTTTTTTTTTTTTTTTTTTTTTTTTTGGTAAAAGTTCGTTTCAGCATTTCTCCATTCTGTCATGTCTCGTTTCAGCACCAAAACAAGTGACTTTCCTTTTTTGCTCCCGGGGGCATGAATGTATTTTTGCTATGTAACTTAATACCTATAAAGGCCCTGGGGCCTTTTCTAGGATTTGCAAATTCCTTGGACCTTTTTTAGGTTTATTTTAGTAATATGGGTCTCTAGAATGATTTTCCCAAAAAAGATTAACCACATACAATCTTGTATCTTTTTCTAACCAAGAAAAGCAGAAGTCACAAATAGCAGAGTCTCAACAATAGTTTCATCTCTCGATTGAAAAACAAAGTTTCATCATATGATGACCATACAATACAAGGAATTTACTATATTTTTCTTGAGTTAAGGTGCAACCATTGTTCTAAATTCAGTGTTATAAAATATTTTGTGTGCCCATTGAAATATTTTTTCAGGTGCATCCATCATTTTAAAACCTTTTTTTATGCAGTTTTACTCTTAGTGATTTAGATAATTTAAGGTGATTGATACACTTGAAAAATACTTTAGGGTGTTAGATGCATTTTAAAAAACTCAAGGATATAAGAAGCAAGATGTACTTAAAAAAAAAAAAAAAAAAAAAAAAAAAAAACTTTAGGAGGATTGGTACAATTTAACCCTACTTTTCTTAAACTTAAATTTTAGTGATTTTTTTTTTTTTTTTGACAATTAAATTTTTCTTAGGTACCGAGTGGTTTCTTGACAAAATGATTAGAGGACAAAGTTGATAATCTTTTTTCACCAGATGCAACTTGAGATATTTAAACTTAGTTTGTTGGAGAGGAGGAGTAAATGCTGATGGTATATTTATATATATTTTGTATTTTCTTATTTTTCTCCTTCTTGGTAAAAATATATATATATATATATATTTTTTTTTTGGAAAAAAATCTATTATCTGGTTTAAACTTTTTTGAACGCCATCTGGTTTAAACTTTAAACATCGTTCGAAAGCAAGTCGACTAGTTTCTGGCCAAAAAAAAAAAGTAAAAAGGAGTAACTCGACCAGTTCAGCGTCTTCCCCTCACTTGGGCGGGAATTAGTAACCGGAGGGAGTGTAGGACCATAGAAGAGCCATTACACAGAGAGGGGGAGAGAGAGAGAGAGGTAGACGATCCAATGGCTGTTGACACGAACCTGGCGGTATTGTTTGACAATTTGAAGGTGGAAGATCCATTAATTCCTCCGAAGAATTGGGAATCTATCCCTTCTGAAAGTGGGCTTCACTCTCATTCCGATGCTGTAACTTCCTCTTCAAATCAACCTCTCTATGACCTCTCCACTGTCTCTGTAAGTTTACTCCATCGTCTCTTTTAATTGACTTGTCGACTTTTTTGGGGGGTTTTCTTGCTTTCGGAAATAATCATTTTGAGGGTTACTGGGTGTTTAAAGTGTGAGAAAAGTAGTCTAGCATGCTGCATTTTGTTTCTTCAATTCGAGCAGCTTGTGTAAGGACCTGTGTCATGTACATCTGTGGGCATCTTGACACAGTTAAGAGCCTAGCTAGGCTTCTTAAAGTACCTGAATTTTTGATCAGTCAGATGGCAAGAGTGTTGGAAACTTGGTTTGCATGGCTAGGTTTACATTGCACTTTCAAAAGTTTTAGTTGGATTCATTTCTAGAATTTCGGTAAAATCCCCAGTTGTTGAATAAGCACTTAAATAACCAGGCTTACGGAATTTTAATATAACGATGTTTATGGCGACTCTATTCACCTATATGTTGGATTTTATATATTCCATACATGTGGCATGTCATATCAATTTGGAAATGTAAATTCTCTTTATCTTGATTCAGTTGAAACCTTTTCAGCTAAAGTGGACAGTAAAACTAAAATTTCAGATTCAGATTTTCTGAACTATAATGTTATGAAAAAATTATGTACAGTGTGAATCAATCTTATTTATTTGTCATAAAGATCTACCCCCAGATATGTGGCAGAAATATCATCATGTTTCTAAGTAGATTAAAGTAGTAGAAAATGTCAGCCATTAATTTGGTTAGTTGTGTGTTACACCAAAACAATATTGTGAATGTTCAACGCCCATTATGCTTTAACCATTGGTGAATTGTGGCTCTTTGGTGAGGAGCTAGCATATTGACTTGTAAGCATGAGTGCAAATACCCTGAAAGGTTTATTCTACCTTGTCACTAGGAGTCTTTTGGTTTCTTTCAAATTATATAAATTCAAGTCAACATGACTGGACAATACCGGTATCTCATCTTTTCTTAACCATTTTTTTTAATGTTTGATAGTTTTAGGATTTCACTCTATACACGCATGTCTGCAGCCTTGCAAATATATCAAAAGATTTTTTTCTCTAATGTTCATGGTGTTCCAGATGCAAAATCTCATTGTTTCCAGATGCGGCTGAGCTCTCTATTAAGGGCTGTAGCTAATTAAAGATGATGCTGAAGATCTACCTAACCTTTTTGAACAACCTTGTTCTTCTTTTTCTTTAAGTAGAATTAAGGAAGCAAAAATGACTCTGGATTTTAGTTCTTCAATATCACTGCATTTAACAATCTTCTCTAATAGAATGGCATGTTAATGTGCATAGATATTTAATTTTGGAACATTTCCAATATGTCAGATCAGTTAATTGCCTTTAAATTATAATGCAGCACATTTGAGCATCCTCTTGCATTTGCCAACACATATAACATTTTTAAATTAGTTAACCTCACACTCATCCACTTTATCCAGGTCTTCTTTTAAGCTACTATTTTGGCTGTATTAAGATTCAAGAGATTATACTCTTACTTTTTCCTGCTACTTTGACCATTCTTATCAACTTTGTTCAATGATTGTGTTTCCATATTTATTATTATGAAAATTTGGCCTCAGGAAGCAAGTTTGGTGAGGTTGGTGATGAATGCCATGCAAGGTGTAAAATCATCCCTTGTTAGTATTCAAAAGCTCTCTGCTATCTTCTGTTCTAATCCAGCTGATAGGACCTTCCATCGCATTCCAAGTGTGTGGAAACGAGCTTCAAGCACTCACTCTCTGGGAAATGTACTTAAATCTATAGGTTGCTCAGGGTTGCTTGTTTTTCTTCTTCGTGAATTTGTAAACTATTTTACAAATATGAATTTGGAGGACAGTTTGATAAGCAAAAGCAAAAATCATCAAAATGATGAAATGGGAGAGGAAAGGTTCCCTCCTAATACACTGGTTAATCAAGCCTTTGCTGTTGCTGTGGGAAAGGTTCTGGAAGGTTACATCTGTGCATTGGACACAGTTTATGCATCTGCAGTTTTAAGGCGTCCATCTAGTGATATTGAATTGTCTGTACATGTATCCTCTGAATCAGGATGTTTGAAGAATGTGGTGCATTCTGAAATTACATTTCTTGAGTTCTACCTGCACACAAAGGACTTGGGGACTCAGATTGAAGCCCTAGGAAACATTTGTAATCTACATAAGTTGGCACTTAGCTTGTCTGATACTTCTTTTGATGATCTGATTGCTGATGCTACTTCTGAATTTCATAACTTCTACAGAGGGGCAGATTTACTAACATTCTTGTATGCACAATTAAATGTGAGTCTATCTCTTTTCTTCTCCATCTGTTTATCCTTACTGCTGTTCCAAATAATCTTTAGATCTTATAACTATTTTTTGTGATTATCTTACATGGCTTTCTGACTGTTTAGCATCAAAAGTATTGTCCTATGAGTGGTAACGAGTCTTTAATGGTAATTTGTATCTTTTTTTCCATGAAACAAGCATGTAACAAAATAATTATAATTTGTCAAGGTCGTATATGTGCGTGGGCGAATATTTGAGGTTAGGAAACTTGTGAGAATGTGTTGTTGGCTATGGAGGGGCATTGCCTGAAATTTAATGCTTTTGTTGCTTAATCTCTATGCTGACTTGAGTCCCAAAAGTTGGTATTCTCAAATTTTTAATACTAGAATTGAATATTCTTATTATTTTACTTTGGTATTCGGCTAATTCCTTATTTTGAGGTTCTTTTTGCATTTGTTTAAAGAGATTAGGGGTGGCAGTTTGTTTTATATGTAAAATGGTGATGGGATTTGTTCTTTTTAAAATAACTCTACTGTTTTTGAGGTGGCTTTTAGCATGTCCGTCTGCCTATTTATGCACCCTTCCAACTTTCTCATAAATGCTATTGCTCTAAAAATATTCTTCCCTCGTGAATTACATATTTTATGCTAGGAGCCATGTATACTCACATGCATTGCAACACAAGATTTGAAGTATGTGCATGGAATTTAAGCTTCACGAGTGTTCTGTTGTCTTGTCCAATACATGTTGGACATAACATGGTTCATTTGCTTTTTCTTTGGTTTTCTTTCTTTCTTTTTATTTTTTCTATAAAATATGTGGGACTTATATTGAAATGGTGAGTTGGTGACGGAAGTAAAAGAAAAATTGAAAAGAACTATTCTGATAATTCTGGATGCAACCATGCTTTTCCTCTTTCAATAAATTCTATTTATCCAAGAGAATTGTAATGAGGATTAAAGCTTCAAACAAGAATTTAGTTGTTCTTAGTATACATAGAATATAGCCTATGTTTTTGTGGTCAACCATTATTTTGAGCCACAAAAAGACTGGATGTTTGATAGGTTTCCAATGATTGAGATGGTGAAAAAGAAATATGAGTTTCATTCCAAGCATTGAATCACTGCTATTTTTCAAAAAGACTGGTGATTGGTGAGGAATGGCGAGAACTTAGCTGGCTCCTTGGTGTTTTTCCATGCAAATTTTATAGCAACTTCAACAGGAAGAATTATAGTTTCCATACAGACAGATGTATGTATCTGTCTGTCTGGAAACTATAATCTGCAACTGAATGAATGGCTGCTCCCTTTTTTTTGTGTGTTTTTTGATGCCTATACTCTTCCTTTTCTACTAAAAATATAGTTTTTCCGTAGTTTTGTTAGATAATTGTTGTAACAATTGCTTTAGGAGATGTGTTCTCCCTAAACAGATGTATGTTGGTTTTTGTCTTTTTTGGAATTTTTTCTAACTCAAAGTTTACATAAGATGTAGGTTGCTGATCCTGCTCACTGTAATCTGCTCAAGTTTCTCTTTCTCCAATCCTTTGAACCATACTGTGGGTTTATTAGATCATGGATATTCAAAGCAGAAATCAATGACCCATATAAGGAGTTTATTGTTGAAGATACTGAGCATTTACCTCCTAATTTACATATTAAAGCTAGCATTTCTGTTGATTTTCCAGTTGCAAGTTTTAGGGTAATGTTTTCTCTTTGATATTGAAATATGTGATCCATAGACTGTTTTGATGTGTGTTGAGAGTGTTAGGATAATATTGTGCCTTAATTCTCTCCTTCTCTCTGCCCCTTGTGAACAGTGATGAGTCATAGTCACTGTTCACAAGAGAGAATTAAGGCACAATATTATCCTAACATTCTCAATGTGCATCATAACTTTGGGTTGTGCTACTATATTGATTTTCATGGCTGTGGCTTGCTAACCTTAGGAACGAGATGGAGTTGCTGTTCCATGTTTTCTTAGAGACACGTTGGTTCCACTTGTTAGAGCTGGTCAGCAGCTTCAGGTACTGCTGAAATTGCTTGAGTTGTGCATTCATGTTGCTACAAGAGACCACAGCTCTCAGGATTTTCTTCCCTGCTGGAGTGGTTTTACAAACAATGGTCCATCATATTTGTCTCCATTGACTTTCAGCAGAGATGACATTGAAGCAATGGTGCTTGCAAGAGACAATTATTATACTAGGATGAATGAAAAGCTCAAAAGCTTTTTCAGCGTTTCTGAAATTAGATATCAACAGGTATTTAAATCCTATAATTTGGTTCCTTGTATAAAAATTGTGGTTTTCCTTCTTTCTTTCTTTATTCCTTTTGCTATGATATTAGGGGGAATTTTATTGAGGGGAGAAATAATGTTACAAGGCTGGCAGATATAAGCCATTCACCTTCCCAATGAAGCTATGAAGCAACGATTCCAACACGGCGTTTCCGATATAGGACTTCGATATGCTACTTCAAAAATACTAATATTTCAATACTTTCCATTCTGACACG
The DNA here is from genome assembly GCA_019022655.1 of Acacia acuminata. Taxonomy (NCBI): domain Eukaryota; kingdom Viridiplantae; phylum Streptophyta; class Magnoliopsida; order Fabales; family Fabaceae; genus Acacia; species Acacia acuminata. Next base: position 66,763 of record JAFJYI010000441.1, on the reverse strand, counting down.
TCTTATTATTAATAGATTTGAATGCTGCATTGAACAAGAGAAGATATTGGAGAAGTAATAGTAGTTACTGCATTAAGGCCAACAGACTTGAATGCTGCATTGAACAAAAGAGGACTCTTGTTGACCTAGTGGCTTTCCTATGATTCCATACACTTTAGTGTCAGGCCTTATGAGCCTAAAATTGTACAGCTCCAACAAGCCTAAAATTGTACCAAACAAGCCCTTTGTTAAGCTCACACCCCTCTCCCTCCCCAAACCCGACGATCCCTATCCCTCCTCCGACACAATCTCAATTTCATACTGTAAAACCCTCATATCTCTCCCCTCTGACGAACCTCCTACGATCCACTGGTTCAACTTCACTGCCACTCTCAAAGCCCTACCACCATTGGGTTTTGAATTTGTGAGCTCTGTCTCCCTCTCATAATCAGATATGTACGAACTCTTCATCAGTGCCGTGAATGTCCTCCATGCCTTAATGATTTCAAAGCCCCCACGTTGTCAGCAGCAAACATCATCGACGCTCTAGTGGCGAAGTTGAAGACCCATCTTTGAGGAGAAGTTGAATGACCAATCCGATATGCAAATTCCCGTATCGGAAGACGCGTCTCCGTACCCGACTCATGTTTGATACATTGAAAAAAAAAAAATCCGCCGTATCAGTGCTTCTTAGCAATGGAGAACCAAAAACCAAGAAAGAAGAAAGAACATAAGTTATTTATTATTGACAATTCCTGCAATCTAGTTGAATGCTTGTTCAAGGAAGCCTCCTTAAAACTACTACAAGAGAATAAAGAGAAGAAAAGAGATGTTGGAAGTTGAAAATTGACTTTGACCACAAGCTTCTGCACACTCCAATCTCTTGCATTAAGAGTACTTCTCTTCATGCCTACTGCCTTGAAATGCTCCACAACCGCAATTTTAAATGGACTTTCTCGCACATATGATATCTTGGAGACCTAGCCATAGTTTTGACCATCAAATCACTGGCTATCATTTGCTTATCTTCTGACTTGCTTGCCAAGTAGTTCTGTTAGGACTTGGAAAATAGAAGTAAAAGTAGGGGGGGAAGGGGAGAAAGATAAGAGAAAGAGTAGAGAAGAACTCCAGAACCAGAATCTGTAATTTTGGATGAATAGGGAGTTAGAAGGGAAAAGAAGAGAGAAGAGAGAAGCAAAAGGGATAAGAGGAGAAAAGGCTAGAGCCAGAATCTGAAACTCTAGTCATGTATATTAAAAAAAAAAAAAAAAAAAAAAAAAGGAATCTGAAGCTCTAGTTAAGAGAGGATAGGGAAGAGACTAGAACCAGAATCTGAGTTCTAGGGAAAGAGAAGAGATATACATCTCAATAATAATTTCATTCATCTATATTTTGATAGAACACATATATGATATTTATAGGCTAGCACATAAACTGAAAATAACTACTTTATCCTATCCATATAAAACTGACAATAACCAGCACTAGACACTTGTAACATTTAACATAAGACAAATAATAAAACATAAAATACAAATAATGGCTGGTTCCTCTCAATACCCTCCCCTAGGAGAACAACCTTGTCCTCAAGGCGATAGGAGGGGAATAAGAAAGCAGTTTTGCATTTATGACCAGGAATAAATTTATCCCCACTGAAACATAACCCTTAATCTCTGCATAACTGCTTATTAGTTTCAAAAATATAGGGGGTGCTTGTTACTGCTGAAGAAGTGCCTGCATGATCATGGAAGACAGTTTTTAAAAAGAAGGAACAGTTGTAGCTGATGAAGAGGGTCCAGTAAATGAGTTTTAAATCTGCTTCTGCAATTGAAAATTGTTAAATTTACCGTCCCTAACATTCAAATTGCCCTCAACTTTACGTGATATTGCATGGTGTTTGACCAAACTGGTAGGAACTCTAATTCGGCAATTTGGCTTCAAACTCAATTGCCAAACTTGCTGCCTTGTAGATAATGCATGACTTCTGAATGTTGACATCAGAATCTAATTCTTCCTTCAAATCGTTAATAAAATAAAATTATGTGTATTCATCCTCATAACCCAGCAGGTTTGAAAAGAATAGCTCTGATACCAAATTGTTAGGACCTGGAGAATAGAAGTAGAAGTAGGGGGAAGGGAAGAAAGATAAGAGAAAGAGTAGAGAAGAACTCTAGAATCAGAATCTATAATTCTAGATGAATAAGGAGTTCAAAGAGAAAAGAAGAGGGAAGAGACACATAAGGGATAAGAGGAGGAAAGGCTAGAGCCAGAATCTGAAACTCTAGTCAAGAGATAAAGGAGAGACTAGAACCAGAATCTGAGGTCTAGGGAAAGAAAAGAGATAAACATGTCAATAATAATTTCATTCATCCATATTTTGGTAGAATACATGTATGATATTTATAGGTTTTCACATAAATTGAAAATAGTTACCTTATCCTATACATATAAAACTAATAATAACCAATACTAGACAGTTGTAACATTTAACATAAGACAAATAATAAAACAAAAAATACAAATAATGGCTGGTTCCTATCAAGTTTCTTTATTCTTACAGATTCTGCCTGCTAAGTTTCGGCTTTCATTTTAGAATCTATGACCAGGATCTTTTTTTCCCCTTAACTTGCACTTGTGCTTCTTATTTTCTAAGATCCCCTTTTTGATGCACAACCTTCCATATTTAACTCCTGCACACCAGGCTTGGTCCTAATAAGTAAACAAGTTTGCTCAAATTTGATTGAATTGTACCAAAAATAGTATATTTCATTATTTTATAATCCTAAATCGTAACACATGCAGTTTCTTTTGTTTTTCTGAATTAATTTATCATCAGGCTACTAAAAAATTATGCAAAATACCATAAAACCACAAATATCTGTTGATTAACACTAATGCATCAAATTATAGAAACAAAAGAAAGCTCTTCAAATTCTCGTTCTTTATAAATCCTTCTGACTTCATACTCATATAAACAATGGGATTGCTCATAATATGACATTCAATTTCTTGAACATATATTGTGTTAGTTTTGGAAATTGATATCGGCAAGTGAAATGAGTTATCAAAGAAAAGCAAAATTCTAGTCAGATGTGCTCATTATTTTCTGGTTTCTTTGACTTAGAAAAATGCTATGCCTAATGAGGACCAATATGGCTAATTCTTTAAATGTTAAATGTAGAATTTTTATAGTATACAGTATGCTTATGGTTGGAAATTTGGTTTACTTTCTTGGTGTTCTGCCACTTGCTGTGTATTTCATGAACATTCTGTTCTTGCAAGTTTTGACATCTGAAAGCTTGATGCCTGCTATCTTATTGTTATGTACTTAGTCCTGGAACTATCGTATTTATTTATATATTTCTTTTCATTCTGCTTATCCTACTGTATTGTCTATAATATCTTTTTCCTTTGGCCACTCCTGTTTAATTGGAATTGGAAATGAAAGAAGGACTGAGATCCCATGTCGGTGACCTTCCTTCTTTTCTTCTTTTCTCTCTGCTCGAATTTGCTTTTATGCAAGTGAACTCTGATTTTACAGGTTGCTACACATGCCTCAGTGCCTTATTTTGGCAATTGTGGAGGGAATTTAGACAACCTAAATATGTTCATGTCAGAAGATAAGTCCATTGCGCTGCAAACAGCAGGAAAAAGAAGTTCAATTATGTAATTAACCTTACTACCTCCTCATTCCATCCTCTTTTGTATGCAAACACATGCATGCTTTGGCAGACATTCATTTTTATTTGCATTTCTATGTTTTAGCAATCCTTTTGATATTCTTTTCAATATTCGTTATTGCTTTATTGATAGTTTATATCAATTTGCAGAGGCATTGACAATTCAGATTCTGATGTCTCAAGTACAGCTGATGAACTCCCCTATGTGGAAGATGCATATGATTTGTCTGAGAGTGCTTCAAACAACTCTGAGGAGCAAATTGAGACTGATCAGTTGATTAGTTGGCCATATAAAGTAGTTGAGCAACAAAATTATGTATCTGCCTTAAGCTTCTCCAAGAGTACTGCAGTAAATAGTTCAATGCCAGATTCTTGTCAATTTGAAAAGTCAGATGGTGCTTCTAATAAAATCTGTGATCAGAAATATACCATTGATCATTTTGTGAAGTCTTCCAATGTGAGAATGATGGAAAGCTACGTGTCAAATTCCCGAGTCCAGGAAAGTCAAGCTGCTCACTTCACGTCAATACTCAACATGATAGTTACTGGTCGTGTCACATTATGAAAAGCTCATTTGATGAAGATGAAATAGATGAGCGTAAGGTGACTGGAACACACATGAAGTTGCTCAAAGATGCTACATTATGCAATGTCAATAATGTTGCCATTAATGAGGCTTTGAGTAGGGAACCCTTGGGTGCAAATCTATGTGATAATAATATGCATTCCTTAAAATTATATGGATTTCAACCACAAAATATGGACCATCAGCATAATTTCAGTATGAATCCCCTTAGCACGAACCCTATGTTGACAAGAAATTCATTGCTTTGCTTGATGGGTAGAAATGGAGAAAAGTACATGACAGATCGACAGCCTTTACCTTACTTCAATTTTTCAACTGTGGAGGACCCTTGTAAGGTTTATATGGACAAGTCACTATTAAGTTCCAGATTTAGCAGTGGATCTGCAATTCCATTGGATCGTCATGCATCTGTTAATGGTAATAAGATCGATCACTATTGTAAAGAAGGCAATCGCGGAGAGGATGGCTTGATTTATACCACCCAAAACTGCAATAGTGCTTCATTGGATTTGAAAGACCATAACCGGGACATTTCAACTGATGTACATGGTGGGAGTAGCTGGGAAAGATTGCTTGGTAGTTTTAGAAAATCTATCGATTCTGATGCTACTCAGAAGATATGTTTTTCAACATTTGAAATGCCTCTTGATATTATAATTGACAAATGCTTGTTGCAGGAGATCATTCTTCAGTATCCTTTTTATTTTTTCACATTGGACAACTATTCATTAGCTCGTGTACTGTGGTTTCATTTTATTCCTTCTATTTATAAAGCTCTGGGTCCATTTATCATTATTTCATCAGCTCCAAATACAGCTCACTTGACCTCTTCTCCTAGTTTTTGAATAATCTCAAGTACTAAGGTGTTCACCTGAAGAATCTTAGGAAGAGGGGATAAAACAAAAAGGTGAGGGTTTGGATAATGGTAATGACTAATGAGTGGAAAGTCAAAAGGAATTTGTGGATTCTGATGTCTACAACTTTGGCTCTTAGAGCAAGAGCTAGGGCAATATCTGGGGCTATTTTGACTTGAGAATTGACGATGTTTAACTAGTACATGAATGTCACAAGTTGAAAATCTGAATTTTGTTCATAATTGTTCAGGTGATAGCTTTTGCGAATTTATGATTTGGAATACTTGAATTGTTGATGTTGGACACCTTTCTCTTCTAGTGGATATTTTTCCTTAAAGATGTTAGATATAAATATGTCAGCAAGCTAACCATCTACTTTCTTGAGGAAGTGTTTGAGTTAAAAGAGCATCTCTTGGCATTGCGGCGCTATCATTTTATGGAAGTAGCAGATTGGGCTGATTTGTTTATTTTGTCTCTTTGGCATCATGTATTACTATGTCCAAACTCAAAATTATTCTTTAAAGCATAGCACATAAGCACGTACATATGACAACAATTTTATATTTTTGACCCTTTGCCTGATTTGATTTGACAGAGGTGGTCTGTTACAGAAGCAAATGAGAGACTTCCAGAAATTCAAGGTCTTCTTGAGTCGTCAATTCAGAAGTCTTCATGTGAAAGTGACTGTAATAAACATAGGTTGTTTGTGTACGTGAAAGGACATGGGAAAATGCCATTCTCGATATCAACTATTGGTATGCATTATACTATATTTATGTGAAGAAAACCTCTATCACATTAACAAAAGCAGCAGCAAACATTATTACCATGGTTTTTTTCCGTTGAGATTTCTTATCATTTCCTTTCAGTTTTGATTAATGTTGGCTTATTTCAGCAATTCCATCCAGTTAGGAGCAGTAGAAAATTGAATACTGCTATCTGACAGTGGAACTGTAACTACTGGCAGGAGTCCGTTCTTTTGATTTCTTAGGACTGGGTTACCGTGTGGATTGGCCAGTCAATATTATTTTGACACCTGCGGCATTGAAGATATATGCTGATATATTCAGCTTTCTAATACAAGTGAAGCTGGGACTTGTTTCATTGACTGATGTTTGGTGCTGTCTAAAGGTTTGGCTTCTCTTAAAATTTCCCCTTTTTTCATTGTGTATCATTGACCATCCTAAATTTGTTTATATCACATCTTCTATATATCATATAACTCTCTCCATGAATTGCTTCCTTTGAATCTCATGAGAGGAAGCGGCCTTGGCAAGCTCAGATAGCTTTTACTTAGAAAAAATCATATTCTATATTTATAAGAATATAACATTTAAGTTGTTGGATGTCATGACGCAAACATGATATGCTTTGATTTCTATGTTTGAGCTTTTGATAAAATTAACTATTAGAAACTTCATTTTGCTGTGTGATTAGCTATACCCTCTTCATTGAATTTTACCTGTATATTCTTTCTGAATGTGTTCTGTTGTGGTAATTTGTTCTTTCGTTTTTCTGTACTTGACCTAGCATGCACTGTATCAGTCACATTTGCTTATTCCTGTGTTTGGCACGGATTTTTTCTTTGGAAAATAATTAATTTGAAACATATACCCTCTGCTCCATTTTGCCTTTAAAGTTAAGTTATTTTAATCGTAAAATCAAAACTCAGGAGTCTGCAATTTTGATGCACAAAGTTTGACATCTTAGTTTTCTTCTGTTTGTAGTTGCCTTAAATTCTGAATGCTCATGGAAGTGAGAATGTGGAGCTCTGATTGTGTGCTAGTATTGAATTTTATTTTGAATTTTGCTGAACAGGATTTGATGCACACGACCAGTAAAAAAGTGAATTCTGAACAATACCAACATGAAGCTGGCCAGCTTAATATGTTGATAAAGCTGAGGTGTGAACTGAAACTACTGTTTCTTTTGTGGACATTTGATCTGGATCTCATTTTGTAGATTGGATTATATCTTGGACCTCTTCATGGTACCTTTTTACAACTTTTTTATAATGGAAATACTGTAGGGGAGCTTGTAACGTGGTATTGGGGTAGTCAGATTGTGTCTCTGAAATGTGTGGGCTCAGGGAAGGTTATACCTAAAAGGGCTAACCCCTCCCCCTTTATTTGTGTTGATCTGGTATTATGCATATATCGATGATGTAAATAGTTTTCATAAATTTTTCCCCACCAATTTTTTTTTTGGCCCCTAGATTTTGATTTCAGCCCCTTAAATGTTGTCTGAAATGCATACTATTAAAGAAATAATTATTTCTTATATCAATAATAAAAGTAAGCTTTATCAAACAAATAGAACAAATTAATGTTTTCAAGAAATTTTCTATCATCATTTGTTAAAAGTAATTTATAATATACTATCGACTATCACATCATCAATTTTCTTGAAAATTTTTAACCATACTTTCTATTCAATGTAAAAAAATGCTCTGGATTATCATAATAAACTATAAACAAATTCTATTTTACTTATAATAATTATGATCTTATTGACTAATACATTTTTATCATTGAGGATATATATAAACATTTACTTTATGTAGTAATGCATTTATATTTAATTTAATTATATTATTCTTTTTTTTTTTTTACTGTTATATGGCTTTATTTTTAGTTTTAATGAATATTATCATTGTTATAGTATAAATCAATATTTAAAATTATTTTTTTCATTATTAGTAATATAATGATACATTCTTACCCAAAAAAAAGAAAAAAAGAAATCGATATTGGATTAACTTCTACTATTGATTATGAATTTCCTTTCAATACATGTATGTATCTCTTAGTACTTTTGGCTCTACTTTCTACACCAGGCACCAGGTCAGCCATTTTGTTTCTACTTTGCAGCAGTATGTAGAGTCACAGTTATCTCATGAATCACGGTGCAAGTTTCTTCACTCCCTTCAGCATAAGGTTTGAAGCCTCTTCTACTTGTTTCTTCATTATTATTTTAGACATGAAACAATTTGGTTCCTGTTTCCGTGAATCTTATTATTATTATTTTTTTTTAATTTTATCTTTTTAATGATAGTTGGCAAAGAAACAATGTTCTGTCTTATAGTCTGCTGAATTTCGTGCTGTGGACATGGCTTTGGTAGGATAACATGTGTATCTGATTATCTGAAATGGCTACATACTTTAGTGCTGCCTTTTTCTTCCCCAAACCTGGCAGCTTCTACATTTTGGTTTTTATAAGTAGCAATTACCCTTTGGGGGATTCTGATAAAATTGGAATGAAATTATAGCAACGTAAAAATTATGACAGACATAGATGTCTACAGAGATGAGTCAAGTGAATACACCTGGGTGTTATAATCTTTGATCACTTTTGATCACATGCGACAGAGTTTGCTTGATATGATAACCCTGATCTATTTTGTTTCTTTATTTTGACGCATCTTGTGGACATATGTGCCATTTATGTAGGTGAATGATATGATGGATCTAGAGTCAGTTCACACGGAATATCTTGACAATGCATTGCGCATGTAAGTTTATACTTATACACATTACTTGCTGATTTACATGAAAATTAGTAAATAATGGACAAAATGGAAGTTACTTATGCTCATTAAGTACATCAAGATTCTGCTATGCCTCATAAATTTTCTCCTTGTAACATACCTTGGTAACATCAATGATGCATTTCTGGCTTGACAGGCAGTATTTGATGTTTAGTATTTCTCATTGTATTACGTATTACTCGTTGCAGATGTTTCCTCTCTGAAGAAACCCGGACAGTGGGCAGCATTATTGAGAGCATTTTACAGTGTGCACTAGATTTTCGGTTGTGTCTTACATCAGGAACCTGGGATGAAGGAATTGGTCAGGAAAATTTGTTTGGCAGATTCAAAATCAATATATCTCAGGTAAACCCCGTAACATTTTAAATCACGTGTCTGATGCAGTTATTTTGGAAAAAAAAGAAAGAAAATACTAGTTGCAAACAGCTTCTCCACTTGCTGGGGTAAGACTGTGCACATCTATCCATCCTCGGACCTCACCTGATGGGAGTTTTGTGTATTGGGCTGCCGATATGTTTTTCTTGAGATATTTGGGAAGACCTCAGGCATTATCATATCCTATATTTGGACATTGCTCTAAATTTTCGTAAAAGTACTTTGAAAATGCTTATAGCTTCAGTAGTTCATGTATTGTCCATTCATCAATTGCAGGGTCTGGTGCCCAAAATTGATCAGGCTTTGCTTGAAGCAATTTTTAAAAATCGGACTAGTCACTGAAGTAGTGGATTACTGGTTCGGGCTTAGTTGAATTGGTTGTAACTGAACTTGTACATTTTTAACTATACAAAGGTATTATATAAAATAACAGATATTAATATAATTTAATATTTAAATCCCAATAAGCTAATATCTATCTTTAGTTGTAAATTGAACTCGATAGTCAATTAGTAACCATTCATAATAGTATTGTGGAGATTCAATCCAATGGACGTCGGACCATAAGCGTTATATCAAAATAACCTGGTCAATCATCAAATTCAATTTTATGACCATCAAGGAAGTCCAAAATTAGAGAGAGAAGAGGAACTTTCCCCAAAAGCCAGTTGTTGACAAGCAACCTGTCTCTGCTAGAATGTCAATAATAATCATATATTCACCATTTAATCAGATATTAAGTAGAAAAATATTAATAATCATGTACAAGAGTAATAAGAATTTAGGTACCAAAAAGTTGAAGCTCCAAAAAAGATGTCATTATGAATTGATTGAACAAGCAACTCATCCAATTTTAAAGTTTTGTTTAAATTTTTATTTTCTTGTATGGTTTCAGATCAGTGTAGGCAGTAATTCACTGATTTTTCGAATTGAACTGGTTGGCTTGGTCCAATTTGATTACATAGGCATCCTTAGATTGGATAAAGAAAAAGAAAACGAAAAAGTCACTTTATTTATGCCTGTTATAGTCTTCAGGTGAATCTTTTGAATTGAATTGCAGGTACTTTCAATAAAGCAGAAGTTTGATAAAAATCTAAAAGAATTGCAGCGTTGTTATGTCAAGGCACCTAAACATGGCAGCCTTGGGCTTTCTCGTTTCTGGGAATATCTCAATTATAATGAATATTATGCTGATGTCAGCAATGAAATGGGATGTTATGCTTTCTGACTTGTGGGGATCAGTGATGGCATGGTCAGTGAGGTGGTGGATTCAAATTTTAGAGGGTGGCTGGCTTGTGGATTTAACAGTAACATTCTTAGGTTGTGTTTGGATGGAGAATCTTAGAAATTGTTAGAAACGCAGGGGAATCAAGTCAAGCACCAGCATTGGGGAAATTTGTGTGGACTGTTAATCTATGGAATTTGTACTTTTTTATATATTTTCAAACTTTGATGGTATATTTTATAGTTGGCGAATGTTGAGAGGCTGAACTCAGGTATGGACCCTAGTCTGGGAATTGGGTTGCATTTGAATCTGCCATCTGGCTCCAGGTTTGAAGGTTGATTCTTGAACTGAAGGTTGGCCAGCCGGCTCATGGTTCCGGGTCATGTCCAAATGAGTTTGTAGAGGAATGTCTTGTGTAAAGATCCAAATGTTTGGACTGTTTGCAAGGTGAAGAGAATGAAATTGCCTGCCCTGTGACTTTTGAGGAAGAAATGATGATGTACTCATTTTTGTATATGATAATGAGAGATCCAGTTCTGAAAAAGGACAATAGCAGGGAAACTCTATCAGTGTGTGTGGTTTACTTTGTAAAATGTAAAGAAAGAAAATCATGTTTTTTGAGTGGCAAATTTGTTAATTTCATTATTTGATATTTTAGATTGCTTGTTAGTATTAGAATTAGATTTCTTGAGTTGGGCTCTTTCATATAGTATTGTATATTTATTTCCCCAGTAGAAGAATGCCATTGTGTTGAGATACAAGATGTGATGCAATATTGATGGCTAATGTAATCTTCCACTTTGTCTTTTTCCATACTTAAATACGAGTATCAACATAAAATATATGTAAAGTAAGAAATTTTATTATTCAAGATTCATATCAAGTAGTGTGACTCATTTTGTACTGATTCACCATAGTTGCTCCAGCTCCCCCCCCTCCCCCCAAACCCCCAGAGTCTCCTGTTATAAATCAGAAGCTAGTTGAAGAGCTTGTTTGGATGCTAAATATAATATCTCAATGGATAAGATATACTTTTGGTCATTTAAGTTTATGTGAGGTATTGTTTTAGTCCATTAAGTTTGTAAATTGCATTTGTAGTCCTTAAAAATTAACATTGTTAAAGTTACTTACGGAAATTACTGACTAATCAAAGTGAAGTGGTGACTATGTAATGCTTATGAAGCAAGTTGCTATCTATAACACAACACCTCATTTATTTAATCTACATGACATTTACTTAATTTTCATTATTTTATTTTCACTTGGAATTATGAAAAATATAATGATTAGGTTCCACTCAGAAATCACTTTAGCCCGGACCCGAAGTGGTCCCTAATGTAGGGACTAGAAATTCATGCCCGTCCCGGATCGGGATTGGGAATGTCCTGGGACCGAGATGGGAGCCGGTCAGCCCTTCAGAATCCGGTTCCGTTCTCGGGGTATGAGTATATTAATATGATTTTTTTAAAAAAAAAAAAAAAATTGTAAGCCACTAGCGATCACGGCCACGCCCCACCCCAAAATACCCAATTTGGGGCAATTTTTGCCCTAGCTTCCTCTTCTCGTTCGAGTGAATTCCACTGTCACTTAGGTAACATCTCAAATTTTAATAAGATTGAGATAAGTAGACAACTAAGCTTGTTGAGTTAAAAGTCTTAAACCTATTATAAGGAAAATCTTAAGATAATTATTAAAAATTATTTTTTGAACCTTGAAAATTTAGGAAAAAATTATTGAATATTATTTTAGGGATTTAGAAATATTATCAAGAGAATTAATTTCAAAAAATTGGCATAAATAATTTTAAAACTATTTTATGGAATTTAGGGCCTATTTTCCCGAAAATTCAAGGAAAAATAGTTAGAGAATAGTTTTTAGCCTAAAAATTTTCAAGTTGATATTTTATGGCCTAAAGAAGCTAATTGAGGAAAAAAGTTCTTATATGATATTAAGTATTAATTTCTAACACTTGTGTTTGCATTTAATTGATCAAGGACTAAGTTACAAATCAAAGTCTACTAAAAGTGGCAAAGTGGTCTTTTTACCACCACACGCAGCCTCCCTTTTTTATTTATTCACTCCTGTCTCAATTCACTGGATAGATACACATACCTCTCACTTCACTTCTGGAAATGCTTCTTCTTCTAAGAGGATGAGGTATATTTTTTTTATATTTTATTTATTTAGATTAAATTATATGTTTCTTTTTAATTTTTTTTTTCATACTCAATATTTTAAATTAATTAGTTTCCACTCTTACATTTAGAAATATTTATTATGTAACACAAGTATCCTAAAAATTAATTCATTTGAGATACTTGTGTGCAATTACTATTTTATTTTTTCAAAAAAAAGCATATAATTTAATCTAAACAAATAAAATATTAAAAATATTAAAAAAAAGGTCACATCCCTCTAATGAGGAACAAACATATAACAAGTAGAGAGATGCATCTAATGTAAACCCCTCACTTCTTCACTTTTGGCCAGCAACACCGAAAACACAGAAAGAGAGAGAGAGCTAAGAGAGAGAGGGAGCTCGGGGAAGGGGAATGAAGATCGTCTCCCCTATAAAAACTGATCTCTAGACTAAGGTGAACCTCCTAAACCCTCTTCTATCGTCATTTTCTTCAATGAGTTGTTGTTTTGGGATTATTGGTCCGATTGAAAATCTGAAAATTTAAGGGAAGAGTGATGAATAAGTGAGTTGAGCTTTGAAACCGTGTTTAGATAATAAAACTGATCTTATTGTAGTTCCTTTGTTACATGCATGTTGATTTTGAGTTGAAGATGAGTAGTTCGAATGTGAAAAGTCGGTAGCAGGGGAATCTTCATTGATTTCTTATCAGAAGATTCTGTCACTTAGAAAGCTCAAAAGTAGAACTTGTGAGTAGAGTTTGTGGTTATGATTTCTTCATTTGGATGTTGATTTTGAGGTATGATTTGAGGTCCTTTAGTTCTGTAATTGATTCACCTAAACAGAGCCTGCAATATGGAGTTAAAAGGTGTCAAAATTTCTACAAGTTTAGCTAAGGTTTTGAGGTCGCATGTCTTCTTTTTCCTCTTATCCTCTTGGCTGAAAACAGATGCAATTTCTGGAGCAAAAGCTTAATTTTTTAAGTGAGTTTGAGTTGGTTTCTTTGAGGTTCAGAGGATTAAACGTGTGTTTTGAAAGATGAAGATAAAAATAACTCATATCAGGAAGAAACATATGTTTGAAAATAGGTTATATGGCAGAGTGTCAATTCTGGAAAATTAGAGAAGTCTTCGGTTTCGTGTGATGCTTTGATAGCGCAAATGATTTTCTCAGTGAAATTTGGTAAGGAGTTAGTAAACATCTTAAGATTTAAAATGAGTCATAGAATACATTAATCAGATGTCTGGAACAAAAGATATGAATTTTTTCAGGTTTAGACAGAAAAGTGGGAAAATTCTATTTCTCAAATTTAGGTAGTAACCAAGTATGCAAAATATGCGAGGTTAATCTCATAATTTGATACTATAATTATTTTTCCTTTGAAGTAGGCTTATATAGATTTAAATAGGAACTTGAATCACCTCATTTGGAGTTCATTAGATTAAATTATGATTTTTCAAAGTTCCTTAAAAAAATTAGAGATAGATTTTGCTTAAGGCCGAAAACGATAACATTTTTTGTAATGGTAACTAGCAATGAGTCTGAGAGTTTTGGAAGAGGTTTGAAGGGCTAGCTTGCTGAACTACTTGTCTAGTTATAGAAGAAAGTAGACATTTAATATGTCTTTTATATATATATATATATATATATATATATAATAATAATAATAATAATAATAATAATAATAATATAATAAGGGTAAAATATTATCAATGATGACAAACTATTTAATATGTCTTAGTAGACATTCAAGTCCCGATGGTCAGTAAGTCTTGGTATACATTCAGTGTGGTTATTGGACTGTGTGTTTTGAGCCTGTTAGTCCCAGTGTGAATGCTGATTGTATTGCATAGTGAATGCTGGTTGTTTATTGGATGGATTATTTTGAATGCTTTGTGAACTTTCATATTTTATGATGGTACATTGTTACTATTAGGATTCTCAGGAGTTTTACCATTTTGCTTAAAATAACATACATCAAAGGTAAACTGCTCAACATACAAAGGCGTGGTCATCATCGGTACTTGAAAAGGTGGAGAAGCTCAGATAACTTTATTTTTTATTTTTTTACCTTATGTATAATCTTTTTCCTTATACTTAATACATAGGTTTTTTTCTTAGCCTTATGTGATTTATATACACACACACACTCCTACAAACACAAAATAATGAATCAGCATTATTATTTTTTTCAGTTATAATCTTTATGATGGTACGTTGTTACTATTAGGATTCTCAGGAGTTTTACCATTTTGCTTAAAATAACATACATCAAAGGTAAACTGCTCAACATACAAAGGCGTGGTCATCATCGGTACCTGAAAAGGTGGAGAAGCTTAGATAACTTTATTTTTTTTACGTTATGTATAATCTTTTTCCTTATACTTAATACTTAGGTTTTTTTCTTAGCCTTATGTGATTTATATATATACACACACACACATACACACTCCTACAAACACAAAATAATGAATCAGCATTATTATTTTGCTTAGTTATTTCGTCCATAATTTGATGAACGATTAAGCATGGAGCGTAGATTAAATATGATAGGGTTAAGTAGCAAAATCTGTCCTGGAAGTATAAACCCAAGAACAATGTTTCCCTGGAAGTTGTTCTTGTCTCAATGTTGCCCTGGAAATTTCAAAACGTAGCTATATTGCCCTATTCCGTTAAAAAACTAATGTTGACAAGTCAAAAAATTGAGGTTGGCCGTTAACTTTTTAACGAGTAACATTGCTACGTTTTGAAATTTCCAGTGAAACATTGACATAAAAAAAACTTTCAGGGTAACACAGTGAAGAAAACTTGCAGAGCAAATTTGTTGCTTAACCCAATATGATATATATGATAGTCTAGTTTTAGGAATTAGATCTTACAATATACCTTCGCTTTCTCTCTTCTTTCTCTGTCGCTCTTTGGGTCGCCGTGTCTTCGTCGCCAGCCATGAGGTCTCCGTCGCTACTCGTCTTGGCTAGGCCTCCATCGACCGTCGTTGCTCATCCTAGCTAGGCCTTCGTCGCCATTTAAAAAGTAGCAACTGATGAGAAAAAACCCAATGACGTTAGGTACCTTTTTCATCTTCTATTCTCTCTTCTCTTCGTTGCAATTTAGGGAGTCCACATAAGGTGCTTAGATCTTATGTGCTTATTACATGCTTATACTTCAAATTGAGGTATAAGCATGTAATTTTTATTTATTTATTTTATTTATTTATATTTAAATTATATGCTGTTTTCTGAATTTTTTTTGCACCCAAGTATTTCAAATTAATTAATTTCCATGATACTTTGGTGTTATAGATAAATATTTCGAATGCGGACTAAACTTAAAGATTTGGAAGATAAAACAGTGCTAAGCAAAGAAGACTTAGAAGGAGATGACGGACCAGTGAAAAAGAAAAACTCATATGTTTAGGGTCATTATGAGAAGGTACAAATAGACAAAACTACAGGAGAACACAAAGCCAAGTGTAAGTAGTGCCCAAGAGAAATTATTTGCCATCATACCAAACAAGGGATTTCTGGATTGGGATCCGGATTCTCTCGTATCTCTTTCCTCGCAGCTTTAAATCATATTTGATACAAGTATCCGAGAGAGCTATGTTCTCTACTTTTTAAATTTTCATTTTTACCTCGTGAGGTAATTTTTATAAAGATGACATAACTTTCTTTGGACGCTTGAATCAAATATTAAAGAGACACTTACAAAATTGAAAAAAAAAAAAATATCCGAACAAAGAAAATAAGCTGAACCAATCTTTTTTTACGACCTCTCCGATAGGGTCATGGATCATCTAATACTGTGACTTCTCATTTATTTAGTCAAGAGCGATGCAGACCAGGGGTTGCAAAATACATAAATTGGAGGAGAGGCCATTTCGAACTGTGGAAAGTTTTGGTTTTGAGCGATGCAAAATTCCTAATTTTGTCTAAATATATTTATATATGTTTGTATAAAAATGTTTTAAAAATTTAAATGATAAATTTAAATTATTTATATAACCTCCCAAACTTATATAATTTATACAGTATAATAAACAGAAATATGTGTTTGATATATTTTTATTGATTTAAAATAAATAAATAAATAAGTCTCAGTAAATATGATGGAAAAGTTAAATAAAGAATTTATAATGTAATAAAACGTAATAAATTTTATAATATATTAAAAAGTTCAAAAATATCTGTATTGGAATATATTTTTTTTGGTTGTATCAAAAATAATTTTTAAAATTATGATTGTTTAAATAATTATATTGCAAACCTCAATCCAAAAAAGCATTTAGTAATGGGCTCAGGAAATGAATTTTATATTCTTACAAAAAAGATTGCTTCTATTGAATGCTTAATTTAACCTGAAATACTCCTCCTTAATTGCTAAAACACACGCATATTGATTGAATGCTTAATTGCCAAAACATATTAAATGCCAAAGATGCGCATATTAATGCTTAATTAGGGTATATCATATATGAGTTTTCACGCAAATTCAAGACGGTAAAGACTTCGTTCTTTTAACTTCAAGTTAGTCCAAATTATCTTATGAACGTGAAAACACATGCATACTAAATGCTTAATTTAACATGAAAACACGCACATATTAAATGCGATCTTGTTGTGAAAACATGTGAGAAGACTCTATTTTTTAATTACGCCGTTTAAGGAAAAAAATTAAAATAGTTAAAAATAATAAATACGTAAGAAATGAATTTTGTTTTCTAAAATTGACCTTATTCATGCGGTTTGGGTTTCTTGTTGTTACTTTCAACACAAGTGTCTACCTAACCTAAGGGATCTAGTGGGATTTTAGACCACTAGACCAACGTTGCTCCGTTCTTCAATTTGGTTAGTTTTCTGTTTTCTTCTCACATGTTTTCAAAACAAGATCGCAGTAACAGTAAAGATGTTCATAACAAAGGTCAAAGATGCTGGAGGTGCTGTTGTTTCTGCAATAAGGTAAAATACTCTGTCTCTTACTTCTTTTTCTTTAAGGATTTCAGCTTATTGTTGATTTTGTGTAGGACCATTGAGCCTGATATCCTCAAAACCTTTATAGTAATATTCCACAATTGGTTCACTTGGTTCGTTGGTTCACCTTTCACCTTGAAGTTGACAAGTAAAGGGAAGGCTTTCTTCTCTGAAAACTACTCTGTTCTTATGGCTCTGTTTCTCCTCAAATTCCTTTCACCTTTGACGTCGTTTTTGGCAACTTTGTCTCAAATGCATAAGAGAAACATAGTTTCACACCTTCTCATTTTCCTGTTCGAGAGTGGAGCTTCTCTTTTAGTAGTTGTAATAATTTCGAGGTCTTTTCTGTGGATCTCTGTTACCTCGTGGCTCTGTATTTTTGTACTGTTTGGTTATTGTTGTGATCCAGAGCTCAAAGAACAGATCTTAAAAATCATGAGATGGTTTGTGAATCAAAACCATGAAGCTCCGTCCCTACTCAATTATCACAGAAGCCGCCACTGCTGAACAAACTAAACATGATTCTTGTTTTTGTCAAGGAAATTAAAACCTTGTAAATTTTCCACACGGAAGAAATAAGTATTAGATTGTCAAATTGTCTTGTATTTCATATTTTTATCTTTAACATTAGTAAAAAGAAAATTACTTTCTACATTAGCTAAAATACACTTTCTATCGTTGGTTAATTAGTTTGGGTTAAGGAGCAATTTTACTAATAAATTATTGGCCCAGGAGCACCCAACACAATAAACTATTATCCGGACCTTAAATGCTAAAAGACTTTTTAAAAGCTAAAGTTAGCACAAAACCATTACTTTATGAATTAACTCCGTTAGTAGGTCTGCATTTGGGGAAATAAAATGAGTTAAAATAAAAACAAAAATGCAGAGTGGCAGGAGGGTGAAAGGAGACTGAAAAACGTGGCTGCAAAATAATTGAAAACTTCAGCTCAAGAAGAAAAATGTGAAGGGCTCCTTCATTTTTCGAAAGAAGAAAAATAGGTCCGAAATCAAGAGTGTGTTTGAGCGAAATCCATCATCGTCGACGGATCATCGCGGGGCTTCAATGGCGTCATCTACATCATCGTCAACGGAGTTCCGTCATCCGAGATATCAAATGGCGGAGGATGTGGTTGGCAACAAGGTCGGAGGAGTCTGATATGGAGAGGGGTAGTTTGGTAACTGGGCAAGTGTTATTTTTGCCGGAGAAGAGCGATTTCTCGATGCTCTCTCTATCGTAGGTGATCCCGAGGTGACAGTGATCGGATCCTCCATGATTCACAAAAAGAAGGATCCTTCATGATTCACAAAAAGAAGGTAGGAACTTCAATCGGCTCAAATTTAACTTCTCATAACGATTCAAACCTTAAAAAAATAGATCAACTGAGTAAAGTTGAATCATTTTGAATTTTTCAAGTCTTTGAGGTTTGAGGGGTTTAATTGAAATCTGAACGAAATTAGAAGGGAAAAAGAGGGATTTAAGGGGGAAAAAGAGGGGAAACAAGTTGATTTTGAATACCTTGATGTCTCGATTCCTTCGGAGTTCGAGCTCGGGAGAGTTCTCATGGCGGGGACGAGAAGCTTGATGGTATTCCAATCGCTCCAATGGAGAACTTCGCTGCCAACGAGGATGTACTTGATTTTAGTTTGAGGGTGGAACGGTTTGATGTGAGCAACGACCCACTGGCGAGCGGAATCTAAGTTGGTTAGAGCCGAAATGTCTCGTTAGGGGCTGTGATGGTGACGGAGATGCCACTTCCTGGCGAAGGCTTGCAGGATTTGAGGGCTCACATCGAAGATCTTAACATTGTCGATGGTTGTCTTGGTCTTGAGGAAATTCGCCACCACTTGCGGCGACGAAAGGTTGTCTCCAAGGGTGCCCTAGTTGACGCCGATGGAGGAGACGGAGGTAGCGAGGTGTGGAGGAGAAAGATTAAGAAGGCAGCTGAGATTAGAGATGAAGTAGCCATGGCTCTAGTATGTTCTTGCCAAGGCTCACGCCACGTATGCATTTTAGTATGTATTCTAACTCATTTTATTTCCCTCAATTCAGGCCACGAATGGACGTTGCTTATAAAGTAACGGTTTTGTGCTAACTTTAGCTTTTAAAAAGTCTTTTGACATTTAAGTTCCAGATAATAGTTTATTATGTTGGGTGCACTTGGGCCAATAGTTTATTAGTAAAATTGCTCCTTAACCCAATTAGTTTTAATAGACGTAAAAAGTGATGTATAATTCTCAATATCTTGAAAAATAAATTAGTGTGTGTTTTATGTTTGAATGTTGTGGAAATTTGCGTTCGTTTTCTTGACGAAATATGTTTCATATTTTCATTTCTCATATCCTCAAATTTTAATATAGGACAACTATTATGGATTTTAGGAAGTTTGCAACATATAGCAACCAACAATTTTCTTATGATCTTGGTGTTTTGTGTTGCAAAACCACAATTAGTATAAAGGTTATGCTTGTTTGGACTAGTGGGAGCAAAAATGAATATGATATATGTTTGGATAAATTCTTATGAAAAATTAAGTTTCACGTAACGTTATTTAAATAATATATTAAAAGTCAGTTTTAAATGTTTAAAGTTTGATAAAAATCTAAAAGAATTGCAACGTTGCTATATCAAGGCACCTAAACAGGCGCTTTGGGCTTTCTCGTTTCGGGAATATCTCAATTATAATGAATTTTATTCTGATGCCGCAATGAATGGGATATCATGCCGTTTGATGAGTTGGTTCCTTTCATGTTATTTTTCTTATTTTCTTCTCATAATCTCATATTTATTATTAAATTAAAATAATATATAGTTCGGGCAATAGAATATTGTCACTACCATTTTTTGTTACTACTAATGTTACTACCACTTTTTCACCTTAGATCAGAATCTCAATAGGAGAGAGAAATGATAAAGGTAGATGAGATTCTCATCTAATGGTAAAAAGTGGTAGTGACAAAAAATGACAAATGACAATATCCTATCCCATAGTTCGATTCAATCTTTTATAAAATTATTTTTGTAAAACAGATATAAATAAATTTAAACTGTTGAAATATGATCTATACCATTTATAATTACAATCCATACAAAATGAATAAATTTTATATTTAGAAAATGTTATAATAATAATTTTATAAAGGGTTAAGTATCATTTTTGCTCCTGAAGTTTTTGTTAGTGAATAGGTGTCCTAGAGACAATCTACTTTGATAGAGGAACACCTTTTTTTATTTAGTATTTTATAATTTATGTATTTGAGTATATTTTATCTTTATCATATTTATGTCTTGCCTTTACGTTAAGGTTAATATGTGTTTAAAGATACAAATCCTTGGAATAGAACATGTGTTCACTTGAGGATCTATGATAGGGATCATGATTATGAGGACTCTAGGACACCGAATGTCTATTGCCTGAAACTTGTTCCTAGTCTTGAATCACTAAGAAAAGGCATTGTGATCTCAATAAGACTAATACGACATCGTCTACTTGTATAGAGATGCAAGGTAGGGACCTCATGGAATACAAGCATGGTGATGCCTTAGCTGATGTCGTGGGTGGATTTGTTGGAGAACAAATACCACCGAGCAGACCCACCAAGAGACTCCACAAAGATTTGTATGAAGTATCATTGGATATAAAAGTCTCTCAACATTTGGTAGTGTTGATCGTCTTAGACTTGAGGATGTCATCGAACACTATGTCTTAGGGTCATACTTTGATTGTACAACTCTATCCGCCAGAGAATGGGGAGAACAATGTACTTTTGGGTATGACTCGAATGCATGAGTGTAGATAGACATGCCGAAAGGATTCACAGTTTCCTACAAGAGATGGGTCGTTCACAGGACCGGTAGGGTTTGGATAACTTCTAGTTGACTCGGAAATTTGTGCACAGTAAGTGATCATGATGAGTCATGTTCCATCTTAAAGTCAATAGAAGAAGATTCATAGTTCTGTGAAAAAGCTATATTTATTCAACCAAGAGATATGATACTCTATCTTTGCTCTCGACTAAATTTGAATGACATAGTGAGGGATGAAGCCGGCACGGTATCCAAATTAGAAAATGTAGATCACTTGATCAACTCAATTAATTCTGGGGCCACAGAGCATTGCTAGTGTCTTATGTGGTTATTAGATAACTTAGACTCATTAAAGGAGTTTGATTAGTCCAAGGTTAATTTATGTCAGTGATTAATTAGGCCTAAAGGGCCACACAAAAAGGTTATTCTTGATTGCTTAAAATTAGCAATCTTGGGCCAATAATTGCTATTGGGCTTTCTCGAAAGAATTGGTATATTTAGATTGGAGTTGGACTCCAAGCTCAATCTATTAAAATAGCGTCATACATGGTTATCTAGTGGGAAATTAATTTCTCTATTAATAAGCCCAAATATGTTAGAAGACCAAACGCGGTCTTAGGCCATTTTGAATTTTAAATTTGAGATTTAAATTTGAATTTTAAATTTAAGAGATTATATTATAGTAGTGAAGGAGCGAAAACAAGAAAGCCAACTGAACCTTGATAAGAAAACAAGAACAGCAGGCAATGAGAGATGAATATATAGTAGTGGAGGGGGTACTCATGCCCCTGAATTTCAAAAATGCAGGAAGCACATTTGGCATATAGCAGTGTTTGATGATGCGGTTTTTCTGTATATACTCTATGTCGGTCCTAATTATAAGAGTTAGTTGACTTTTTTACGAGAGATTAAGGAAGATAAATAAGATATTTAATCATTTTATATGTTGTGTATCCTTAGATTATATATTAGTTTATTAGTTAAACTAAATAGTTTGAAGAAAAAAATAAAAATAAAAATACTCTAAAGTAATTTAATTAGCTTCCTTAATCTCTCCAAAAGAGTCAACTAGCTTTTATAATTAGGATCGGAGGGAGTATTAATAGTACTCTCTTCGGTCCTAATTATAGGAACTATTTACCAGAATTTGAAGAGATTAAGGAGAAAAATTAAATTAGTTAATCATAATTATTTTCCAAAAATACCGTGCTAACAATTGAAAATTACATAAATTTGTGTCAAATAGCAATTAATTTCTGCGATTGCTATACATACGACGCAATTTACAAGATATACAAAGATTATTTTTTGTTCCTCGCACATAAAAATTATAATGTAAAAATTATTTATTTAATTTATATATTAAAAAAAACTTTGGGCAGTGTATGACGTGTTTATTCAAATTTTAAACACAAAAATTATTAGGTTGCGGTACTTCTGAATTTTGATAAACTAAATTTATAATTTCATTGTATGTATCACAACCTTTCTTACCTCCAGGTCCCACGACCACCACCATTTTGTTGTATTAGGTTCAATATCCACCACCTATTTTTGTACTATACCTCTTACACCCTTATTCTTAAATGCGGGCTCTACATTCCCCAATGATACAAAAATAAAAAATTAATTACATTTTATTTATTTTTTGAAAAAAAGGCTTGAGTACTGACAATAATTACAAGTACATTAGACGGATGAGATAAGATTTTAGATATATGCATGGTCGAAAGTGGAGTCTTGAAGTGGGTCAGGCCTACACTTAGTATTAGTAGGGGTGATATGGAAAAAAATATGACAAAAAATGCTCAAAATTATTTTATAAAAAATATATAATTAAGGTGTATATAATATTAATGAGTTGTAAACATTATTTACTTTATAAAATATATAGGTGTATTATTAAATTATTATTGTATTTAATTATTATTGAGAAAGTATAAATAAGGGTAATATAGGAAAACTTGACAAAAATTTAAGCTTGCTCTTATAATTAGGACAAAAAATAACTTCAAAATGTGTTCCTCTAATTAGAACTAGAGGGAGTACTACCTTTTCTACGCCCATATGGGCCACCCCAAGTTTAAAAAATACTCATATAGTTACTACATAATAATAATATTGGGCATCTTCCCATTTCATCCCTCATCACATTATACTATTATATTTTGACTATAAAATATTTTTTATTATTAAAATTATGAATATTTTTCCTATTTTAATCAAATTATATTTTTTTAATTAATATCGGTCGACTTACTAACCCTTAACCAAGTGCCCCTACGGTTCAATGACAGTGCGGGTTTCAAAACCTAGGATATGTCTTATAAAAATAATTATTAATTTATTTATCTTATTTTTTTTATAGTATAATTCGATATCCCGTTCATGGCTTCCCCTTCTAATATAAGTGTCTTATATGGGATTCAAACTTAAGACCCAGAAAGA
Organism: Acacia acuminata; assembly: GCA_019022655.1. NCBI lineage: Eukaryota > Viridiplantae > Streptophyta > Magnoliopsida > Fabales > Fabaceae > Acacia > Acacia acuminata. The sequence continues at coordinate 43,155 of JAFJYI010000441.1, read as the reverse complement.
TCTAGCAATGCCTTATACACTACAAAATTCCGTCAGTAATTGGATTTGCAACGGAAAAAGTGTGTCAGAAAAAAAATATGATAAAAGACATTACGGATGGAATTCCATCGGTAATTTCCATCGCAAATCGAATTACCGACGAATTCCGTAGGTAATTTCCAACAGATGTTTTTTTGTCGGTAATTCCATGCCTAATCGGCCTTTTTTTTATGGTAACGTCGAACAACTCCATCTGTTGGTTAATTTATTCGTCTTCTCTTAACATCACCAATATATTTTTTTCTTAAACCTTAATGTCCATTTAGAACACATAGTTTTAAAATTTAAATTATAAAAATGATGATAATAAGGAATTAAAATTTAGAGCATGTTTTAACATCACCGCTACTTATGCTAACGCCAATTCAAAGTAGGGAATTACCAAAGTTGATGGTGTTATGTTAGTATTTAGGTGTTCTAGAGACAATTTGTAAGGACAGATCAACACCATTTCTATGTTATAGTATTTCATTATTAATAAATGAGCATATTTTATCTTTATCATATTGATGTCTCGCCTTTATTTTAAGGTAAATATGTATTTGAAGATAAAAGCCCTAGGAATAGAACATGTGTTATTCTTGAGGATCAATGATATAGATCATGATCATGAGGACTCGAGAACATTAGATATCTATTGCCTAAAAATTGTTCCCAGTCTTGAATCACCAAGAAAGGGCATTGATGATCTCAATAAGACTAGCACGACATCGTCTACTTGTATAGGGATACAAGGTAGGGACCTCATGGAATACAGGCATGAAGATGTCTTAGCTGATGTCATGGGTGGATATGTTGGAGAACATATAGCATCGAATTGACCCGGCGAGAGACTCCACAAAGATTCATTATAGAGAGTATCATTGGATATGTAAAGTCTCTCATCGTTTGGTAGTGCGGATCGTCTTGGACTTAAGGATGTCATCGAACACTATGTCCTAAGGTTATACTTTGACCGTACAACTCTATCCACCTGAAAATGGGGAGAACAGTGTACTCTTGGGTGTAACTCGAATACATGAGTATAGATGGACATGCTGAGAGGACTCAGTCCCCTACAAGGGCTTAGTCATTCACAAGATCGGTAGAGCTTGGATAGCTTTTAATTAACTCAGAAGTCTGTGCGCACAGCAAGTGATCATGAAGAGTCATGATCTGTTATAGAGTTAATATAAGAAGATTCCTAGTTTTGTGAAATAGCTACATTTAGTCAATTAAGAGAAATGATACTCTATCTTTGCTCTCGACTAAATGTGAATGACAATGTGAGGGATGATGCCTGCACGGTATCCAAATATGAAAGGTAGATCACTTGATCAACTCAATTAGTTCTAGGGCCGTAGAGCATTGCTAGTGTCTTATGAGGTCATTAAATAAATTGGGTCCGTTAAAGGGGTTTTTAATCGGTCCAAGTTTATTTATGTCAGTGACTAATTGGGCCTAATGGGTCACACACAAAAAGTTATTCCCGATTGTTTAAAATTAGCAAACTTGGACCAATAACTGTTATTGGGCTTTATCAAGAGTAAAGGTGTATTTGGGTTGGAGTGGGAGTCCAAGCCCAATGAGGAGAAAATGGCGTCATATATGGTGTCCCTAGTGGGAAATCAGTTTCTCCACAAAAGGGCCCAAATGTGTTGGAAGACCCAACAGGGTCTTAGGCCAAGTTGAATTTGGAATTCAAATTTGGAATTTAAATTCAAGAGGATAGGTTATGAAAGATAATTATGAATTATCTAATATATATATATATATATATATATATATTAAGATTCAATAATGATTGGATGAAGATAGGAGAAATAATAAGTTTGGATTGATTTAAAATGATTTTGAATTTTAGTTTAAGAGATGAATGTGATTCATCATCTTAAATCATTATTCGATTAAGATATGAATTTAATTCATAATGATTTAGATTTTCCAATTCAAGTTTGGATTGGGCCATTCTTGTGGGCACTTAAATTAGGGTTAGACTCTTATAAAGTGCTGATTTTTTGAGTGCCTTTTTTATGCACGTTTTTTGAAGAAAAAAAAGGGAAATAAATGTGATCCATCATCTTAAATTCAACCCATCAATCAAGATATGAATATGATCTACCATATTAAATTCAATTAATCAATTAAGATGTGAATTTAATGTGACTTGGTTGACAAGCAGTGGACTTATTACCTAAAACCTCTTTCTTAGTGCATAAGCTGAAAATTCCTAAAGCAATTAGGTCAGGAATTTTTGGCCCACCAAGGCTATAAAAGGGGGAGGGTTGGACATTTTATGATGATCCTTATGCTCTCTAAATTTAGGTCTATACCAAAGGTTTAGAGAGGAAAAGGCACCATCCATGTAAGGTTCCAACCTTGTTCATCCTATCTTTAACCTAATCCTAAGAAACCATCATCTTCTTGAAAAGATCAAAACCCAAAGAAACCAAAAATCAACCTTGTCTTCGCCTAGCAAGTATTCAAGGAGTGGGAGCTTTCAAGAGAAGGAGTTCTCATTGCAATCGGAGATAGCCGTGTGGATCAACGTTAGAGGACATCAAGAACCTTGAGGTCTTCGAGTGATCTTAGGTAAATCTAATCTCTAATAATCGTTTTATCAAATTATCCTAAACCCCAATAGTTGTTTTAACGAGTAATCCTGAAACTCATGAGTATTATAAATTGTTATGAATTCTCATGAGTACCGTAAATAGTTACGGATTAATAGTTAATAACTAATTAGCGTAATTAGTTAAGGTTAATAATTCATGAGGACCGTAAAGAGTTACGGGTTTCCGCAATGATTAAACAAATTTTTTGTTTTCAACCTCATGAAATTTTGCATGAAAGTCATGTAATAGACAAAATTAACCATGAGATGAGTGAAAACTATGAATGACCCCAACTACGCTCATCAAGCCTAGAACCATATGCCATCATAAAATTGAGAATTTGTCATTTCAATACTATATAAAATCCTAAAACCTCAAAATGTCTATCAAAATTTGTAGAAAATCTTATAGAGATCAAATTGAGATTTTAAAATGATAATGAATTTACCATTATGCCCTCTTTCGCTTTCTCTTTCTCTCTCCTCTTCCTCTCTTCCGCTACCTCTCTCTCCACGGTGGTGTTGGTCGTTAATTGTAGGGAAATACAACACTTTAAATTATTATTCAATTAAGATATGAATTTAATTTATTATGATTTGGATTTTTCAATTCAAGTTTGGATTGGGCCTTGCTTGTAAGCACTTAAATAGGGTTAGACTCTTATAAAGTGCTGATTTTTGGTGTGCCCTTTTGATGGACATTTTTTTGAGGGAAAAAAGGAGAAATAAATGTGATCCATCATATTAAATTCAATGCAACAATCAAGATATGAACATGATTCATCATATTAAATTCAAACAATCAATCAAGATTAATGTGGCTTGGTTGAAAAGTAGTTGATCTATTACATAAAACCCTTTCTTTGTATAAGCTTAAAATTCCTAAGGGAAATTAAATGTGATCCATCATATTAAATTCAATGCAACAATCAAGATATGAACATGATTCATCATATTAAATTCAAACAATCAATCAAGATTAATGTGGCTTGGTTGAAAAGTAATTGATCTATTACATAAAACCCTTTCTTTGTATAAGTTTAAAATTTCTAAGGGAAAATAAATGTGATCCATCATATTAAATTCAATGCAACAATCAAGATATGAACATGATTCATTATATTAAATTCAAACAATCAATCAAGATGTGAATTTAATGTTTTAGATTGAAAAGTAGTTGATCTATTACATAAAACCCCTTTCTTTGTATAAGCTGAAAATTTCTAAGGCAATTAGGGTTAGAAATTTTCAGCTCACCAAGGCTATAAAAGGGGGAGGGTTGAACCTTTTTTCGAACATCCTTATACTCTTTAAATTTCGGTCTTTATCAAAGGTTTAGAGAGGAAACCAATCTGTCACTTTGGGAGTATCATTTTTTTTTTGGCCACTATATGGGCGTGTTTGATGACGGAAATGAAATGGCAAAAATAGTGGAGAAGGCAATGAAAGTAGATAGTGCGGATATGATACTTAATTACTAAAATTTAAGGGATTAATTTATGATCAACTTTCTTATCTATACGAGAGTGTTAATTGAAGGGATATGATAGTTATTAATTTATGATAGATAAGAAAGTTAATCATAAATTAAATGTTAATTTAAGGGATATGTGAAGAGGGTGAGGAAGGCTGTGTACATAGAGTGGCCACGATGAAATGCCAACGGTTTGGGTAAAATCTTAGGACCTCTTTGGTAGAAAGAAGATTAGAGAAGGAAAGGGAAGACCCCAAAGTTCCCATGGATTTTGGGTGTTTGGTAGACAGAAAGTCCAGTCAGCATCTTCTGGTGAGTGCTCATCTTCCCTTATGTAATTGTTGCTTCTGGTTTTATCTTCTTTCTACTTTATATATTATTTCAACGATTTTTTTTCTTAACTTAAAATTCCATTTAAATCAATATTTCATTGAATAAAAAAGTTTATATTAACTTCCATATAATTATTTCTTACAATCAAGAATAGAGTATACCATTTGATTCTTTCAACCTAAATTTTAGCTTCGTGGTCAAGTGCCCTGCTTGCCATTTGCCAATCAAATTTTACCAAGTTCAGTACATTTCCCATACTTGAATATTTCCATACTTAATGTTGGCATTAAGATTTTGGTGAGGAAGCTGCTTAGTTGTAGAGTGGCCACCGCTGAAATGCCAACAGTTGGGGAAATATTCAAGAGGGCGAGTGAAGATAACGGAACCCACTTCCATGTTAAGCGATGACGTCGTTGTAGAACCAGAATACCGCGTGGAAGAGGCCGCATAAGAGTTCATAGAGAGGTTTTACAGAGATTTGAGGTTGCAAAAATGGTTGGATCCTTTATTCTTGATCGATGTGTGTGGTTGTGTGTCCACCTGACAGTTTGTAATTGGCCAGGCTCTTAAGGAAATACTCGTATGGATCTGAGGACTAGTTATATACTTATATAGTTATATATATGTATCCCCATGCTCTTCTCACTGTAAATTCCAATCTCTTCTCACTTTGTATGTATCGTGGTGTGTACGCATACGGTCATACGCACAAATACGTTAAAAAAATAATTACTAGAATTGAATGATGTAGCAAGTGGAAATGAAACAGTGGAGTAGCGGATGTAAAAGTAAATGCAAACGTTTAAAAAAGTATAGGAAGAGCTGGTTTTGAGGATATATGCGTTAAGTTTTTAGACATAAGACCATATATTCTATCAGAAACCCTACAAAATGAGAGGAGAGTAACTTAAGTTCAAACACATGATATGCATGGTTAAGATTATGAACTGTTCATACCATTTGGCCCCTATATTATGAGGGTATATGCATATCATGTTTTTGAACTTAAGTTACTCTCCTCTCATTTTGTAGGATTTCTGATAGAATATATGGTCTTATGTCTAAAAACGTAACGCATATATCCTCAAAACCAGCTCTTCCTATACTTTTTTAAACGTTTGCATTTACTTTTACATCTGCTACTCCACTCTGTTTCATTTTTACTTGCTACATCATTCAATTCAAGTAATTATTTTTTTAACGTACGAGTGTATGACTGTATGCGTACACACCACAGATACATACAATGAGAAGAGATTGGAATTTACAGTGAGAAGATCAGGGGGATAACTATATATAACTATATAAGTATATAACTAGTCCTCAGATACATACGAGTATTTCCTTAAGAGCCTGGCCAATTACAAACCGCTGTGTGGACACACAACCACACACATCGATCAAAAATGATCCAACCATTTTTGCAACCTCAAATCTCTCAGAAACCTCTCTATGAACTCTTCTACTACTTCTTCCACGCGATTCTCGTTCTACAACGACGTCATCGCTTAACATGGAAGTGGGTTCCGTTATCTTCACTCGCCCTCTGAATATTTCCCCAATTGTTGGCATTTCAGCCAAGTGGCCACTCTACAAACCTAAGCAGCTTTCCTCACCAAAATCTTAATGCCAACATTAAGTATGGAAATATTTAAGTATGGGAAATGTACTGAACTTGGTAAAATTTGATTGGCAAATGGCAAGCAGGGCACTTGACCCCGAAGCTAAAATTTAGGTTGGAAGAATCAAATGGTATACTCTATTCTTGATTGTAAGAAATAATTATATGGAAGTTAATATAAACTTTTTTATTCAACGAAATATTGATTTAAATGGAATTTTAAGTTAAGAAAAAAAATCGTTGGAATAATATATAAAGTAGAAAGGAAGATAAAAAGCAGAAAAGAAATTACATAAAATAATTAAAAAAACTAATTTTTTATATGTAATAACTTCCCAAATTTACCCTTATTACATATACACACACTTTTTAAAAAATAACAGTCCACAAAATAGAAAACTACATTTTACTACAAACTAGGGCAATTCAGTTTCCTTTCGCCGATAAGGTCAAGTGATTCACAAGCGTTTGGGAGGAATATATTGCACACGCTTGTCTTCACAAATTTCCTGCAAAACAGTATAAAATGATCAAAATATATAAACATCAGCACACAACATTGCTTAACTCAAAGATTTAAGTAAAATAAATGAAAAGGAATATATTAGAAACTGAATTTCCAAATCTTTTAATACTACCTGGGTCCCGAATATAAGAACTGAAACAATAGGTTTTTCTTATTCTAAATATAAAATCTCAATTCACTTTGTCCTCTAAATTTATAATTTTTCCCCAAATATCTCTATTGATTGCACATAGGAATGAGGTTTTCATTGAGGGTATGCAGATAATTAGAAAGGGTGTTTTAGACAAACCAACATATATTTATTACAAATAACTAAACTAATTTTCTTAGCATCGACAAATTAGTTCTCTAGCTTTTATATTAATAACAGGAGGGAGTGCCTCTCAAAATTTGTTATCTTTGCAATCCAAGGAAGAAACTAAGAAAGGATGATGTCAACAACAACATTTAAACTGTTGTGCGGTGCGTGCCATGTCTAATATGGGTCAAATTTGTGTCCCGGACCAACCAACCAACCAATCTCTACTTTTCTTTCAAGGAAAAAAAGAATGTCCGTGCTTTCAGTTTTCATAGAGTGGATGGTTTGTTTCTCTGTTTCAGGACTCTAACAGGAGCCAAAAACAGAGGAATTTAGTGATCAGTCAAGAAAAGATTTTTCACGTTAGTAAATAATTTGACCCACTAGTGATTTGTCAAGTCTTGTACTGAAAGAAGATAAAGTTTAACTAACCAATTCTCGCCATCAGCACATTAAAGGAAAATTACAAACCCGCATTTCTTTCCGGAAGAGCCTCGAAATGTTAAGAGTGTAAACACCAGGGACGAAATTTTCCTACAATATATTTTATAAATAACCTTAGGTTCCATTCCAAGCCTTAAGTGAGATACAAGAACTCAATTCGAGAGGCAGATTTGTTTCAATTAATATACTTAGTGAGAATATTGAGTTAATGCTAACCGCACATAGATTGCATGCCGAGTGCCGACTATAATATCTCAACCTAATGTAGTTCTAATGTTTTGTCATGTATCATGCATATCTATTGAGGCAATTAAATGTAGGTCAAAATGACCACCTACAATTCCAACAAAAGAGGCTTCCTCCTTGTCTCTCTCACGCTCTATATGATATTAAAGCCAAACAAAAATGGGAAAACACTCAATCTTAGACAAACAAAAAGGTTGATTCATAGCATGAAGAATAAAACTATCATGGACTCCTTAAGCAAAGAATGAGCTACAAGTAAGCATGCCAGCTATATAAAATTCTTACCAGATGTTGTCATAATGGTGGTCTTGTACCATGTAATAACCAATGTAATCTTTATAAAAAAACAGTTTCCAAGACCCTTTCAATATTGAGAATCTTTCCCCCAACAAGATAATTATAAGCTTTCTCCAGAGGGGAAAAGTCAACTTAAGAAACAAAACTTCAATTTCTTGGGCTTCTTAAATTCTTCCCCCATTTCATTTGCAAACAAGGATGCATCTAGATTTGACTTAGAAGAAAGCAACTTTGGAGTCTAACAAGCTAAGAGGACAATAGTGATGAAAATAAAAGTCATATGTTTATAACTCTAATGAAAATTGTAAAGCTTTCTTACCCAATCATCTTTAATCATGTTCTGAAATTCATGAAAGAAGCCCAATGCAAAACAATCAAGACCGATGGCTTTGTCCATCCAACCCAAATGTCCTATTTCTATTTTCATCCGCCTCAAAAGATCAATTTTGCCAGGCTTGACTAAACTCTTCAAGCAATAACATTTAAATCTTTAATACAATTCTCATCTAGAAGATCCAATTTTTCCTTGTTTTCTAAGAAGTCATTCTATGAATTATTCACAACTCGATGGTTGGTGCTAGAGGATCAATCGCACGCCGACTAAGAGAAACATGAATGGCAAAGTTCCCTAATCTTCAGGAGGATCAAATCTCCCCCCACTAATTTGCATTCAGATTCTGCATGCCCGCCCGGCCGCCTATACTCACCCTCCCTTAACTTTATAATCCTCTCATTCTTTTCTCTCTCTATTACTGTCAAGGCACAACCCAAGAAAGGTGGTGATGAAAATAAAGGCATGTTTATTTTCAAAACTAAGAAATTCTATATTTATCTCATTTTTGTATGCTAAGTTTATTTAATACTTTATCGATCTGGTCTTCACTTTTATTTAATACGAGGGAGGTGTTGAAAGTTTCCTTGACCTTGCTCTTGCTCTTGCTGCTGAATATTATATTTGAGATACTATGACGGTGACATCATCAATCAAATCCTTAATATTTAATATTTTTGGAGGGAACTTGGGATGAATTTGGATTTACGTGTGGGAGGAAAGTGAGAGTGAGCCAGATTTGTCACTATTTGTCTCACTAAAATGAGTTGGGCAAGGATTGAAGTCGGTTTTAATTAAGGGTGAGACAAGGATTGAAGTCTGTTTTAACATACTATTATCTTGTCGTCCGTTCGCACTTCAATTATAAATCCTTTTTCCACTAATCGACAAATTTTCACTTTCGGCATCCAAGTCCAAAATAACAACTACCCAAATAATCTTTTTATAGAATATAATCAACCGAAAAAAAAAGAAGGTTTCTATAAGATTTTTTTTTTTTGGAAAAAATCAATCTTGGTCGGATGATTCCGGCATTCTCGATAATATATGAACCGCAATCGCTTTCAAAACCCACCGGCAAATCCACGCCCAGTTCGCGCGGTGATGATACCACATCCACCGAGATCCCGCGCCGCGGCGGAAACCACGCAAATTCTTCCGCCTTGAGCGGCAAGTTGCTCTGCTCCTTTTAGCCTCTTCGATTGTATAAGCTCTTCCCAAACATCGTTCTTCGCAATGTACTTGCTGAGAGCACTTTTTGCCTCGTCCACCGCGTACATCACTTCCTTATCCATTGCGGCCACCGGTCCTCGCCACCCTTATAACATCCCATCCGGCATGTTGTTCCACTCATTGTTCTCCACGTCGTATATAATTCCTTCCTTCGCCGCATTCCCGTTCACGTTCACCATACAGATCTTCCCTCTCCATCCCACCGCATCGGTTGCGTCTCTGCTAAATCGTCTGTCCTTCAGACCCGTTTTCTTCTCCCATATGTCGCCGAATTTCCCATTTAAATCCCATTTCTCAAGCGATCGAGCGACATCAATTGAGAATTGCGTCCCGATTCCGCTAGCTACGTAGATCGAGCCGTGAGCAGCACCTAGGGCACACTGTAACATCCCAATTTTCTTAAGCGTTTTCAAATAGTTTTATCAGAGTAGAGCATTGGAATAATTTAAAAGAGCGAGTATCTGATAAACTTTCACTGTTGGTGTATCTGGTTGCTTTACAGCGGTACATTTATTCGAATATTCAAAAATACGCTAATACATATCCAAAAAGAAATTCTCCGGCTGGGTCTTCACTGGTGCTGCTTGCCCTTGTCCTCGGTCCTGATCCCTCCGGATCCTGAGGCTATAGCAGGAGCTGAGGTTCAATGCCCATTGAACCTCAGGTAACGGTTAACCTCATGCTTAAATATGACAGTATATGTATGACAGATATTCATGGCGTTTCAGCAACAATCATTACATAAGCACATAGCAGATGTATCCCAACCGTACATAAGCACATAGCAGATGTATCCCAACAGTATACGAGCACACAGCAGATGTATCCCAATAGTACACGAGCACACAGCAGATGTATCCCAATAGTACATAAGCACACAGCAGATGTATCCCATAAGCACACAGCAGATGTAGAGTTATCTATCACATATAAGCATACAATAAGCATCGATCTGAGTTAGTGTTACAGTACGCGAACGTACCTTTGTCCGTTCGGATTTTGGTACGTCTATCAACTCGATATGTTCCCGGATTCTCTCGGATATCCTATCATAATATTTTCGCATTATTCTTTTACAAATAATATCCTAAGAGATATCTTAGCCACTAATGACCATTTCACTCCTGGTGAGTTCATTTTCCAATTTATTCCTTTAAAATTTCGTAAAAACGCTACTTTCAGCATTTCAGGCAGAATTTCCGCTAACTTTGAAAATTCATAATTAATTCTAGAACAATCGAAACGAGGATCCGTAAAATTCCCAGAATACTTAGGATGTCTATTTTCAAGAAAAATACTTTTATATACCCATAATTTATGAAAAATTCCCAGTTTTCATTTTTCCCAACGTTGCCCAGAATTTGGCCCAGAAAAATAGCCTAACTTCAACAGGTTGTATCTCTTTGTACAGGAATCAAAATGCTATATATTATATATATTCGGAAAGCCCTACATATCTACTTTACTTGTGGAAATTTTTGTGATTTATAGGCTTCATTTTCAACATAAAATATTAGCATTTCTATTGCTGTTTGCCCAGAAATTTTACCGAAAATTTCGCGTAACTTCGCTACTTTGATCTTCAACTTCCAAGAATTTTGCTCCACAATATTTTCCACCATAATTTCGAAATAAAGAAACTTTTAATCATAAAAACGTGAAATCAAAACTTCTTGGAAGATTTAAAGATCAAACTAACCTTTATACTAAGAACTACTAAGAACAACTAAGAACTATAAAACTAAAGACTAGAAATTAAAAACAAGCTTACCTCTTGAAGACTCTTGCTATTCCCTCCTCCTTCTTGCTTCACTCCACTCTTGCCTAGAATGGTTTTTGGTGTCAAGAGAATGAAGAGGGAAGCCCTCTATTTATAGGGAAATGGTATGGCATTTTGGTAATTTTCTTAAACCTAACTCATCTTGCAAGTTGGCCATTGGATCTAAACTTAGTAAAGAAGTTTTAATCTCATCCATCCATTGTGTTTAGAAAACCCTAGCTTAATCAACAAGTTTTAAAACTTAACCTCTAAGTTTTGCTTTTTGAGAATTAATTTACTTTAATGAAATCTATTTTTGGTTGCTGATCAATCACTAATACTTTTAAATTCTCGAGTATGCTTTTTGATTAGTAGTTGGATATCCAGATTTATGGTTTAATTAGATTCCCCTGATTGTACTAAGCTTATTCTTCAACGTTTGCAAAAATAGCCTTTACTAGGCTTACTTTCGAGGTTAAATTATGTGGGTTCAAGATAAGTCCTTATATTTTCTCTAGGGTTCCTACTTCTTCGAACTATTTAAATTTGTATAAATTCTCACTTTATTTGTTGTTTTGAGTTTTTACTTTTGTGTACATCGATATTTACTTGGATTTCAAACCATTATCCAATTTACTCTAGGATTTCAAACTTTATTAAATTTGCTTTAATTTTTTTCTTTCTCTCACACACTAGACTCACAACCCTCACAACATTTGCACACACACACACACTCACACCACTCTCTCTCTTACTTGCACACACACACATACACAACTCTTTTCTCATTGGTGGATTTTATTTCACAATGATTCCACTTTATGAAATTGAATTAAGGCCTTAAGATTTAACTTTACTAGATTAAATCCAAACCTTTAATTTGTGTTAATCTCTTATTGGTCCAATTAATTTCATGAGGATTAAGAATATTTTCTTGATTTATCATTGGTCAATTCAATTTCATAAGGATTTGGCTTTATAAGGCTTAATTAAGCCTTTGGATTTAGTTCTATTAAATTTAATCTTAGCCTTCCATAACTAATCTTAATTAACATCCCTAATAAAGTAGTTAAGTGTAATTGTCAAAATATGATTGGTTCTAAGATTAATTAGAAACCACTTCCATGCTAATTCTAGTCCTTCACTAGCCCTTGTTTCTTAATTAAAGTAATACATCCTTAATTATGCTTTTAACATATGCCACTAAATTAATTGTGAATGTTTATGAAAATAATTCAATTAACATAGATTGAATTATCCACTAATTGTTGGCAATTTTCTCTAATTGGTTTAATTATTTCCTCACAACTTTTTAGCTTTTCATGGCCATTTATGCACCATGTATTAATTCAATAATTATAGAGCAACATTTAGGAGTTAGTTTTGGTCCTAATTATAAGATAACATTCTAATTTTTGTCAATTTCTTCCTAAAATACCATAATTTTATTCTCTCAAGTGTGTTTAGTTTTTAGTGAGTATATGTATATGGATGTGTAGACTCTTCCAATCAAATGAAACTTTTAAATATATATATATATATATATATATACAGTGTGTGTGTGTGCATATATATGTGTGTAGATATATGTATATATAGCAATATCATTATTTCAATTAGATAGCGTGTGGAAATGAGAATTTTATATTTGAGAGGTATGTGGCAGAAGCTATTAATTCACTTTTAGTTATGTCATTTTAAATTTATAGAAGTGCATTTTAGAAAAATGAGTAAAATTAATTAATTTAACTGTTTTCCTTAATCTCTACAAAATCAGTTAAATATGTCCTAGTGAAGGGAGGAAGTATATGATAGTCTAGCTTTAGGAATCAGATCTTACAATATATATACCTTCGCTTTCTCTCTTCTTTGTCCGTCGCTCTTTGGGTCGTCGTGTCTCCGTCGCCAGCAGTGAGGTCTCCGTCGCTGCTCATCCTAGCCAAGCCTTCGTTGCCATTTAAAAAGTAGCAACTGGTGAGAAAAAACCCAGCGACGTAAGACGTTAGGTACATTTTTCATCCTCTGTTCTCTCTTCTCTTCCTTGCAATTCATGACCTTACTCCTTAGTTTGTCATGACTTCGATTTTGTCCTGCGGCTTTTGCGAATGTGGGTATTAGGTTTGTGTTCTGGGTCTGTTTCCACTTTCTCAAGAAAAAGGTGATTTTGTGTTCTTGTCAAGGAGGAATTTTAGTGCGTCAATATTGTCCTCAATTCCATTTTAGATTATGGGTCTGTTGTGATTTCTGTCTGCAATTCACAGGTCAGTTTTTCTTCATTTTTTCAAAACTTCTTTAATATCCGGAATTTTGTGACTAGAAGATTTGGAAGATAAACAGGCTGCTAAGCAAATGATGAAGATTTTGAAGCAGATGAAAGACCAGTGAAAAAGAAAAACTCAAATGTTTGGGATCATTATGAGAAGGTACAAATAGACAAAACTACAGGAGAACACAAAGCCAAGTGTAAGTAGTGCCCAAGAGAAATTCTTTGCCATCATACCAAACAAGAGATTTCTGGATTGGGATTGGGATCCTCTCAGTATCTCTTCTTTCACTAGCTTTAAATTCGGACCATCCAATATTTGATCTAAACTTTCTCTAAACGTTTGAATCAAATATTAAAGAGACACTTACAAAATTGTAAAAGTAATATCCGAACAAAGAAAATAAGTTGAACCAATCTTTTTTTACGACCTCTCTGATAGGGTTATGGGTCATCTAATACCGTGACTTCTCATTTATTTAGTCAAGAGCGATGGGGACCAGGGGTTGCAAAATACATAAATTGGAGGAGAGGCCATTTCGAACTGTGGAAAGTTTTGGTTTTGAGCGATGCAAAATTCCTGATTTTGTCTAAATATATTTATAATTGTTTGTAGAAAAATGTCTTAAAAATTTAAATTATAAATATAAATTATTTATATAACCTCCCAAACTTATATAATTTATATACAGTATAATAAACAGAAATATGTGTTTGATATATTTTTATTGATTTAAAATAAATAAATAAATGAGTCTCAGTAAATATGATGGAAAAGTTAAATAAAGAATTTATAAGGTAATAAGATTTAATAAATTTTATAATATATTAAAAAGTTCAAAAATATATGTATTGGAATATATTTTTTGGTTGTATCAAAAATAATTTTTAAAATTATGATTGTTCAAATAATTATATTGCAAACCTCAATCCAAAGAAGCATTTAGTAATGCGCTCAGGAAATGAATTTTATATTCTTACAAAACAACTGCTTCTATTGAGTGCTTAATTTAACCTGAAATACTCCTCCTTAATTGCTAAAACACACGCATATTGATTGAATGCTTAATTGCCAAAACATATTAAATGCCAAAGATGCGCATATTAATGCTTAATTAGGGTATATGAGTTTTCACGCAAATTCAAGACAGTAAAGACTTTGTTCTTTTGACTTCAAGTTAGTCCAAATTATCTTGTGAACGTGAAAACAAATGCATATTAAATGCTTAATTTAACATGAAAACACGCACATATTAAATGCGATCTTCTTGTGAAAACATGTGAGAAGACTCTATTTTCTAATTATGCCGTTTAAGGAAAAAAGTTAAAATAGTTAAAAGTTTGTTTTCTAAAATTGACCTTATTCATGCGGTTTGGGTTTCGTCTTGTTACTTTCAACACAAGTGTCTACCTAAGGGATCTAGTGGGATTTTAGACCACTAGACCAACGTTGCTCTGTTCTTCAATTTGGTTAGTTTTCTGTTTTCTTCTCACATGTTTTCAAAACAAGATCGCAGTAACAGTAAAGATGTTCATAACAAAGGTCAAAGATGCTGGAGGTGCTGTTGTTTCTGCAATAAGGTAAAATACTCTGTCTCTGACTTCTTTTTCTTTAAGGATTTCAGCTTATTGTTGATTTTGTGTAGGACCATTGAGCCTGATATCCTCAAAACCTTACTAGTAATATTCCACAATTGGTTCACTTGGTTGAGTTGGTTCGTTGGTTCACCTTTCCCCTTGAAGTTGACAAGTAAAGGGAAGGCTTTCTTCTCTGAAAACTAGTCTGTTCTTATGGCTCTGTTTCTCCTCAAATTCCTTTCACCTTTGACGTCGTTTTTGGCAACTTTGTCTCAAATGCATAAGAGAAACATAGTTTCACACCACCTCATTTTCCTGTTCGAGAGTGGAGCTTCTCTTTTAGTAGTTGTAATAATTTCGAGGTCTTTTCTGTGGATCTCTGTTACCTCGTGGCTCTGTATTTTTGTACTGTTTGGTTATTGTTGTGATCCAGAGCTCAAAGAACAGATCTTAAATATCATGAGATGGTTTGTGAATCAAAACCATGAAGCTCCGTCCCTACACAATTATCACAGAAGCCGCCACTGCTGAACAAACTAAACATGATTCTTGTTTTTGTCAAGGAAATTAAAACCTTGTAAATTTTCCACACCGAAGAAATAAGTATTAGATTGTCAAATTGTCTTGTATTTCATATTTTTATCTTTAACATTAGTAAAAAAGAAAATTACTTTCTACATTTGTCACGCCCGAAAACTAAGAGGTGACCTGCACGGAATATGAGTGGATTCACATTCCTTAAGCCTTAAACTAGTAAATTAGACTTCCCAACAATTCTACAATGATCCAAATTTTTATTACACTTACAGGGCTTCGCTCCATATAGCATAAAAAATATACATATATTCCAAATTACCAGGGAAAATAGGGATCCTTCCTATAGGTTATGTGGAGCTTCTAGAATAGGATTTTCAAACATGATACCAAAGCTTGAGTTTACATCACCATAGAGACTGATCCACACAATTCTTCAACTTCAATTAGGCAAGAAGTACTGAGTCAGCTACACCATCTGAGACCAAAAAAATATTTTTCTGGTGAATAACGTCCCATCAATAGAAATAAATATAATACTGAAAGAAATTATTTAGATAGACTTAACCTTGAATTATAAAATCATGATAATAAATTTTCAACTTCTAAACGGAGGCATAAATGGAAACCATGAAAGTTTATAATAGAGGTAAAGGTTAATTTCAACTCCCAACTATGAAATCATAAACATAAATCTATATAAAAGTTTATTAATAAGCATAATTAAAGATGTATAAAAGATCATTAAATGAATAATACCAAGTGTGTGATAAAACATTTTTTTCCCTTTCAAAATCAGTTTATAAATAAGTCACAAGTTCTAACTTCTCATGGGACTTCAACAGAACGGATAACAAGCGTGGACAGTGGGTAAATAACCAAGCGCAGCATGAAGCCACGAGAACAAGCATGGACACACAGTCCACGAGAGTAAGTAACCAAGTGTGGATCGAAGCCACGAAACAAGCACAGTACAAAACCCACGAATAACAAGCGTGAGAACGAATCCCACGAATATCAAGCATGAGTACTCGTACTCACGAATGTCAAGCGAGCTCGAGTTAACCATGGTGCACCAAAGACTAACAAGATCACTGTTAGTAACCGGTTTCCGTATTCAATCCCCTCAAAACAATTTCAAGCATGCATGGGGTCAATTTGTCAATAGCAAGCAAAGAGCTTTTAGTCTAATGATGAGAATTCAAAAAGAATATTTTGTAAAGACCCCAAAGCATGAGAGTTTACAAAGTCTCAAAACATTTTCTTCCAATTCCATCGGTTGAAAGTCTTTTCATATAATAGTAACTTGCATAAGGGAATTTTAAATATAAGACCGTCACAATAACAAAGTTTACAAAGAATATCTCGAGAAATTTTTCTTATCAATTATTTGCATAAAAATTCATAAATGATAAAATGTTATGGAACTAGTAACCTTGAATAAAATCATCATTTCATTTAAACATGTAAATAACAATAAGGCATTAATATAGTTTCAGCAAAACTATCATGAGGAAATTAGTACTTAAGAAAGTTGATAATTTAAAAAAAAAAATATAGCAAGTAAAACATCATTTATAAAAATTATAATGGGGCGCTATTCACTCACCTCGTGTGCTCTTAACTATACAACTTACTCCTATATCCCCCTTCCGACTCGGTCCTCCTTATTTCCTAGTGAACAAAATAAATCCATTATTATTCCACATATAATTATAACTTTATATAAAACATTCCTGATAATTCATTCAATAAGATTCTTTATTCTAACATCGCATACTCCATCCATAGTTTAGTTTATCAAAAACAAAAGGTTTCTATTAGCGAGTTCATAAAACCAAATTCTTCTATATGCAAAGGCATCCACTTGGTTCATATATCTATTACCGTAACCAATATCTTCATGATCTAACTTAACCTTATATTTTTTTGTTTAAATAATTTAACCATCAAATCTGAAATAGTTAGCCCAACCATCAAATAGAACGAATATCATTAGTTTCCCTACAATCTTTCCACACCATTTTATAACACACCTTTCAAATTTTGCCTTTAAATTAAATTTAAATCATAATTAATCTGCGAAAGAATCCAAATTATTCACCACTATCAAAATACTAACAACACACATATCCAAATGAACCTCTTCCTTTAGAACATTTTATCAAACACCTTGTGGGCACTCAACATTGCTCATACAACACACCCAAATTCATAAACTATAGACAAGTAACATACTCCCAAACATCAATAAAGGCTCTTAAGATTTCAAAACAACCAATTTCTCAATAGACTTATTATCAACATCTTTTTCCTTTTTCAATAAAAATCCTAATTTAATAATTTCAATTTACAACGACCACAAAGGGAAAGAAACGATTCAAGATTTCAAGCATATCACACACATGTAAGACAATGAATAATGAAGGGAAAAAAATAAAAATAATAATAGCAAACTCACATTAACAGCGAATGGACCATGGACAAAAAGAAAAGAACGTCTGCACCAATTCGTGATGGACCAAAGCAGAGGAAAGGATGTTTTGTGGTAGAGGAAATAGAAGCAGCAAACTCGGTTTACTCCCAAACCACCACGACACACCAAATAGAGAAAGGGGAAAATTGACTAGTGTTGAAGAACACACTTGGAATCTATCATCAGCTACACGCCACATCGTCAGAGAGGCGAAAGAGTAGAAGGAAAGAGATCAAAAGCTACTCCAATGTTTAGAGTATATGATCGGATTAAAGCTTCTAGAATTCTCTGCCCTTGTGCTCAGCCTCCACCGACATCAAAGTGAAGGAATGTGGGAGCAATGGAAAAAAATCTAACTGATATGTTTTAGGGAGAATTACACACAGGTCTCAAGGAAGACACATATTTACATTTAGGTCCCATGAAATGACAAAATTACGAAGTCCCTAGGGACTTCGTAATGTATTTGTAAACATCAAATTACTTTTTTGCCCATTCAGCATAAAAAACGCCTAAACTGAATCAGTCTCTCATTCTGAGCAAAAAAAAAAAAAAAGTCTCTCATCTCCCATTCGACTGAGCCATCAACCTTCGAGCGAGCTCTTCACCGGCGTTCCACCGAGAGATCTGCATCTGTCATTATTTGTTCGTCGCCGGCGGATTGTGCGAGACTCCTAGGCAAAGCTCAAAGCGTGAAAAGTACATCATATTTTTGTTGAATAATCTTTCCCCTTCGTTGTATGTTCTTTGCAACACTTGTTCCTGTACATTTCCTTCAAGTCCACAATATCCACACGAAGTTCCTCCCGGCTAGGCGCATACATTCAACTACTTTTAGATATACGGCATCCATTTGATGTGATGATGGAACATTGAATAAAAAGTTCTAGGGTTTCATGTTATTGGCTAGGGTTAATTACATTTTGCTTTCTGTTTTTGGGAAGGAAACAGAGGGACTACTCTTGTTTTCACTAGTTTGTGGTTGATGTGATGATGGAACATTCAATAAAAAGTTCTGATAGGATTCAATAAAGTTGTTGTTAAAACAACAATTGTATGTTGTAAATATAGAATTTATTGTTGTAAATCGCCTCTCGAACTCAAGATTTGAAAAAATCCAGGTTGTAAAAACTTGTTGTTAAAACAGCAATTGTTTGTTGTAAATATAGAATTCATTGTTGTAAATCGCCTCTGGAACTCAAGATTTGAAAAAATCTAGATTGTAAAAACTTGTTGTTAAAACAGCAATTGTATGTTGTAAATATAGAATTTATTGTTGTAAATCGCCTCTGGAACTCAAGATTTGAAAAAATCCAGGTTATAAAAACTTGTTGTTAAAATACAATTATGTGTTGCAAATATGGAATTTATTGTTGTAAATCGCCTGGGAACTCAAGATTTGAAAAAATCCAGGTTGTAAAAACTTGTTGTTAAAACAACAATTGTGTGTTGTAAATATAGAATTTATTGTTGTAAATCATCTCGGAACTCGAGAAATCACAAAATCTAGAGGCGATTTACAACAATAAATTCTATATTTGCAACACACAATTGCTGTTTTAACAACAAGTTTTTACAACCTGGATTTTGTGATTTATGAGTTCCAAAGAAGATTTACAACAATAAATTCTATATTTACAACACACAATTGCTGTTTTAACAACAAGTTTTTACAACCTGGATTTTTTCAAATCTTGAGTTCCAGAGGCGATTTACAACAATAAATTCTATATTTGCAACAAACAATTGCTGTTTTAACAACAAGTTTTTATAACCTGTATTTTTTCAAATCTTGAGTTCCAAAGGCGATTTACAACAATAAATTCTATATTTACAATGCACAATTGTCGCTTTTAACAACAAGTTTTTACAACCTGGATTTTTTCAAATCTTGAGTTCCGAGGCGATTTACAACAATAAATTCTATATTTACAACAAACAATTGCTGTTTTAACAAAAAGTTTTTACAACCTGGATTTTTTCAAATCTTGAGTTCCGGGCGATTTACAACAATAAATTCTATATTTACAACATAAAATTGCTGTTTTAACAATAACTTCATTGAATCCTATCGAACTTTTTATTGAATGTTCCATCATCACATCAACCACAAACCAAGAAAACAGAGTAGTCCCTCTATTTCCTTCCCAAAAAACAGAGCAAAATGTAATTAACCCTAGCCAATAACATGAAACCCTAGAACTTTTTATTCAACGTTCCATCATCACATCAAATGGATGTTGTATATCTAAAAGTAGTTGAATGTATGCGCCTAGCTTGAGGAACTTCGTGGATATTGTGGACTTGAAGGAAATGTACAATAGGGGAACAAGTGTTGCAAAGAACATACAACGAAGGGGAAGGATTATTCAACGAAAATATGACAGCTTCACAGTCTGAGCTTTGTCTAGGAGTCTCGCACAATCCCACCGGCGACGAACAAATAATGACAGATGCAGATCTCTCGGTGGAACGCCGGTGAAGAGCTCGCTCGAAGGTTGATGGCTCGGTCGAATGGGAGATGAGAGACTATTTTTTTTTTTTTTGCTCAGAATGAGAGACTGATTCAGTTAGGTGTTTTTTATGCTGAATGGGAAAAAAAGTAATTTGATGTTTACAAATAATTACACAGAAGTCCCTAGGGACTTCTATGTAATTTTGTCATTTCATGGGACCAAAATGTAAATATGTGTCTTCCTTGGGACTTCGTGTGTAATTCTCCCTTTTTTTCCCTTTCTTTTAATTATTGAAAGAAGGGCATTATAGTAACTTTGAAGGTTAAAATAAAATAAATTACTCCTTTGACATATAGAAAATTTGAAGCCCAACATGGGAGGCTTTACTAAGTTTAAATATAACAATAAGGCATTACTTGTGATTATTCCTTATTGTTTTCAATTTCTTTTTTTTTTTTTTTGAAAAAAAGAAAAAAATTTGCTAAGATTTGAACTCAAAACGTAAAGGACAAACAAGGACCTCAATGGCATGAAGTCGCTAGCTTCACTTTGTTACCAAACTACAATAAATAATTCAAGTATCAAAATTTATTGTTGTTGTTGTTGTTGTTGTTGTTATTATTCAGGGCTATTACAACATTAGCTAAAATACACTTTCTATCGTTGGTTAATTAGTTTGGGTTAAGGAGCAATTTTACTAATAAACTATTGGCCCAGGAGCACCCAACACAATAAACTATTATCTGGACCTTAAATGCTAAAAGACTTTTTAAAAGCTAAAGTTAGCACAAAACCATTACTTTATGAATTAACTCCGTTAGTGAGTCTGCATTTGGGGAAATAAAATGAGTTAAAATAAAAAGAAAAATGCAGAGTGGTAGGAGGGTGAAAGGAGACTGAAAAACGTGGCTGCAAAATAATTGAAAACTTCAGCTCAAGAAGAAAAATGTGAAGGGCTCGTTCTGTTTCTGAAAGAAGAAAAATAGGTCCGAAATCGAGAGTGTGTTTGAGCGAAACCCATAATCGTCGATGGGATCATCGTAGGGCTTCAATGGCGTCATCTACATCATCTTCAACGGAGTTCCGTCATCTGAGATATCAGATGGCGGAGGGTGTGGTTGGCAACAAGGTCGGAGGAGTCTGATATGGAGAGGGGTAGTTTGGTAACTGGGCAAGTGTTATTTTTGCCGGAGAAGAGCGATTTCTCGATGCTCTCTCTATCGTAGGTGATCCCGGAGGTGACAGTGATCGGATCCTT
Organism: Acacia acuminata; assembly: GCA_019022655.1. NCBI lineage: Eukaryota > Viridiplantae > Streptophyta > Magnoliopsida > Fabales > Fabaceae > Acacia > Acacia acuminata. The sequence goes on along the minus strand of JAFJYI010000441.1, from coordinate 21,396 downwards.
CATGATTCACAAAAAGAAGGTAGGAACTTCAATCAGCTCAAATTTAACTTCTCATAACGATTCAAACCTTAAAAAAAAAATGATCAACGAGTAAAGTTGAATCATTTTGAATTTGTCGGGTCTTTGAGGTTTGAGGGGTTTGATTGAAATGTGAATGAAATTAGAAGGGAAAAAGAGGGATTTAAGGGGGGGAAAAAGGGGAAACAAGTTGATTTTGAATACCTTGATGTCTCTTATTCCTTTGGAGTTCAGAGCTCTGGGGAGAGTTCTCATGGCAGGGATGAGAAGCTTGATGGTGTTCCAATCACTCCAATGGAGAACTTTGCTGCCAACGAGGATGTACTTGATTTTAGTTTGAGGGTGGAACGGTTTGATGTGAGCAATGACCCACTTGGCGAGCGGAATCTAAGTTGGTTAGAGTCGGAATGTCTCGTTAGGGGCTGTGATGGTGACAAAGATGCCACTTCCGGTGAAGGCTTGCAGGATTTGAGGGCTCACATCGAAGATCTTAACACTGTCGATAGTTGTCTTAGTCTCTAGGAAATTCGCCACCACTTGCGGCGACAGAAGGTTGTCTCCAAGGGTGCCCTAGTTGACGCCGATGGAGGAGACGGAGGTAGCGAGGTGGAGGAGAAAGATGAAGAAGGCAGCTGAGATTAGAGATGAAGTAGCCATGGTTCTAGTATGTTCTTGTCAAGGCTCACGCCATGTATGCATTTTAGTATGTATTCTAACTCATTTTATTTCCCTCAGTTCAGGCCACGAATGGACGTTGCTTATAAAGAAACGGTTTTGTGCTAACTTTAGCTTTTAAAAAGTCTTTTGGCATTTAAGGTCCAGATAATTTTTATTGTGTTGGGTGCACTTGGGCCAATAGTTTATTAGTAAAATTGCTCCTTAACCCAATTAGTTTTAATAGACGTAAAAAGTGATGTATAATTCTCAATATCTTGAAAAATAAATTAGTGTGTGTTTTATGTTTGAATGTTGTGGAAATTTGCGTTCATTTTCTTGACGAAATATGTTTCATATTTTCATTTCTCATATCCTCAAATTTTAATATAGGACAACTATTATGGATTTTAGGAAGTTTGCAACATATAGCAACCAACAATTTTCTTATGATCTTGGTGTTTTGTGTTGCGAACCACAACTAGTATAAAGGTTATGCTTGTTTGGACTAGTGGGAGCAAAAATGAATATGATATATGTTTGGATAAATTCTTATGAAAAATTAAGTTTCACATAATGTTATTTAAATAATATATTAAAAAGTCAGTTTTAAATGTTTAAAGTTTGATAAAAATCTAAAAGAATTGCAATTGCTATATCAAGGCACCTAAACAAAGGCAGCTTTGAGCTTTCTCGTTTATGGGAATATCTCAATTATAATGAATTTTATTCGATGCCGCAATGAATGGGATATCATGCCGTTTGACGAGTTGGTTCCTTTCATGTTATTTTTCTTATTTTCTTCTCATAATCTCATATTTATTATTAAATTAAAATAATATATAGTTCGAGCAATAGGATATTGTCACTACCATTTTTTGTTACTACTAATGTTAGTACCACTTTTTCACCGTTAGAGCAGAATCTCAATAGGAGAGAGAAATGATAAAGGTTGATGAGATTCTCATCTAATGGTAAAAAAATGGTAGTGACAAAAAATGACATGGCAATATCCTATCCCATAGTTCGATTCACTCTTTTATAAAATTATTTTTGTAAACGAAAATAAATAAATTCAAACTGTTGAAATATGATCTATACCATTTATAATTACAATCCATACAAAATGAATAAATTTTATATTTAGAAAATGTTATAATAATAATTTTATAAAGGGTTAAGTATCATTTTTGCTCCGTAGAGTTTTTGTTAGTAAATAGGTGTCCTAGAGACAATCGCTTTGATAGAGGAACACCTTTTTTATTTATTATTTTATAATTTATGTATTTGAATATATTTTATCTTTATCATATTTATGTCTTGCCTTTACGTTAAGGTTAATATGTGTTTAAAGATACAAATCCCTGGAATAGAACATGTGTTCACTTGAGGATCTATGATAGGGATCATGATTATGAGGACTCTAGGACACCGAATGTCTATTGCCTGAAACTTGTTCCTAGTCTTGAATCACCAAGAAAGGGCATTAGTGATCTCAATAAGACTAATACGACATCGTCTACTTGTATAGAGATGCAAGGTAGGGACCTCATGGAATACAAGCATGGTGATGCCTTAGCTGATGTCGTGGGTGGATTTATTGGAGAACAAATACCACCGAACAGACCCACCAAGAGACTCCACAAAGATTTGTATGAAGTATCATTGGATATAAAAAGTCTCTCAACATTTGGTAGTGTTGATCGTCTTAGACTTGAGGATGTCATCGAACACTGTGTCCTAGGGTCATACTTTGATTGTACAACTCTATCCGGAGAATGGGGAGAACAATGTACTTTTGGGTATGACTCGAATGCATGAGTGTAGATGAACATGCCGAAAGGATTCACAGTTTCCTACAACAGATGGGTCGTTCACTGGACCGGTAGGGCTTGGATGAATTCTAGTTGACTCAGAAATTTGTGCACAGTAAGTGATCATGAAGAGTCATGTTCCATCTTAAAGTCAATAGAAGAAGATTCATAGTTCTGTGAAAAAGCTATATTTAGTCAACCAAGAGATATGATACTCTATCTTTGCTCTCGATTAAATTTGAATGACATAGTCGGGGATGAAGCCGACACGGTATCCAAATTAGAAAATGTCGATCACTTGATCAACTCAATTAATTCGGGGCCACGAGCATTGCTAGTGTCTTATGTGGTTATTAGATAACTTAGGCTCATTAAAGGAGTTTGATTAGTCCAAGGTTAATTTATGTCGGTGATTAATTAGGCCTAAAGGGTCACACAGAAAGGTTATTCTTGATTGCTTAAAATTAGCAATCTTGGGCCAATAATTGCTATTGGGCTTTCTCGAAAGAATTGGTATATTTAGATTGGAGTTGGACTCCAAGCTCAATTTTTAAAATAGCGTCATACATGGTTATCTAGTGGGAAATTAATTTCTCTATTAATAAGCCCAAATATGTTAGAAGACCAAACGCGGTCTTAGGCCATTTTGAATTTTAAATTTGAGATTTAAATTTGAATTTTAAATTCAAGAGATTATATTATAGTAGTGAAGGAGCGAAAACAAGAAAACCAAATGAACCTTGATAAGAAAACAAGAATAGCAGGCAAGGAGAAATGAATATATAGTAGTGGAGGGGGTACTCAAGCCCCAATTTCAAAAATGCAGGAAGCACATTTGGCATATAGGAGTGTTTGATGATGCGGTTTTTCTGTATATACTCTATGTTGGTCTTAATTATAAGAGTTAGTTGACTTTTTTTTGGAGAGATTAAGGAAGATAAATAAGATATTTAATCATTTTATATGTTGTGTATCCTTAGATTATATATTAGTTTATTAGTTAAACTAAATAGTTTGAAGAAAAAAAAAATAAAAATAAAAATACTCTAAAGTAATTTAATTAGCTTCCTTAATCTCTCCAAAAGAGTCAACTAGCTTTTATAATTAGGATCGGAGGGAGTATTAATAGTACTCTCTTCGGTCCTAATTATAGGAACTATTTACCAGAATTTCAAGAGATTAAAGAGAAAAGTTAAATTAGTTAATTATAATTATTTTCCAAAAATACCGTGCTAACCATTGCAAATTACATAAATTTGTGTCAAATAGCAATTAATTTCTGCAGTGCTATACACATGGTTATCAAACTCGCGAGTTGACTCTCCGAGTTTACCGTTTTTACGTTTTTAGCTTGCAAAAACGAGTCGAGTTAGTGGTAAATTTGTACTAGTTGTAAACTTGGTTAAACTCATGAGTTTATACACCGATTTTACCGTTTTTACGTTTATAGATTACAAAACCATGTTAACTTACTCTTAAACTCGTGTTAACTTTTTGAATTTGATCATACTCAATAGCTCTATATAGAAATTTTATAGAAATTTCTTCCTTAAATATGATAAATGATGAATGTTGATGGATTTAATTTCAATTGTTTGGATTTAAAATATATTTAAATCAAATTATTGTCATTTTTATATTTTAATTATTTAATTATACACTAGTAATATCCATTGAATAATAAAAGTAAACTCTTACGAGTTTACGATTCGAGTTCACAATAAGAGTTCACATCACCGTCATGAGTCTACTTAAACTCGTGAGTTTGACAACCTTGGCTATACATACGACGCAATTTACAAGATATACAAAGATTATTTTTTGTCTCTCGCACATAAAAATTATAATGTAAAAATTAGTTATTTATTTTATATATTAAAAAAAACTTTGGGCGAGTGTATGACGTGTTTATTCAAATTTTAAAGACAAAAATTATTAGGTTGCAGTATTTCCGAATTTTGATAAACTAAATTTATAATTTCATTGTATGTATCACAACCTTTCTTACCTCCAGGTCCCACGACCACCACCATTTTGTTGTATTAGGTTCAATATCCACCACCTATTTTTTTCCTATACGTCTCACACCCTTATTCTTAAATGCAGCCCTACATTCCCTTAATGATACGAAAATAAAAAAATTAATTACATTTTATTTATTTTTTGAAAAAAAAGGCTTGAGTACCGACAATAATTACAAGTACATTAGACAGATGAGATAAGATTTTAGATATATGCATGATCGAAAGTGGAGTCTTGAAGTGGGTCAGGGCAACACTTAGTATTAGTAGGGGTGATATGGAAAAAATATAACAAAAATTGCTCAAAATTATTTTACAAAAAATATATAATTAAGGTGTATATCATATTAATGAGTTGTAAACATTATTTACTATATAAAATATATAGGTGTATTATTAAATTATTATTGTATTTAATTATTATTAAGAAAGTATAAATAGGGGTAATATAGGAAAAACTTGACAAAAGTTAAAGCTTGTTCTTATAATTAGGACCAAAACTAACTTCAAAATGTGTTCCTCTAAGTAGAACTAGAGGGAGTACTACCTTTTCTACGCCCATATGGGCCACCCCAAGTTTAAAAAATACTCATAGTTCTTTGCATAATAATAATATTGGGCATCTTCCCATTTCATCCCTCATCACATTGTACTCTTATATTTTGACTATAAAATATTTTTTATTATTAAAATTATGAATATTTTCTATTTTAATCAAATTATATTTTTTAATTAATATCGGTCGACTTACTAACCCTTAACCCAAAGGCCCCTACGGTTCAATGACGGTCCGGTTTCAAAACTTAGGATATCTCTTATAAAAATAATTATTAATTTATTCATCTTATTTTTTTAATAGTATAATTCGATATCCCGTTCATGGCTTCCCCTTCTAATATAAGTGTCTTATCTCGGGATTCGAACTTAAGACCCAGAAAGATCTAGCAATGCCTTATACACTACAAAATTTCGTCAGTAATTGGATTTGCAACGGAAAAAGTGTGTCGGAAAAAAAAAGCCGTGAGAAAAGACATTACGGATGGAATTCCATCGGTAATTTCCATCGCAAATCGAATTACCGACGAATTCCGTAGGTAATTTCCAACAGATGTTTTTTGTCGGTAATTCCATCCCTAATCCGCCTTCTTTTTTTAATGGTAACGTCGAACAACTCCATCTGTTGGCTAATTTATTCATCTTCTTTTAACATCACCAATATATTTTTTCTTAAACCTTAATGTCCATTTAGAACACATAGTTTTAAAATTTAAATTATAAAAATGATGATAATAAGGAATTAAAATTTAGAGCATGTTTTAACATCACCGCTACTTATGCTAACGCCAATTCAAAGTAGGGAATTACCAAAGTTGATGGTGTCGGTATTTAGGTGTCCTAGAGACAATTTGTAAGGACAGATCAAGCACCATTTCTACGTTATAGTATTTCATTTTTAATAAATGAGCATATTTTATCTTTATCATATTGATGTCTCACCTTTATTTTAAGGTAAATATGTATTTGAAGATAAAAGCCCTAGGAATAGAACATGTGTTATTCTTGAGGATCAATGATATAGATCATGATCATGAGGACTCGAGAACACTGGATATCTATTGCCTAAAAATTGTTCCTAGTCTTGAATCACCAAGAAAGGGCATTGATGATCTCAATAAGACTAGCACGACATCGTCTACTTGTATAGGGATACAAGGTAGGGACCTCATGGAATACAGGCATGGAGATGTCTTAGCTGATGTCGTGGGTGGATATGTTGGAGAACATATAGCATCGAATTGACCCGCCGAGAGACTCCACAAAGATTCATTATAGAGAGTATCATTGGATATGTAAAGTCTCTCATAGTTTGGTAGTGCGGATCGTCTTGGACTTAAGGATGTCTTTGAACACTATGTCCTAAGGTTATACTTTGACTGTACAACTCTATCCACCTAAAAATGGGGAGAACAGTGTACTCTTTGGTGTAACTCGAATACATGAGTATAGATGGACATGCTGAGAGGACTCACAGTCCGCTACAAGAGCTTAGTCATTCACAAGACTGGTAGAGCTTGGATAGCTTCTAATTAACTCAGAAGCCTATGCGCATAGCAAGTGATAATGAAGAGTCATGATCCGTTATACAGTTAATATAAGAAGATTCCTAGTTCTGTGAAATAGCTACATTTAGTCAATTAAGAGAAATGATACTCTATCTTTGCTCTCGACTAAATGTGAATGACGATGTGAGGGATGATGCCTGCATGTTATCCAAATATAAAAGGTAAATCACTTGATTAACTCAATTAGTTCTAGGGCTGCAGAGCATTGCTAGTGTCTTATGAAGTCATTAAATAAATTGGGCCCGTTAAAGGGGTTTTTAATTGGTCCAAGTTTATTTATGTCAGTGACTATTTGTGCCTAATGGGTCACACATGAAAAGTTATTCCCGATTGTTTAAAATTAGCAAACTTGGGCCAATAACTGTTATTGGGCTTTATCAAGAGTAAAGGTGTATTTGGGTTGGAGTGGGACTCCAAGCCGAATGAGGAGAAAATGGCGTCATATATGGTGTCCCTAGTGGGAAATCAGTTTCTCCACAAAAAGGCCCAAATGTGTTGGAAGACCCAATGGGGTCTTAGGCCAAGTTGAATTTGGAATTCAAATTTGGAATTTAAATTCAAGAGGATAGGTTATGAAAGATAATTCTGAATTATCTAATATATATATATATATATATATTAAGATTCAATAATGATTGGATGAAGATAGGAGAAATAATAAGTTTGGATTGATTTAAAATGATTTTGAATTTTAGTTTAAGAGATGAATGTGATTCATCATCTTAAATCATTATTCGATTAAGATATAAATTTAATTCATTATGATTTCGATTTTCCAATTCAAGTTTGGATTAGGCCATTCTTGTGGGCACTTAAATTAAAGTTAGACTCTTATAAAGTGCTGATTTTTTTAGAGTCATTTTTATGCACGTTTTTTGAAGAAAAAAAGGGAAATAAATGTGATCCATCATCTTAAATTCAACCCATCAATCAAGATATGAATATGATTCATCATATTAAATTCAATCAACCAATTAAGATGTGAATTTAATGTGACTTGGTTGACAAGCAGTGGACTTATTACCTAAAACATCTTTCTTAGTGCATAAGCTAAAAATTCCTAAAGCAATTAGGTCAGGAATGTTTGGCCCACCAAGGCTATAAAAGGGGGAGGGTTGGACATTTTATGATGATCCTTATGCTCTCTAAATTTAGGTCTATACCAAAGGTTTAGAGAGGAAAAGGCACCATCCATAAAAGGGTAAGGTTCCAACCTTGTTCATCCTATTTTTAACCTAATCCTAAGAAACCATCACCTTCTTGAAAAGATCAAAACCCAAAGAAACCAAAACTCAACCTTGTCTTCTCCTAGCAAGTATTCAACGAGTGGGAGCTTTCAAGAGAAGGAGTTCTCATTGCAATCGGGGGATAGTCATGTGAATCAACGTTAGAGGACATCAAGAACCTTAAAGTCTTCGAGTGATCTTAGGTAAATCTAATCTCCAATAATCATTTTATCAAATTATCCTGAACCCCAATAGTTGTTTTAACGAGTAATCCTGAAACTCATGAGTATTATAAATTGTTATGAATTCTCATGAGTACCGTAAATAGTTACGGATTAATAGTTAATAACTATTTAGCGTAATTCGTTAAGGTTAATAATTCATGAGGACCGTAAGGAGTTACGGGTTTCCGCAATGATTAAACAAATTTTTTTGTTTTTAACCTCATGAAATTTTGCATGAAAGTCATGTAATAGACAAAATTAACCATAAGATGGGTGAAAACTATGAATGACCCCAACTACGCTCATCAAGCCTAGAACCATATGCCATTATAAAATTGAGAATTTGTCATTTCAATACTATATAAAATCCTCAAACCTCAAAACGTCTATCAAAATTTGTAAAAAATCTTATAGAGATCAAATTGAGATTTTAAAATGATAATGAATTTACCATTATGCCCTCTTTCTCTTTCTCTTTCTCTCTCCTCTTCCTCTCTTCCTCCCCGCCGCCTCCAAATTGCCTCTCTCTCCACGGTGGTGTTGGTCGTTAATTGTAGGGGAATACAACACTTTAAATTATTATTGAATTAAGATATGAATTTAATTTATTATGATTTGGATTTTTCAATTCAAGTTTGGATTCGGGCTTGCTTGTAAGCACTTAAATTAGGGTTAGACTCTTATAAAGTACTTGATTTTTGGTGTGCCCTTTTGATGGACGTTTTTTGAGGGAAAAAAGGGGAAATAAATGTGATCCATCATATTAAATTCAATGCAACAATCAAGATATGAACATGATTCATCATATTAAATTCAAACAATCAATCAAGATTAATGTGGCTTGGTTGAAAAGTAGTTGATCTATTACATAAAACCCTTTCTTTGTATAAGCTTAAAATTCCTAAGGGAAATTAAATGTGATCCATCATATTAAATTCAATGCAACAATCAAGATATGAACATGATTCATCATATTAAATTCAAACAATCAATCAAGATTAATGTGGCTTGGTTGAAAAGTAATTGATCTATTACATAAAACCCTTTCTTTGTATAAGTTGAAAATTTCTAAGGGAAAATAAATGTGATCCATCATATTAAATTCAATGCAACAATCAAGATATGAACATGATTCATTATATTAAATTCAAACAATCAATCAAGATGTGAATTTAATGTTTTTAGGTTGAAAAGTAGTTGATCTATTACATAAAACCCCTTTCTTTGTATAAGCTGAAAATTTCTAAGGCAATTAATGTTAGAAATTTTCAGCTCACCAAGGCTATAAAAGGGGGAGGGTTGGACCTTTTTTCGAACATCCTTATACTCTCTAAATTTTGGTCTTTATCAAAGGTTTAGAGAGGAAACCAATCTGTCACTTTGGGAGTATCATTTTTTTTTGGCCACTATATGGGCGTGTTTGATGACGGAAATGAAATGGCAAAAATAGTGGAGAAGGCAATGAAAGTAGACAGTGCGGATATGATACTTAATTACTAAAATTTAAGGGATTAATTTATGATCAACTTTCTTATCTATACGAGAATGTTAATTTAAGGGATATGATAGTTATTAATTTATGATAGATAAGAAAATTAATCATAAATTAAATGTTAATTTAAGGGATATGTGAAGAGGGTGAGGAAGCGCCATACGTAGAGTGGCCACGACTGAAATGCCAACAGTTCGGGTAAAATCGAGGACCCGTTTGGTAGAAAGAAGATTAGAGAAGGAAAGGGAAGACCCCAAAGTTCCCATGGATTTTGGGTGTTTGGTAGACAGAAAGTCCAGTCAGCATCTTCCGGTGAGTGCTCATCTTCCCTTATGTAATTGTTGCTTCTCTTTTTATCTTCCTTTCTACTTTATATATTATTCCAACGATTTTTTTTTCTTAACTTAAAATTCCATTTGAATCAATATTTCATTGAATAAAAAAGTTTATATTAACTTCCATATAATTATTTCTTACAATCACGAATAGAGTATACCATTTGATTCTTCCAACCCAAATTTTAGCTTCGTGGTCAAGTGCCCTGCTTGCCATTTGCCAATCAAATTTTACCAAGTTCAGTATGTTTCCCATACTTAAATATTTCCATACTTAATGTTGGCATTAAGATTTTGGTGAGAAAGGCGCTTAGGCGTAGAGTGGCCACTTTGAAATGCCAACAGTTGGAGAAATATTCAAGAGGGCGAGTGAAGATAACGGAACCCACTTCCATGTTAAGCGATGACATTGTTGTAGAACAAGAATACCGCATGGAAGAGGCCGCAGAAGAGTTCATAGAGAGGTTTTACAGAGATTTGAGGTTGCAAAAATGGTTGGATCACTGTTGCTGATCGATGTGTGTCGTTGTGTGTCCACCTGGCAGTTTGTAATTGGCCAGCCTCTTAAGGAAATACTCGTATGTATCTGAGGACTAGCTATATACTTATATAGTTATATATATGTATCCCCCTGCTCTTCTCACTGTATGTATCTGTGGTGTGTACGCATACAATCATACACTCGTATGTTAAAAAAATAATTACTAGAATTGAATGATGTAGCAAGTGAAAATGAAACAGCGTGGAGTAGCAGATGTAAAAGTAAATGCAAACATTTAAAAAAGTATAGGAAGAGATGGTTTTGAGGATATATGTGTTAAGTTTTTAGACATAAGACCATATATTCTATCAGAAACCCTACAAAATGAGAGAAGAGTAACTTAAGTTCAAAAACATGATATGCATATACCCTCATAACTTAAGTTCAAAAACATGATATGCATGGTTAAGATAACTGTTCATACCATTTGGCCCCTATATTATGAGGGTATATGCATATCATGTTTTTTGAACTTAAGTTACTCTCCTCTCATTTTGTAGGGTTTCTGATATAATATATGGTCTTATGTCTAAAAACCTAACGCATATATCCTCAAAACCAGCTCTTCCTATAATTTTTTAAACGTTTGCATTTACTTTTACATATGCTACTCCACTCTGTTTCATTTCCACTTGCTACATCATTCAATTCTAGTAATTATTTTTTTAACGTACGAGTGTATGACTGTATGCGTACACACCACGTGATACATACAAAGAGAAGAGATTGGAATTTACGGAGAGAAAGAGCGGGGGATACATATATATAACTATATAAGTATATAACTAGTCCTCGATACATATGAGTATTTCTTAAGAGCTCGGCCAATTACAAACCGCCAGTGGACACACAACCACACACATCGATCAGCAACAATGATCCAACCATTTTTGCAACCTCAAATCTCTGTAAAACCTCTCTATGAACTCTTCTGCGGCCTCTTCCACGCGGTATTCTTGTTCTACAACGACGTCATCGCTTAACATGGAAGTGGGTTCCGTTATCTTCACTCGCCCTCTTGAATATTTCCCCAACTGTTGGCATTTCAGCGGTGGCCACTCTACAGCTAAGCAGCCTCCTCACCAAAATCTTAATGCCAACATTAAGTATGGAAATATTTAAGTATGGGAAACGTCTTGAACTTGGTAAACTTTGATTGGCAAATGGCAAAGGTGGCACTTGACCACGAAGCTAAAATTTGGGTTGGAAGAATCAAATGGTATACTCTATTCTTGATTGTAAGAAATAATTATATGGAAGTTATATAAACTTTTTTATTCAACGAAATATTGATTTAAATGGAATTTTAAGTTAAGAAAAAAATCGTTGGAATAATTTATAAAGTAGAAAGGAAGATAAAAACAAGCAGAATTACATAAAATAATTAAAAAAAAAACTAATTTTTTATATGTAATAACTTCCCAACTTTACCCTTATTACATATACACACACTTTTTAAAAAATAACAGTCCACAAAATAGAAAACTACATTTTACTACAAACTAGGGCAATTCGGTTTCCTTTCGACGATAAAGGCCGCAAGTGATTCACAAGCGTTTGGGAGGAATATATTGCACACGCTTGTCTTCACAAATTTCCTGCAAAATAGTATAAAATGATCAAAATATATAAACATCAGCACACAACATTGCTTAACTCAAAGATTTAAGTAAAATAAATGAAAAAGAATATATTAGAAATTGAATTTCCAAATCTTTTAATACTACCAGGGTCCTGAATATAAGAACTGAAACAATAGGTTTTTCTTATTCTAAATATAAAATCTCAATTCACTTTGTCCTCTAAATTTATAATTTTTCCCCGAATATCTCTATTGGTTGCACATAGGAATGAGGTTTTCATTCGGGGTATGCATTATTAGAAAGGGTGTTTTAGACAAACCAACATATATTTATTACAAATAACTAAACTAATTTTCTTAGCATCGACAAATTAGTTCTCTAGCTTTTATATTAATAACGAAGGGAGTACCTCTCAAAATTTGTTATCTTTGCAATCTAAGGAAGAAACTAAGAAAGGATGATGTCGGCAACAACTTTAAACTTTGTTGTGCGGTGCGTGCCATGTCTAATATGGGTCAAATTTGTGTCCCGACCAACCAACCAACCAATCTCTACTTTTCTTTTAAGGAAAAAAAGAATGTCCGTGCTTTCGGTTTTCATAGAGTGGATGGTTTTTTCTCTCGTTTTGAGGACTCTAACAGGCCAAAAAACGAGGAATTTAGTGATCAATCAAGAAAAGATTTTTCACGTTAGTAAATAATTTGACCCACTGGTGATTTGTCAAGTCTTGTGCGAAAGAAGATAAAGTTTAACTAACCAATTATGCCATCAAGACATTAAAGGAAAATTACAAACTGCATTTCTTCCGGAAGAGCCTCTAAAAACGGCAAAGAGTGTAAACACCGGGACGAAATTTTCCGACAATATATTTTATAAATAACCTTAGGTTCCATCCCAAGCCTTAAGTGAGATACAAGAACTCAATTCGAGGCGAGAGATTTGTTTCAATTAATATACTTAGTGAGAATATTGAGTTAATGCTAACTTTGCACATAGATTGCATGCGAGTGCGACTATAATATCTCAACCTAATGTAGTTCTAATGTTTTGTCATGTATCATGCATATCTATTGAGGCAATTAAATGTAGGTCAAAATGACCACCTACAATTCCAACAAAAGAGGCTTCCTCCTTGTCTCTCTCACACCCTATATGATATTAAAGCCAAACAAAAATGGGAAAACACTCAATCTTAGACAAACAAAAAGGTTGATTCATAGCATGAAGAATAAAACTATCATGGACTCCCTTAAGTAGCAATGAGCTACAAGTAAGCATGCCGACCATATAAAATTCTTACCGAGATGTTGTCATAATGGTGGTCTTGTAAGAGATACACCATGTAATAACCAATGTAATCTTTATAAAAAACAGTTTCCAAGACCCTTTCATTATTGAGAATCTTTCCCCCAACAAGATAATGATAAGCTTTCTCCAGAGGGGAAAAGTCAACTTAAGAAACAAAACTTCAATTTCTTGGGATTCTTAAATTCTTCCCCATTTCATTTGCAAACAAGGATGCATCTAGATTTGACTTAGAAGAAAGCAACTTTGGAGTCTAACAAGCTAAGAGGACAACGATGATGAAAATAAAAGTCATATGTTTATAACTCTAATGAAAATTGTAAAGCTTTCTTACCCAATCATCTTTAATCATGTTACAAATTCATGAAAGAAGCCCAATGCAAAACAATCAAAACCTGATGGCTTTGTCCATCCAACCCAAATGTCCTATTTCTATTTTCATCCGCCTCAAAAGATCGGTTTGCTAGGCTTGGCTAAACTCTTGACAAGCAATAACATTTAAATCTTTAATACAATTCTCATCTAGAAGATCCAATTTTTCCTTGTTTTCTAGCGGTCATTCTATGAATTATTCACAACAACTGAGATCGTTGGTGCTAGAGGATCAACTACACGCCTAACTAAGAGAAACATGAATGGAAAAGTTCCCTAATCTTCGGGAGGATCAAATCTCCCCCACTAATTTGCATTCAGATTACGCATGCCCGCCCGGCCGCCTATACTCACCCTCCCTTAACTTTATAATCCTCTCATTCTTTTCTCTCTCTATTACTTGTCAAGGCACAACCCAAGAAAGGTGGTGATGTAAATAAAGGCATGTTTATTTTCAAAACTAAGAAATTCTATATTTATCTCATTTTTGTATGCTAAGTTTATTTAATACTGTCGATCTGGTCTTCACTTTTATTTAATACGAGGAGGTGTTGAAAGTTTCCTTGACCTTGCTCTTGCTCTTTTCTTGAATATTATATTTGAGATACTATGACGGTGACATCATCAATACATCCTTAATATTTAATATTTTTGGAGGGAACTTGGGATGAATTTGGATTTACGTGTGGGAGGAAAGTGAGAGTGAGCCAGATTTGTCACTATTTGTCTCACTAAAATGAGTTGGGCAAGGATTGAAGTCGGTTTTAATTAAGAGTGAGACAAGGATTGAAGTCTGTTTTAACATACTATTATCTTGTCGTCCGTTCGCACTTCAATTATAAATCATTTTTCCACTAATCGACAAATTTTCACTTTCAGCATCCAAGTCCAAAATAACAACTACCCAAATAATCTTTTTATAGAATATAATCAACCAGAAAAAAAAAAGGTTTCTATAAGAAATTTTTTTTTTTGGGAAAAATCAATCTTGGTCGGATGATTCCGGCATTCTCGATAATATATGAACCGCAACCGCTTCAAAACCCACCGGAAATCCACCGCCCGTCCTTCGCACCGGTGATGATACGACATCCACCATCGAGATCTGCGCCACCGTAGAAACCACGCAAATTCTTCCTCCTTGAGCGGCAAGTTGCTCGCTCCTTTTAGCCTCTCCGATTGTATAAGCTCTTCCCCGAACATCGTTCTTCGCAATGTACTTGTTGAGAGCACTTTTTGCCTCGTCCACCGCGTACATCACTTCCTCATCCATTGCGGCCACCGGTCCTCGCCACCACGATAACATCCCATCCGCATGTTGTTCCACTCATTGTTCTCCAGTCGTATATAATTCCTTCCTTCGCCGCATTCCCTTCCACGTTCACCATACGATCTTCCCTCTCCATCCCACCCGCATCGGTTGCGTCTCTGCTTCAATCGTCCGTCCTTCGACCCGTTTCTTCTCCCATATGTCGTCGATTTCCCATTTAAATCCCATTTCTCAAGCGATTGAGCGACGTCAATTGAGAATTGCGTCCGATTCCACTAGCTACGTAGATCGAGCGGTGAGCAGCACCTAGGGCACACTGTAACATCCCAATTTTCTAAAGCGTTTTCAAATAGTTTGATCAAAGTAGAGCATTGGAATAATTTAAAAGAGCGAGTATCTGATAAACTTCCACTGTTGGTGTATCTGGTTGCTTTACAGTGGTACATTTATTCGAATATTCCAAAATACGCTAATCCATATCCAAAAAGAAATTCTCCAGCTGGGTCTTCATTGGTGCTACTTGCCCTTGTCCTCGGTCCTGATCCCTCCGGATCCACGAGGCTATAAGAGCCGAGGTTCAATGCCCATTGAACCTCGGAGTAATTGATTAACCTCATGCTTAAATATGACAAGTATATGTATGATAGATATTCATGGCGTTTCAGCAACAATCATTTCATAAGCACACGGCGAGATGTATCCCAACCGTACATAAGCACACGGCAGATGTATCCCAACGGTACACGAGCACACGACAGATGTATCCTAATAGTACACGAGCACACGAGATGTATCCCAATAGTACATAAGCACCTGACAGATGTAAAGTTATCTATCACATATAAGCATACAATAAGCATCGAGTTAGTGTTACGGTATGTGAACGTACCTTTGTTTGTTCGGATTTCGATACGTCTATCGGCTCGATATGTTCCGGATTCTCCGGATATCCTATCACAATATTTTCGCATTATTCTTTTACAAATAATATCCTAAGGGATATCTTAGCCACTAATGACCATTTACGTAATACCCAACATTTATTTTTATCTTAAATACAATATTTTGATAGAAAAAGCCTATTTAAAATAGGTGAATATGTGGTCTCAAATTTTGAGATGTGTTTATTCTATTTTCTAAGGATTAGAATAACCAATGATTTAATAAATTTTGTTAGGCATCATAAAATACCATAAAATATAATAAATACCATAATAAGCTATGGTTTATGTAAGATCAAAAAGAGCAAGTGAGTGCTATGAAAATCCTTAAATAAATTTGGAGACAACAATAACAATTAATGACCAATAAGAATCTTCTAAAAATTAAATGAATTGTCCAAACCTTCATAATTAATTAAAGGACCTTAAACACCAATTATTATAATTTATTAAGAGACTAAATTTTCTAATACCCTATATTTAATACCTAAATCATATTTAAATCATAAAAGGCCATGAAGAATTATCAAAACACTTGAAACAATTAAGGGGCAATTACCAACAATTAAAGAGCAATTAAAATTACACTAATGGAATATTTAGGTAATTCTTTACAAATAATGTTAAAAGTCACCAATTAAAGATGTATTAGGATAATTAAAGGTCAAGGACCAATAAGGGGTTAGGATTAGCATAAAGATGATTACTAATGATCATGATTAAATTAGTAACCAAGCAAATAAATTTAATAACACCTAAAACACCATTTTAGGATTAATGACCAAAGATTAAGCTAATTAAAGACTAAACCCTAAGAGTATTTTTCTTAATTGCTAACCAATCACCAAAGTCATCTAGTTACAAGTATACTTAGAGTAACTAGGAAATTAGAACACCAAGTTGGGAAATGCATGAAGATGGAGATGCCACCAATGCATGCTTGGAGAATGCTTGATGGAGGAAGAGCCACCAAAGCACTCTTGGGACCAAAAGCTTTACACATGGGGACAATTTTGACACCAAGGCAAGAGGCTTTGGTGAAAAATCAAAGGAGGAAGAATGGGGGGAGGTAGGCCACGTTTTTGGCTCAGCTGGAGGGAGAATTCAGACTTAAAACCATGGCAAAAAATGAGAGATGTGTCAGTTAGAGAATTACAAGATTGCCATAGCCTTTTGCTATAAATAGGGGGCTTGAGTCTTCATATTCTCCACATCAAAACAAGCAAAGAAATCTGAAATAGAGAGGTGAGAGTAAGAGTGAGGAGCTTCTTGAAGGAGTAGCAAAGTTCTTGGTAAGTTCTCTAGCTCTAGCTTTAAGTTCTCTAAGTTTTAGTTTTAAATTCTTAGAATAGAAGTAGCTTAGATCTTAAATATGCTAGGATAATTTTGTTTACATGTTTTTATAGTCAAAATTAGCTTTGTCTCGAAAAAATGATGAGGGAGATTATATAGCAAAATTTCTGAAAGAAAATCATCAAATTAACGAAGTTACGCGAAATTTCATCGGTTTCGGAATTTCTGGAGGCAGTGATGAAAACACCAGAATTTCATATTGAAAATATGGTCACAAAATTCTGAGAAAATTCATGGTTAAAATAGACATATAGGGATTTTTAAATATGTCAAGAACATGTCAAAATGAGTTCTGTACAGAGAGATAAAAATCCTCAAAGTTAGGCTACGAATTTCTGGAAAAATTCTGGGCAGAGGCTCAAAACTTAAAACCTGGGAGTGATTCGTGTAATCTGGGCAGAATTTATTATTTTTACTTGAAAATAGACATCCTAAGGATTCCAAGGAATTTTACAGATCCTCGTTTTGATTTTTCTAGAATTAATTATGATTTTCAAAGTTAGGCGAAATGCTGCCCAGATTTGTACCAGCGTTGTTCTACGAATTTTGAAGGAATAAAGTGAAAAATAAATGTTGCAAGGGAAAAATAGTCATTTGTGACTAAGATATCTATTAGGATATTTTTTGGGAATTAATAAATGCGATATTACCCTCATAGGATATCTGTGAACGCATTTTCGACCCACAAACGTACCGTATTCATCAACGAAGGTACGTTCGCGTCTTAACACTAGCTCGATGCTTATTGTATGATTATATATGATTGTTGTGTTCATCAACTAAGACTTACATACGTGGTTATGTCACATACGAGGTTATGTTCTAACTATTGCTGTAGCATACGTGGTTATGTTACATACGTTGTTATTATCTTACATACGTGGTTATGTATTTCTAATCATACATGTTATGGGCTTTTGTATTGATTATTGTTGTAATGTCATGAATATCGTCATACATAAGCTGTTATATAAGCATGAGGTTAACCGATTACGAGGTTCAATGGGCATTGAACCTCAGCTCTTAACATAGCGTCGAGGTCAAGAGGACCGAGGATCGAGGAGAAAGGCAAGCGGCACGCATAGGGACTCGGTGAAGACTTTCTTCTTTTGTTATTTACTTTTGAAAACACTCGGTATAACGTACCGCTCACATAATCAGCCGGACTTACGGCATTTTGAATGTAAATATCAGTTACTCAATCGCTCCGATGCTCTACTCGATAAAAATAAATATATATATATATATCTGCTTTTGAAAATGGGATGTTACAATTTCACTCCTGGTGAGTTCATTTTCCAATTTATTCCCTTAAAATTTCGTAAAAACGCTACTTTCAGCATTTCAGGCAGAATTTCCGCTAACTTTGAAAATTCATAGTTAATTCTAGAAAAGTCGAAACGAGGATCCGTAAAATTCCCCAGAATCCTTAGGATGTCTATTTTCAAGAAAAAATACTTGTATATACCCATAATTTATGAAAAATTCCAGTTTTCATTTTTCCCAACGTTGCCCAGAATTTCACCCAGAAAAATAGCCTAATTCAACAGGTTGTATCTCTTTGTACAGGAATCAAAATGCTATATATTATATATATTAGGAAAGCCCTACATATCTACTTTACTTCTGGAAATTTTCATGATTTATAGGCTTCATTTTCAATATAAAATATTAGCATTTCTATTGCTGTTTGCCCAGAAATTTTACCGAAAATTTAGCGAGAACTATTACTTTGATCTTCAGCTTCCAAAATTTTTCTCCACAATATTTTCCACCATATTTTCGAAATAAAGACACTTTTAATCATAAAAATATGAAATCAAAACTTCTTGGAAGATTTAAAGATCAAACTAACCTTTATACTAAGAACTACTAAGAACTATAAAACTAAAGACTAGAAATTAAAAACAAGCTTACCTCTTGAAGACTCTTGCTACTCCCTCCTCCTTCTTGCTTCACTCCACTCTTGCCTAGAATGGTTTTTGGTGTCAAGAGAATGAAGAGGGAAGCCCTCTATTTATAGGAAATGGTATGACATTTTGGTAATTTTCTTAAACCTAACTCATCTTGCAAGTTGGCCATTGGATCTAAACTTAGTAAAGTTTTAATCTCATCCATCCATTGTGTTTAGAAAACCCTAGCTTAATCAACAAGTTTAAAAACTTAACCTCTAAGTTTTGCTTTTTGAGAATTAATTTACTTTAATGAAATCTATTTTTGGTTGTCGATCAATCACTAATACTTTTAAATTCTGAGTATGCTTTTTTGATTAGTAGTTGGATATCGGTTATGCTTTAATTAGATTCCCCTGGTTGTACTAAGCTTATTCTTCAACATTTGCAAAAATAGCCTTTACTAGGCTTACTTTAGAGGTTAAATTATGTGAGTTCAAGATAAGTCCTATATTTTCTCCATGGTTCCTACTTCTTCACAACTATTTAAATGCTATAAATTCTCACTTTATTTGTTGTTTTGAGTTTTTTTCGTACATCGGATATTTCTTGGATTTCAAACCATTATCCAATTTACTCAGGATTTCAAACTTTATCAAATTTGCTTTAATTTTTTTTCTCTCTCACACACACTAGACTCACAACCCTCACAACATTTGCGCACACACACACTCAACACACTATCTCTCTTACTTGCACACACACATACACTACTCTTTTCTCATTGGTGGATTTTATTTCACAAAGGATTCCACTTTATGAAATTGAATTAAGGCCTTAGGATTTAACTTTACTAGATTAAATCCAAACCTTTAATTTGTGTTAATCTCTTATTGGTCCAATTAATTTCATGAGGATTAAGAATATTTTCTTGATTTATCATTGGTCAATTCAATTTCACAAGGATTTGGCTTTATGAGGCTTAATTAAAGCCTTTGGATTTAGTTCTATTAAATTTAATCTTAGCCCTCCATAACTAATCTTAATTAGCATCCCTAATAAAGTAGTTAAGTGTAATTGTCAAAATATGATTGGTTCTAAGATTAATTAGAAACCACTTCCATGCTAATTCTAGTCCTTCACTAGCCCTTGTTTCTTAATTAAGGTAATACATCCTTAATTATGCTTTTAACATATGCCACTAAATTAATTGTGAATGTTTATGAAAATAATTCAATTAACATAGATTGAATTATCCACTAATTGTTGGCAATTTTCTCTAATTGGTTTAATTATTTCCTCACAACTTTTTAGTTTTTCATGGCCATTTATGCACCATGTATTAATTCAATAATTATAGAGCAACATTTAGGAGTTAGTTTTGGTCCTAATTATAAGATAACATTCTAATTTTTGTCAATTTCTTCCTAAAATACCATAATTTTATTCTCTCAAGTGTGTTTAGTTTTTGGTGAGTATATGTATGTGGATGTGTAGACTCTTCCAATCAGTGAAACTTTTAAATATATATATATATATATATATATATATACGTGTGTGTGTGCATATATATTTGTGTAGATATATGTATATATAGCAATATCATTATTTCAATTAGATAAGCGTGTGGAAATGAGAATTTTATATTTGAGAGGTATGTAGCGGGGCTATTAATTCACTTTTAGTTATGTCATTTTAAATTTATAGAAGAGCATTTTAGAAAAATGAGTAAAATTAACTAATTTAAACTGCTTTTTCTTAATCTCTACAAAATCGATTAAATATGTCCTAGCGAAGGGAGGAAGTATATGATAGTCTAGTTTTAGGAATCAGATCTTACAATATATATACCTTCGCTTTCTCTCTTCTTTGTCAGTCGCTCTTTGGGTGCGTCGTGTCTCCGTCCCGACGGTGAGGTCTCCGTTGTTGTTCATCCTAGCCAAGCCTTCGTCGCCATTTAAAAAGTAGCAATAGGTGAGAAAAAACCCGGCGACGTAAGGCGTTAGGTACCTTTTTCATCCTACTGTTCTCTCTTCTCTTCCTTGCAATTCATGACCTTACTCCTTAGTTTGTCATGACTTCGATTTTGTCTGCGGCTTTTGCGAATTTGGGTATTAGGTTTGTGTTCTGGGTCTGTTTCCACTTTCTCAAAAAAAGGTGATTTTGTGTTCTTGTCAAGGAGGAATTTTAGTGCGTCAATATTGTCCTCAATTCCATTTTAGATTATGTCAT